>CM060894.1:98690000-99290000 GCA_030762935.1 Hymenopus coronatus | reverse complement strand
AAATCCCGGCTATGGCATTGAATTTTTAAGTATGACTATTTATCCAACTCCTGTCCAATACACGACTTGTATGAAAAAACAATTATTCCAATACCATTGGCCATAATAGTTGGCTATACTATGTAAGTCACCATTGGGGTTGTCATCTCAAAATAATTTGAGATCACCTTGTGGTTTACCGGGAAACATACGAGTCAGTTGAGAAATTCAATGCTATGCTGGCATGCACCACTCAGTCACGGCGCCGCCTGGAACGATATTTATAATTCTTAATTGGAGGCATCAGCTTCTATGCCTATAAAATATACAGTAATATTATATAAAATAGTGATGCAATTTCCTATCTCCGAGACCGCGATCGGCGTAAAAGAGTCTGGGGCCGCGCCATGGCGAGTGGTTAGACCGCTCACCTAGACGGTCCGGATTCGATCCCAAATGACCGCATGTGAGAATTGTGGTTGACAAGTGGCACAGGGACGGGGTTTCTCCGGGTTCTCCGGTTTCCCCCGCCATCCATTCCACTGGTGCTCCATCTTCATTCTATGTATCACCAGTGCCATCGCCTGCGGTGCCACAAGTAGTAAAAGCGGGCGTTAAACACTATCAAAGAAACGTAAAAGAGTCTAGTTGTTCGCCACTGATGCTAAAAAATGGAAATTATTATTTTAATTCATATGTTTTTATGTAATTTTAAGATATATTCCATATACACTTTTCAGCTCCTCTTTAAACTGTTCTAATAATGACTATAAAAACGGAGATAAAAACTATGTAGAAGTGTTGCTAAGCAACCCAATGTTTTGAAATAGTCCCAAAATCGAATTTTGGTGAGGCACCACGTAAAGCAATATCAAACCTTACACAAGTACAATTAATAGTACTGAAATATTTACTTTTACAAACCTTTGCAAAACTAGATGACAGCTGCTAGATAACATAACTGGAAGAAAACTATATAGATACTTATTATTGAATGAACGATATGTTTAGCACTAGCATTAGCTAACATCACTCTGTGCTCTCCTTAGCAGATATTCACGGTGGTCATCAACAAAAATGAGCAAAATGAAATGAAGTGAACTCAACTGCCATAATAAGACTGGACATTCATTATAAATGAGAGGGCTTGGCTTAGTCATTAGTATGTCATACACTAATGAGATACATAATTACTGCTCTGAGACGCACAGGCAGCAGTGGCCAACAAGAAGTTGTCCGCACCTCGCTTGTAATTGCCTTAATGTACAATCCCAAACAATAGCTTGTAACATAATAATACCGTAATGAAACATCTCTCGAGGTTTGCTATGGGCATCTTCCACTAAAGCAACAATTATTTTAAGTAAATGTGTACGAGCGAGATAGCTCCGCGGTAATGTGCGAGATTCGTATTCGGGAGGTTTCATGTTGGATTTTAGTTGCCCTGGCCCTATGAACTTGGGGCTTTTCGTGGATTTTATGGGTCGGTAGGCAAATACTGGGCATTATATCAGGTAATCAGCATAGAGCAGAACAGAGTGCATAGCTCTTAGCCGCTCGGCGATGAAGCGAGATGCTTCAGGACTTATTGAACGCATCTCGTATCGCACATGCGATCACCGGGCCCTGGGAGGGAGGTGAGCGATCTAATCACTCTGCCACGGCATCGCCCTTCTCTTAGTCTTGCATAAAACATAAAGTAAATAAATGTGACGACGCCGTGACCGAGTGTTTAGACTGCTCGCCTTTTACCTAGGCGGCCCGGGTTCGATCCCAGCATCGCATGTGGGATTTTTGGTGGACGAAGCGGCATCTGGGCGGGTTTTCTCTGGGTTCCCCTGCCATCACTTCACCAATTGCTCCATTATCATCTGCCCTTTCATCTATTTTATAACTTCCACTTCCTCACTTTTATACTAGGCACCCGGCTTCTATGTGATCTAGAGCCTCTGCTCCTCCACAGTCGTCTGATTCCAGACACTGGCCTGTGATTCTTGGAAGTCTAAGCTTTGTATACAGCGAGGGTAAACAGAGAAAGAAGAAAAATAACATATGTGAGAAAGAAAAGCATATAAAAAAAGGACTACAGAGCAGAGTAAAGACAGGCTGCACTCAACCAGACCACTATCGCCATTGCTTTTAAAGAATTACTGGTGAATATCATTTATGGCTTATGAGTATAAACAGAAATATGTCATTCTACGACTAATTACTCATGAAAGTACTTCATTATGAATCTTGAAATGTTCTCTGATTATACCACGGCCAACAAAACATGTACCTAACGTCCTCTTTTGCAAATATTGCGAACCATATTTTGGCAGCTCCGTCCTCGGCCTTGTTATTGCACCATAAATATCCTCTAAAAACTTTTATTTCTTCATGTGCAGTTACATCAGCTTTATGACAAGTGAACACTAATTTCGACTCTTTATTCACCATGGGAACGACACTTCAAAGGTGGTTTACCAGGAGAATGATGGTTTCTTTATGCCTAAGAGTCTCATTTTTTAGAGCAATAACACTCACTCTGTTTCTGTTAATGACATCAAGTTTGCTAAGAGACACAGCAGAGAGAGCACTCAACAAACACGTGTTTAGCATTACATTTGCATGTGAAAGCAAGCAATATTGCGCACAGGAACCTCTTAAATGGTGGTGAAAGTTCAACGCTTTGCAAATAATTCCATTAACAAACATGACAGAATTCTTAGGTTCAGCAGACTCAACACAGACAAATCAATTCAAATTCATTAAAACATTTTAGTTCGTATATTAAGGGGAATCGAAATAGTATTTTCATAATTTTTACTGTCTCTACACGTACTATGTGCATAGTGTATAGAGAAAGTTTGTAATGCACCCAAAAATTCGATACCTGGATTTCACCGGAAATACATGTTTTGGATCTCACTGAATTTAAAAAATCTTATGTGTTCCATTCACATGACTTTCTCTACACCTCCGCAACAAATTATTGTTAAAAAGCTTATGCTTCTATTTACTTCCTGTTAATCGAGACAAAATTACCAGAAATAATCTTATTACTCTCTTCCTTGTAAGTAGAAATGAAATAAGGGAGCACTATAGATTGAAGTGATAGTCAAAAGCTGGTTGCTATGTGACAGGGGTTCCTTTGTTTGCATGGATAGTAGTTGACAAATTTCTGTATGAGAAAAGTATAAGTTTTTAAAAGCTGAAACCAAAAACAAGGTATATTTAAAAAACGAACAAGTCCACGAAAAAAATGTATGTAACATAAATTGTATGTTTTAAAGTACTCTACATTTTTTGTGTGGTAGTTTTTGTCCATCCCTTACGGTTTAGCAGTTATGCAAAATTCCGTAAAATGTATCCAGAATAAAGTAGTCTTCAGAGGCTATTCTCAGAAAATTCAAGATATACATTTTATTTGTCAGGTAAATATATTTAATATATTTAATATATTTTAATCAAAATCGTTAGAGCCATTTTTAAGAAAATCAACATTTTTTAAAAAAGTTCCATGTGAAGGGTAGTTGGGGGTGAAGGGATTTTCTTGAAAATCTTCGTGTCGCATTCTTGTTAGGTACCAAACTTGAATACCAAGTTTCGTATTCAACAGTCTTTTCGTTTTTGAGCAATGCTGTCCACAGACACACACACACACGGACCTTTTTCTGGAAATGCTTTTTTTGGCTTCAGGGGGACCCAAAACATGTATTTCCGGCAAAATCTCGGTATTTTTGGGTTGAATGTAATACCATGTACATTCCAAAAAAAAGTATTTTTGGAAAAATGCCCATGTGTCTGTCTATCTGTCTGTCTGAGTATGCATGTGTGTCTGTGGGCAGCATAGCTCAAAAACGAAAAGACCGTTAAATACCAAACTTGGTATTTAAGTTTAGTATCTTCCAATGATGCGACACGAAGATTTTCAAGAAAATCCCCCCACTCCAAACTAACCTTTACGTGGAACTTTTTTCGAAAATTTTGATTTTCTAAAAAATGGCTCTAAAGATTTTGATTAAAATATCGTGTATTAAAGATATTTACCTGACAAATAAAATGCATATCTTGAATTTTCTGGGAATAGCCTATGAAGACTACTTTATTCTGGATCAATTTTACGGAATTTTGCATAATTGGTAACCCTAAGAGATGGAAAAAACTTAGCACACAAAAAATGCAGAGCACATTAAAACACACAATTTATGTTATATACATTTTTTTTTCGTTGAGTTGATAGTCTTTTAAGTATTCCTTGTTTTTGGTTTCAGCTTTGAAAAACTAATACTTTTCTTGTACAGGAATTGGTCAACTTCTGTTCACACAATCAAAGGAACTTCAGTCACATAGCAACCAAATTTTGACTATTACTTTAACCTATGGTACTCGTTTATTTCGCTTCTGCTTACAAGGAAGCAAGTAATAAGACTATCTGTGCTAATTTTTTCTCGATTAGTTTGAAGTAAATAGAAGCATAGTTGCCTTAGTTATATCAATAGCAATCATATTCTTTATACCTTTAACAATTACAAACTCACGAGGACTACAATACTATCCAATTAACCAATTTATATTTTGGGTTATAGTTATAATTGTAATTTTATTGACCTGAATTGGAGCTCGACCCATTGAAGATCCTTACATTTTAACAGGACAAATGTTAACTATCAGCTTTTTAACAGTGATTAGTTGCAGAGAGGTAGAGAAAGTCATGTGAATGGAGCACATCAGATTTGTTTTATTTGTACCGCGAAAGCTTTCCCATAAGGGTGTGGGATAAAGGGATTGCAAATCTACCGAAGTTATAAAGTAAGATTTATTTTCAAATGTATTTACTTCGTTTCAGTTTGATGTGAACGTAAAATGGCTTTAACACAGTTTAAAGCAAATTTAATTTTCGTTGAATTTTACACTTTCTCAATTACTTAAGGGTCATTTATATATGTTGTAGAATTACAGTGTACACATACCAATTATATACAAATTTTGTTATATAATTATCCTTTTGGTGACGTAAATCAATATAGCGCCGATTTTAAATCACATTATCCGAAGGTAGTTTCCTCTTAGTGTGGGTTCTTCATCAGTTCAATAAATCTGAAAAACTTGCTATGTTACTATGATAAAAAAACAAATGTTTATCTGTGTTGAAATGAAAGCTGATTTCATTTGTCTGATCTTATGAATTCTTTTGGCATATGATTACCATATTTATAAATGTATACATGCGATTATTCTGACTACAATTTACAACATGCTTCCTCTTGGACGTTTTTTACACATGATAATAACTGACCTTCATACAGTTTTGATTTAACTTAGATGTTCCATGATTGTTTTTACTTTATGAGGATTTCATAAAGAAGTAGACATTCCGATTCCGACATTTTGCGTGCATAAGCAAAATATGTAACGAATTTTTATATAGTAATTTTTCTGACCTCTGTGGGCTAATTTTAAGCTTCCAGTAATATTCAATTTTAAATGATAATAGTTAGAATTCATGCCTATGTGGATTCTTCCGCTGCACTTACGTGGGCGACTCTAAAATACAAGGGCCCATTGTAATGCTGATGTAATGGATCGACATGGAACCTTTTGTATAACTTTCAATTCGTTCACCAGCGACTAGTGTTTAAAAATTAGGATTATCGTTTTAGCTTAGTGTACTCCTTTATTTCCCCAATACTTACAAGGAAACAGTCTGAGACGGCAAATAGAATAACCTTGTGTAGGAGTGGATTTGCAACATGGATACATGCTAGGGAAAGTAATAAATAACGCACTATACCCAAATACCAGAGTTACCTACAGAATTAATCATAAGATAATAAAAATAAAAAAGTTTATAATGTTCATACACACAGACTATTAGAGTATAATTGCAGATAGTTATACTGATTATTTCATCCTTAGTGGCTTTAACTTCTCATCCACCTAGTCACTGTTTTGTTTTGTACCGTTTATTACTAGTCATTCTTTTGTAAAGTCAGGTTTTTTTGTTTTTTTTCTTCTTCTTCTTATTATTATTATTATTATTATTATTATTATTATTGAATTTCTGGTCAAATCTTTGCAAAATATGATTTAAATTAATATTTTATTTATAAAATATCCCACATAAATATCCTTCGATGGCCTAACCTTTTCAGACCATTTGATCTAACCGATAAGGTCTTATGATATTGCTTATCATAATTGAGCACAGTGTGTAATGAACAATATTAATTCAATATTTGTTTCATTTGCTGACCAATAATTTTACTTATTAAGGGTAGCATATTTTCAGGTTGGTTCCAAGTAGGCGTGACATGCGTGTTTATACTCCTCGAAAGTGTAGATCGGAGGGATAAATGTGTTCTAGGTTGCCAGTTCTGCTTGCCAACACTCTTACGTTGACTTCCACCGGAGAGAAGCTCCAAAGAAAACTTGCAAAGTGAAGCTATCCCTCTCACGAATCAAGCTTATTAATTTAGCACGCTAGTTATCAAATATTTCCGGAATTCTTTGAAGCTATACTTTGTTTCTTATAACCTTATGGTGTTATGATGTATGCTTCCGCGAATGGTTTCGTTCCCGTTTCCGCTAATTAGCTAACGTACACGACTGAAGGGCAATGACAGGGGATAAAGCGATATAAGTGATATGTCATGATAAATGCATGAAGTGCTTTCGTCATCCTGAGAGTCAGGATGATTCCTTCCCTTGTCCCCTCATTGGCTAAGCAGACCTTTGAATGGAGACAAAGAAACCTTATGCATTGCAAGGTCAACCGATGTAAGCACTCCGACATGAAAGTATTTTGCCAACCAAGTGACAGGTTTAAAACGAAGGATCCTCCTGCTTATATTTGTTGATAAGATTTTACACGTTTTTAGAGGCATTCCTCTTGTTACATAATGTAGTTGATTCATGCAATTATGAAATGTAAATTTGTCAATTATCTTTGAATATTTATGTAAATACTCAGGATATAATGGCTTCTTCCACACTGGTCGATGTGAGGACAGGAGATGGAAAGTTAAAATTAGACTGCAAAATAGCCGGGACATAATTCACGGTCCAGTTGCTCTAAACACCGGTCTATCATGGCAACAAACCGATAGGGCATTAAATTCCCCAGGTTGATTTGGCCTTTGCCGCCAGTTGTTTGTCCGCGCATGACGCCAATACGAGGCAGCGAGTTTATCACGCATTGTCCCTTGTAGAAGAGTAGTGAGCGATGAGCAAAAGAGGTGGATATCAACAGTATCGAGGTCATCTTAGTGAAATAGGACTTGTATTGTACCTTTCCAATATTTACATTTGGAACGTTTGCTTGCGTCTCGTAAACTCGAAATCGGAGCAGTTTTGCTAATTGGTAACTCAAATAATAATTGGAAAGTTGTGGTAACCTGGAATGACAAAACCTCCCCATTACAATAAACGCTTGTTCATACTCTTTACGGCAGTAAATTAAAACTGATCTACACAGAAAAAATTAAGAAAATATAATCGGTGGTCAGTTCCATCTCGTGTGCAAAGAATATACTAGATGTCCCGGTGAAAAACAGCTCTGTATCAACCAGTACATCAACGTGTTTACAAAGTTCGCAATGTATACAGTGCAAAGATTCATTTCCCCTTTGAGCCAAGGGGTTCGCTGAACTAATAATGACGTCATGCATTTAAACCCACTGGCACTAACGGCCGAATAAATCTGAAGAACCAGTATAAGGAAACACTTTTAATTCACAACCGTCTATTCCACCACAGCAGTCAACGAAAGGGAATAGTCATTGGCGGTTCGGAGATACGGCCCAAAGTTATGTGAAACACACCTTAGAGTCGTGATAGTTAAAAGATACGGGCCAGGTTATATGAAAAAACCTTAGTCTGCTAAACCAAATTTCCTGATAAAATAAACACAGTACAAATAAAAATGCTAATTTTGTATTTCAAAGTAATGACCTGAACAAGTCGGCAAGTTAAGAAGGGCACATAATTTGAAACAAAAATGAAAACCGAATTTAGCCTTTATCGAGCAGCATATTGCGCGGTGACGTGCAAGTCAGTGTGGTTTATTTACTCGTAGAATATGAGAACCATTCGTTACTTCTATGTTTAAAACAGCTCCACTCTGCCACATGTGGGTGGATGGAAAAAAAGAAGAAAATAACGGTGAAAGCTGTCATTGTGCGTCATGTCACTCCGTACTCATGTGTGACTGACATCACACGGCGCTCTGGTGGACACAGAGTGCACTTGGTTAGAACCCATCCTGTGTCACACACCAAAACTATGATGAATGATGTGATCGCATGTTTGTTTTTAACGCTCTTTCTTCCTCTCTCACGCACACGCTTTTTTTTTTTTTTTTTTTAACAGAGTCACGAATATAGGCATTGGAAAGTTCGACGCTTATCACAATCGATGCCAACAACTGATTGATATTGTTTCTATCACTTTTGTTTCTCTCGCTTTGTATCCTTGTCTTTCATATGACCGCGAACTTCTTTTGTATAGCTTAAAACAAAATATTAGTGTTGGGAAATTAATGATAGGTAATATTTCTTTCTTTTTAAACTTTAAAAACAACTTATTTTTGGTTGATTTGAGTTACTAATTATCAAATGATCTACATTATTTTCTTTTCCATTCAGTTTTTTTTTTTTTTTTAAACAGTAACGGAGTCTGATCAGGACTCCGGTACTGTATCCCTATTTACATTTCCCCACCGTAGGTTTTTACTGATTACTGGTTTTACTGTTTCTTTTACAAACATATACACATTGCACAAACATATAGCACCCATGCCCAAGGCGGGACTCGAACCCACGATCCCCTGCCCACGAAGCACCAAAGCGAGACACTTTAGCGAGCGCGGCCATGGGGACCGGCATTTTTCAATCATTTTAACTAATATTATTTACTAGCCCTTAAGCACAATGCAATAGTGGATAGAGAAGATCTTGTATTCCACCCAAGAATTTGATATCGAGATTTCACCGGAAATACAGTCTTCAGACCCTCCAATCAAAAAAAAATCTGACATGTTCCATTCACATGACTTTCTCTACATCTCTGCAACAAATTATTGTTATAAAGTTTATGCTTCTATTTACTTCATAATCGAGAAATCGAGAAAATCGAGAAAAATTAGCAGAAATAATGTTATTACTTGCTTACTTGTAAGTAGAGGCGAAAGGGTTAAAGTGATATTCAAAAGCTGGTTGCTATGTGACTGAAGTTATTTTGCATGGACAGCAGTTGACAAATTCCTGTATGAGAAAAGTATAAGTTTTTTAAAGCTGAAACCAATAAAAAGGAATATCATAAAAAACGACCAACTCCACGAAAAAAGTGTATATAATATAAAGTGTGTGTTTTATCGTGCTCTACGTGTTTTGTATGAGAAGTTTTTGTCCATCTCTTATGGCTTACCAGTTATGTAAAATTCCATAAATTTTATCCAGAATAAAGTAGTCTTTAGTGGGTATTCCTAGAAAATTCAAGATGTGCATTTTATTTGTCGTGTAAATATCTTTAATATACGATATTTTAATCAAAATCGTTATAGCCATTTTTGAGAAAATCAAAATTTTTGAAAAAAGTTCCACGTAAAGGGTACTTGGAAGATACCAAACTTAAATACTAAATTTGGTTTTATGGGTATTTTCGTTTTTGAGCTATGTTGCCCACAGACACATACACAGACAGACAGACAGACAGACACAGAGATATTAGCTAGATCGGACGGCACCCCAGCTTGTCGCAGAGCAAAGTAGGATGCTATATAAGGCATGAAACCTAGAAAGCTGTATGTACACCGTCTGAGTACAGGTGGTGTAACAGCAGTCAGAGTACATGGTACCTTTACACGTCTGATTGGCGCGAAGGGGAAACGGTATGGGGTTGGGAAAAAGGCCATGGTGATTAGCGTCCATCGTGCTGATCAAATGATATCTTGAGCGGAGCTTCGCGATATGACCAAGCAGATAAAGCAAATTTAAAATAATAATAATAATAATAATAATAATAATAATAATAATAATAATAATAATACGTTGTATATTCAAAGAAAGGGATACGCAATTTAACTGTTGTACAATTTTATGATGAAACACTGTCGATAACTAAAACGTCCAAATTGTTAGCCTTGGGCATTTTTACACTCTTGTAGTCCACATGTCAGAACCAAGCTCACCTTTGTATAGAGTTCTTTATTTATAATAATTTCTTAGCATGCTTCTCTTAAGAATCGAATAATTTCATTAACAATACAGGAACTTCTTGCAAAATCTTATCTTTAACAGCCCAGGTTCTTCGGTTTTTAGTCAAATTTCTACCTCTCGTAGCATAAGAGATTGATAGAAAGATACAAAAGGCTGCACAACTTAATACTGGGATAGGCAGCCATAAGCATAAATGCATTCATTTAGTTCTCCAAATGCCCAATTATGTAATTTATGGTTCCGTATTATCCACCAAGCATTTGCCTACCAACCAGGGAAAACCATGAGAACACCCAGCTCCATAGTAGACTGTGCAAAATGTAATAAATGTATATGGACGTAACTATAAATAAATGAGTAGGCACTTATATTGCAACAATCCTAGTTGTAAGTATACAATTCATATATGAATAAGTGCTTACAGACGGTATATTATCCTGGTATATAAAACATTCATAACTGCTGACGCTATTCAAGTCAACCATGGCTTACCAGTAGCTCAACCCATATTGCAACTGTCTGCTAAGCAAAGGGGTCCCGGGTTCGATTGTCTTTCTAACCAAGTTTATTGCCTATTCTCACTAGAGTCTGGGAGTATGAATGGCAGTGGGAATGTGAGCGTGTCCCTTAACATGTAAAATTCCAAATAAATAAAATCCAAAGAGAATTAAACAGGTCAAAATTCGCCATTGAAGTTAGCGGGGGGTATAAATGAATATATTTTAAAATATCTGATGTGTTCCATTCACATAACCTTCTCTATATCTTTATAACATATAACTGCATAGTCTTCTATCTACTTATGCTAATCAAATAAACATTAACAGATCTTTTTAATATCTGCGTCCCTGAAAGTAGAAAGGGAGTACATTAGGATAAACCGAAAGTCAAATTCTTTAAAAGCTGATTGCTATGTGGCTGAAATGTGTTTCTCTGCATGTCCAGGAGTTGAAAAATTCACGTATAAGAAAAGTTTTTTAAAACTGAAATGAATAAAAAGGAATCTCTTGGAAATTGTCACCTCTACGAAAAAAACGTGTATAACATAAACTGTGAGTTTTAACAAGATCTACATTTTTGTGTGGTAAGTTTGTCTATCTCTTACGGTTTACAAGCTATCCAAAGAGTATAATGAATGAATAGATATGCCCAAGAAATTCAACATATAAATTTCATTTGTCATGTAAATAACTTATAGGGTATTTTAATCATAATCGTTAGAGCCATTTTCGAGAAAATCTAAATTTTCTAACTTGTTTCCATGTGAAGGGCAGATTGAGATGGGAGGATTTTTCCTCAAAATCTTCATTTTCCATTATTCGAAGTTATTAAACTTAAATACCAGGTTTGGTATTTACCGACTTTTCGTTTTTGAGTTATCGTGTTCACGGACACACGCACAAAGTGACACATGGATACACACTCTACACACACACACACACACAAACACACACATAACCTTTTTTCTAAAAATCTAAGGTGCTCCAATTACATGACTTTCTGTATATTTAATGAAGTATTTTTGAAAACTTATTATTCTACTTTATACTAATCGAAGTCAACATAACCAGAAATTAGCTTATTACTTGCTTCCTTGTAAGTAGAAGGGAAATAAGGGAATGCAATTGTTTCTTTGCAGGACGGGAGTTTAAAAATTCCCGAGAAAAGTAAGTAGTTTAAAACTGAAACCAATACCAAGGAATATCAAGGAAACGGTCAATTCCACGAAAGAAATGTATATGGCATAAATTATGTGATAACGGCATATACATTTGTGTATAGTAAACTTTTGTATATCTCTTACGGTTTATCAATTGTGTAAAATCCAGCAAAATTCATCCAGACAGAAGTGGCCTTCAGAGGTTATGTCCAGAAAATTCAAAATGTGATTTTATTTGTAAATATCTTTACTCTATGGTATTTTAATCAAAATCGTTAGTCATTTTTGGAAAATCAAAACTTTTGTAATTTTTTCTATGTAAAGCGCAGTTTGGGACGTGGGGGATTTTCCTCAAAATCTTCGTGTCGCATTCTTGGAAGGTACTAAACTTAAATACCAGGTTTGGTAAGTCACCGACCTTTCGTTTTTGAGTTATCGTATTCAGTCATACGGACACACTGACACACGGACATCGGACACACGGACATCGGACACACGGACCTTTTTCTTAAAATGTGTTATTTGCCCTAAAACGTGTATTTCTGATATAATCTCGGAATTGAAAATTTGGGTGGGTGCAATACATTTACTACCCATGTACTGTGTATTAAGAAAGGAAAGTAAAAGTGTTATACGTTAATTTCACATTACTTTCTTTACTGTTTTGCAACAAACTTCTTACAACAGATTATTCTTATAACTGCTTCATATTAATCCAGATAAACAATAACAGAAATTAGTATTATTACAGAAATTATCTATTCTTAACAATTGAAGGTAAGTAAGGGAATACAGTAGCATAAAGTGATATTCAAATATTTTAAAAACTGTCACTATGCGATTGATATTGAAATTCTATTCTGTTTGCCTGGCCAGAAGTAAAACAAAAGAAACGCGGATGACAAACATCCTATTTGAGATAAGTATAAGTATTTTAAAATAGAAACCAATAACAAAAGATATTTTGCAAATGATTACCTCTGCAAAAAAAGGTATAGGACTTAAATTATGTGTCTTGACGAGATCTAAATTTTTGTGCAGTAAGTTTTTTGTCCATCTCTTATGGTTTACCAGTAATGTAAAAGTCATCCAGAATTAAGAGAATTTCAGAGGATATTCCCAAGGATTTTCGTTATAGATTTTGTTTGGTATGTAAATGTTTTTAATATGTGGTAGTTTAATCAAAATAGTTGCAGCCATTTTCGAAATGTTTCTATGGAAAGGGTAGTTTGGGTTGGATGGATTTTCTTGAAAATCTTTTCAGCATATCGTTATAAAACACTAAACTTAAACACCGCACACAGACTTTTTTCCTAAAAATTGTTTTTGTTAGAGGGGTGCTCAAAAATATGTATTTCCTGTGAAGCCTCAGTATTATTACTATATAATGCTCGGTAAAGAAAGGCAAAAGATAAAGTCAGCCTTGATTTAAGTCCTGAATAATCTGATATGTGTTCCCACTATTTGGTTTTGTTAATTTTTGACACAACATATGAAAGCTTTTAAGGCTTATTTTGAAAATTTACGCAACAACATCCTTGGAAGGAGCAACCTTCACGCACAATTAAACACTGGCTCATTCTCTATGCAAGAAGTGTTGACAACTTAAGTGCTTCTTTTGGATAGTGAGTTAGTGTTACTGTATCTTCCGCAAGTCTCAGGTTCCAAGGTCAGTATTTTAGGATTTTAGAACATATTAAGGTCTTTACAGCAGAACAGAAGCTTTAGGCCGAGAATCTCAAATCAGGAGTGTTATACAGTAAAAAAATCTGAGGTGTATCCAAACACATGTCTTTCTCTACATCTCCGCAATAAATTATTGTTAAAAAGCTTATGCTTCTATTTACTTCAATCTAATCGAGAAAAAATTAGCAGAATTAGTCTTATTACTTGCTTCCTTGTAAGTAGAAGCGAAATGAGGGAGTACCATAAGTTAAATCGACAGCCAAAAGCTGGTTGCTATGTGAATGGAGTTTCTTTATTTGTATGCACAGGAATTGACCAATTCCTGTATGAAAAAAGTAAAACTTTTCCAAGCTGAAATCAAAAACAACAAATATCTCAAAAGCGATTCAGGTGGACCCAAAACATGTATTTCAGGTGAAATCTCGGTATCGAATTTTTGGACGAAATGTACATAGTGCGTGTAGAGAAAGTACAAAGGAAGTATATTATAGCATATTTTTACTTGCTGTATTTATGTACATAGTGGTTCGAGTAAATATTGCATTCCTGGCAATAATGGATATTCAGGTTTCACCGCATACATTTTGAAATCTGATGTGCTACACTCGCATGACTTTCTCTAGCTGTTTTACAAATTTCTTACCAAAGATTATTCTTCTTACAATACCACGCTAATAAGATAAGCATTCGCAGAATGAACTTATTACTTAGTTCCTTGGAGGGAACTAAAAGAATACACTGTGCTAAGGCGATAGTCAAATATTTTAAAGTTTATGATATGCGATTGTCATTGAAATTGACTTCTTTGCTTGGCCAACAGTAGAACAGTGGAATTCCTTATGTGAAAAAAAGTATAAGAATTTTAAACTGGAAACCAATAACAAAAATCTTGGAAACGGTCACCGCTAAAACAAAAATATGATGTGTTCCATTCACAAGGGTAGTTGAGGGTGGGGGGATTTTCTTGAAAATCTTCGTGTTGCATCCTTGGAAGATACTGAACTTAAATACCAAGTTTGGTGTTTAACGGTCTTTTCGTTTTTGAGCTATGCTGCCTACAGACACACAGACACACACACATACACACAGACAGACAGACACACACGCATTTTTCTAAAAAAAGCTATTTTTGGATTCAGGTGGTCTCAAAATCTGTATTTCCGGTGAAATCTCGGTATCTAATTTTTGGGTACAATGCAATACTTTCTCTATACACTATGTACATAGTACGTATAGAGAAAGTAAAAAGTTATGCTTTTCTCGTATAGGAATTTGTCAACTCCTGTCCATAAATACAAACAAATGAACCTCAGTCACATAGCAACCAGCTATGGACTATCACTTGAGCTTATGGTATTCCCTTATTTCTACTTACAAGGAAGCAATTACTAAGACTATTTCTGCTAATTTTTCTCAATTAGCATGAAGTTAATAGAAGCATAAGCTTTTTAACAATAATTTGTTGCAGAGATGTAGAGAAAGCACTTCAGAGGGTATTCCCAGAGATTCAAGATATACATTTCCTTTGTCATAAAAATATAAGGTAATTTAATCAAAATCGTGAGAGCCATTTTTGATAAAATCGAAATTTTCGAAAAATTTTCCATGTTTAGAGTAGTGTGGGGTTGAGGTATTTTCTGGAAAATCTTTGTGTGGCATCCTTGCAAAATATCAAATTTAAATACCAAGTTTTGTATGGAATGGTCTTTTCGTTTTTTAACTATGCTGTTCAAAGGCTCACACACATACACACGCACACACGCGCGCATACGCACACACACACACACAAACACTTTAATAAAAATTATTTGTTTTGGATTTAGGGGGTCCCAAATCATGTATTTCCAGTGTACTCTCGGTATCGAACTTTTGAGTGCAATGCAATGCTTTCTCTATATATATATGTACATAGTACGTGTAGAGAAAGTAAAAAGTATTTTTAGTAAAAGGTTCGTGATTGTGTGGGTGTGCATGTTTGCATAACTCAAAACGAAAAGTCCCATAAATTCCAAAACTTGGTATTTAAGTTCAGCATCTTCCAAGGATGCCACACGTAGATTTTCAGGGAAACCCCCTACACCAAACTTCACTTTATATGGAATATTTTTCGAAAATTTTTATTTTCTCAAATAAGGCTCTAACGATTTATATTAAAATGCCAAAATTTCAGTTATTTTAATATCAAATTAAATGTAAATATATTTAAACTTTATGAGATTAGCCTTTGAAGACTAATACACATTTCTCATGAGGAGCTATAAGATAATTGGGGGGATCCGAAACCATCTCGTTCTACTATTACATTGTAGAGAAAGCAAAAATTATTACCTTTATATTGTAATAATACCAATTGGTAAAACATGGTTAAAGGCCGTAATATTTCATGCTAGTCTAGTGACTTTTAATACTATATAATAAATACTATTTCAATAATACAAAATAGTAACAATGAATTCACATTACTTGATGAAAACCAATAAAGTTTTGTAAGACACTTTAAAGTTCATTGTTATTAACATTTCTATGCTGTTTTTGGTTTTCTTTTGTGCTTTGTATTATGTTTGTTTTGTTATTGTTTTGTTTCGAAGTTTTGAACATAATTTGAATTTATAAACTACATAAATGGGTGCACATATTCATGATTTTAGTGCGTGCAAATTCACTCTCAGGCGTCGGAATACTTTATTTTATTATAAACTGTTATCAGTATCACTAAATACTGCAAACAAAAGAAAAATGAAAATGTAGTTGAATAATAAAGTGTGTTTTCTACATATTTAGACAGCTGATTGCCCACGCTTGTTCTTTTTCTTCTTCTTCTTTTTTTTTATTGTTTCATTTATATAGCCCCCTTTAACATCTAAGGTCATATCGGGGGCTTTGCACTTGAAATAACTCGTCGTTAGTAGGTTTAAATCCTTTGTTCTCTTTGAGGGATAACGTTTTTGCATAACAGGGTACTTCGGTAATTTTACATTTAATAAAAGGTCATAAGGTGAGACCGAGCTGGCAAGGGTCACGCCTGCGCATTATGGCGAGTAGCAGGTGAGGAGGGGATGAAATAGCTGCAGGAATCAATGATACATTCGATATTGAAACGATATTTTGTTGCCGCTCCCCTGTTTTCACTTTCAGAGGTAGTAATACAGCATTAACAGGCAAACTCTACTCTCATCTGTTATAATAAACAATTGTTATAGGGATAAACATCCCTGTTGCATTAGCTATTTTTGAGTTTTATTTTGTCCATTTGTATTTCTAAGGACTCTTAGCAAATTATTTTTAAATCGTTTTTTCATTTTATTTCTAATAACTAAGGACAAAATCCGATACCCGGCAAATGTGAATTATAGCGTTGATGTTAAAAATTGAATGTAATCCATTTACATGACCTTCTCTATATCTCTGTAACAAACTATTGTTTAAAAGCATGTTGTTTTTTATATCTACTTCATGCTAATTGAGATAAACATTAGCAGGAATTGTCTTTATTACTTGCTTCCTTGTAAGTAGAAGGAAATAAGGGAGTAAATTTCATGAAAAAATATACAATATGACATAAATTGGGTGTTTTAATCAGATCTTCATTTTTTGTGTAGTAAGTTTCTCTCTATATGTTATGGTTTACCAGTTATACAAAATTCAGAAAAATTCATCCAGAATGATGAGGTCTTCAGAGGCTATTCCCGCAAAATTCAAAATATGCATTTTATTTGTCATGCAAATATCTTTAGTATACTGTACTTTAATCAAAAGTTAGAGCTATTTTTGAGAAAAACAAAATTTTAGAACTTTTTTTTTTCATGTAAAGGGTAGATCTTTCTGTAAAACTGCTTTTATTTGGATTTAGGGGCCCATAAAAGTGTATTTCCAGTGAAATCTTGGTATCGAATACTTGAATGAACTGCAATTCCTTCTCTATTCTATTCCAGAAAGTAAACATGAATCAAAAGAGCAAATTGAGTTAGCCAATACGACTCAACTATCATCATCAAAACATATGTTAAACCTTAAAGTCTGTTACGATTTAGTAAAATAGGCCTTTTTTTATCTCTTCTTGAAACATCCCAGAGATCTCTAGTGGAGCATATCCTTAAGGATTAAATGAACGAGGGACATGGCTCAGGCGGTAATGGATGTGGCCATATTCGGGAGGCCCCGGGTTCAAACATCCACTCTTACCCATAGATGATTTCGTAGTTTCCCAGGGGTGGCAGGCGAATGCTGGGGTTGTCCAACTTCTATCACGATTTCCTGTCCATAATTTTCTTGTTATCTGTTTCTAGTTTGAAAGAAGGAGACGGAATACAGCTGGTTGTGGTTGGGCGATGGCTTGCGCTCTGTAAAGGTTTCTTCCAGGTGTCGTGTCTTGTGGGCCTTTTTTTGTCTTTGTTTTTTTTTTAATTTTTTTTAAACAGTAACGGAGTCTGATCAGGGCTCCGGTACTGTATTCCTATTTACTTTTCCCCCGTAGGTTTTACTGATTACTGGTTTACTGGTTTTATTGTTTCTTTTACAAACATATACACATTGCACAAACATATAACACCCATGCCCAAGGCGGGACTCGAACCCACGATCCCCTGCCCACAAAGCATCGTTCAGCACCGAGGGTGCCACGGCTTCACACGTTATCATCCGGATCCGTTTGTTTTTACGGTCTTCTGTTCTTCCTAGGGGTCATATTGTCTTAAAGTGCCACAGTGGGCTATGTGGGTGTTGTGCTCCAATTTCTGTAACCCCATCCTCAATAATTCTAATTCCAAACCTAGAGATTATATGTAATATACTATCTCAATTAACATAAATGACTCAACCAGTTACTCTGATAGCTGTGTATAAAATGGAGGTCATGTTCATCGCATTCCACCGGTGCTCCATCTTCTTTCCATGTAACATCAGTATCATCGTCAACGGTGTCATAGTAGTAAAAGAGGGCGTTTAACACAATTAAAAAAGAACTATTATTATTCTGAGGATTATTATACCTATATTTATTGCAACAAAGTTAAAGAATAAATAAATATGCGTAATAGGTTATTGTATTGTGAGTGAGAAATTAATCTAAAATGCAAATACTTATTGGCACAATTTTTGTCTATGTCCTTCAAGATGAGTTAAATTCAAATAGGAATAGCTCTGCAGTCTCTTAATGCCTATAATGCTGCGGAATCTACAGAGATCTGCAATTTGCAGTATAGTCATTTGACTCAGACATTTACCAAACTTCTAGCAGAGAGTATTTTCAAGTAGAAGAGTTTCTAAAATCTGATTACATCTTCTCCTCTTTCTCTCCTGGAAAGTCAGGCAAATGCAAAGGACTCCAATTTTGGCGCTCTAAATGGTAATGATTTGTGAAGAAGAATGTTCTGTAAAATTATTCTGGAAAGAGTTAGTAGGTTTTTACTTTCTCTGCATGAATTAATGAACGAATAAGTGTATTTATAGAATGGCAGTATGCATACATCGATCTCCATCAATCTCAAAGGTCCACAGACCGTACTTGCTGTTGCAATACACAAACTACTAAGCAATGTTAAAAATAAGCAAAATGAATGAAAACAGTGGACATGACACTATCATATTCAAATACAACAACAAAAATTTACAACACAGAATAAACGTATTCCGTTGTATTAATGTACCCTATACAAAATATACACTTAAGAGAAACATATAAATCAATACTAACGCACAACAACACAATGACCGAAAAATATGATATAAAATATATATAAACCATTGTAATTACTTTTTGTCCCTTCTTATCGCCCCCCCCCCGTCCCCTCTTCCCTATTATCAGACTTCTCAGATCTCAGCTGCCTCACCTTAAGTAGAAATTTACCTATCCCGTCCGCATCTTCTGTGCCTGTCAGTAGCGCCCAACCTGCTCCTAACTCTCTATTCGCGGTGGTAAGGAATTGCGGGAAACACTTTTCCCTCCATTCCTCCGTACCCCTACATTTTGCCAAGATATGGTCCGCGAGTCTTCTTCCTCGCAAACGGGGCAAATTCTCATACCATTCTTATCAGTAATTTTTATCATCTGCCATTTTCCAAGTCTAATCCACGCGAGCCCTTCTCTAATATGTTTGGTACCTGTTTTGATGCATTGCTCCATACTCACTACGATTTTAGTACTTCCAATTAAACCTCTTCTTTACATTGAGCAATCATTTGTTGTCTGGCAATATCACAGAGGCGGTTTTTAATTTCTCTCCAAATACGCAGTCTGTTTCCCTGCCCCCCCATCAGAATGTGTCCCATTTCCAAACATTTCTTTAATGCTGATGCCCACGTCAAATTATCTTCCATTCTCAACAGTTCATTGTAGCAGACTGCACTAATTAGATATTGGTTTCCGTGAATGATTCTCATCCAATATTTAACTGCTCTGATTTTGCACTCTATCGTTTCACACTGCGCCCCTAATTCCCTCATTATTCCGCAGTTGGCCACTCCCCTCCTTATTCCCAGAATTCCTTTCAAAAATTGGGTCCTCACTTGGCCCAGATTCCCTGATTGTTCCCACCACCATATTTCTCCTCCATATGTCATCGTGGTCATTAAGATTGCGGACATATTCGGAATTCTGGAACGTATCCGGAGAGCTTCCGCTGCTTTCACCCTTGTCTTGTATGTCATGATGTCAATGTGCTTTATCCATTTTCCGTTCGTTGGAAATGTGAGTCCTAAGTGCACAAAAGATTTAACATTGTCCAGTGTCTATTCAATGCCGAGATTTCATCGGAATTACACGTTTTAGGATCCCTGTGTAAAAAATAAGCATTTTTAGAAAAATATACGTGCCCTATGCCCGTGTGACCGCTTACCTGTGAACGTGATAGCTAAAAAAACAAAAAGTCGGTAAAATATAAAACTTTGTATTTAAGATCGGTATCGTATAAGGATGAAATACGAAAGTTTTGAGGGGATTCGCCCTAGCCCAACTACCCTTTACATAGAAAGAAGTCGAAAATGATCGTTTTCTTAAAAATGGCTCTAACGATTTTGATTAATATTACGTATTTACATTGTAAATAAAATTATATCTTAAAAGTTCTGGGAATAGCCTCTGAAGGCTGGATTAAAGTTTGCTGAATTGCATAACTGGTAAGCCATAAGAGGTAGACAAAAACTTACTGAACAAAAAATATATATCTCATTAAAACACACAAATTTTGTCACGTACATTTTCTTGTGGAGCCGATCATTTTTTACATATTTCTTATTATTGGTTTCTGTTTTAAAATACTTAAGTTTTCACATACGAGAATTTGCCAACTCCTAGCAATACAAATAAATGGACTTCAACCACGTGGCAATCAGCTTTTAAAAGATTTGACTATCTCTTTAGCTTAGTGTATTCCCTTATTTCGCTTCTACTTACAAGGAAGCAAGTAATAAAACCATTTCTGCTAATGTTTATCTCCATTAGCACGAAGTAGATTGGAGCTTAAGCTTTTTAACAATAGTTTGTTACAAAGATGTGGATAGAACGCTATTAATGTATAGAACACATGAGCAGGTATGTACAATGTACATAATAGGAAAATGTGGTACTGTATTTCACCCAAAAATTTGATACCGATAATTCACTGGAAATAAATGTTTTGAACACCTTTGATACCAAAAATGATTTTTTTTAAGAAAGTTCCTATATGTGTACGTATGTGTGTCTGTGGGCAGCATAACACAAAAACAAAAAGTCGCTACTAAGCACCTAACTTGGACAAATTTTCTAAAATTTTGATTCTAATATGGTACTAAAGATTTTGTTTAAAATACGGTATATTAAATATGGATACATGACAAATCAAATGTATAATCTGAATTTTCTAGGAACATCCTCTGAAAGTCTGGATGACTTTTCTGTAACAGTAAATTGTAAGTTATAGACAAGATTTTGCTAACAAAATATTAAGTTTTTTAAAATACACAATTTGTGTCATATATATTTTTTCCTTTTTTTTTTTTTTTTTTTTTTTAGTGGATGGACCATTTTTGAGACAATTTATTCTTGGTTTCAGTTTTAAAATTCATAAATTTTCCTCAAAGAGGGATTTGACATTCCTGTTTCCTTTGTTTCACTCTGGCAATGCAAAAAGATCCGAATTTCAATTCTATCACATAGCGACTAACTTTTAACTATGCTTTGACCTCGTACACGATCTTCTTTTCCTTCTACTTGCAAGGCAGCAAGACAAATTCTGCTAATGTTTATCTCGATTAGCATGATCTAGACAAAAGGATGTTCTTTTGTAAGAATAGTTAATTTACAAAACAGGTAGAGAAAGTAATGTGAATGGAACGCAGATGTATTTTTCTTTTTTATTACTTCTGCCCTTTACTGTTTGATTTAGAAACAACACTTGTATCTTCTATGCTCATATTGGGGGATTTTTGTCCTGCACTGGTTATAGATGAAATGAAATGGTAATTGTAAAAAGAAATTTGGGAGTGAAACCGGCCCATCTTAAGTTTAGGGTAAAAGTTATCTCCCCGTCATTCGAGAATTATGAGGACTGAGGAAAATTTGTAAAAGGCCTAAATCAGGGCCTTCCGCGCAACTATCCGTGTATTCTCGGCCACCTGTGGCGGTGAGAAGCAATTGATTTTGTTACTCGTTTAAATGTAGGTTATAATGGTGTTGTATTTTAAAATTATTTGCTATTAAACACACATATTCATTTCCACATTCAGAGCAAAGGTAATTTCATGGAACCTGATGAAAAGTAAGTTAGGAAGCTTTGGCTAATTTATATTTTAAATTTTACACTGAAATGTTCACATAACAGCAATATTAAGGAGAAAGTATAAGGATTGAGAGAAAGTAATGAGAAAAAATCTGATGTATTCCATCGACATCTTTTCTCTACATCTCTGCAACAAATTGTTGTTACAAAGCTTATGCTTCTATTTACTTCACGCTAATTGAGAAAACTTAAGCAGGAATAATCTTATTACTTTTTCCTTGTAAATTCGAAATAAGGGAGTAGCATAGGTTAAAGTGATAGTCAAAAGCTGGTTGCTATGTGACTGAAGTTCCTTTTTTGTATGGGCAGGTGTTGACAAATTCCTGAATGAGAAAATTATGTTTTTCAAAGCTGAAATTAAAAACAAGGAATATCCTAAAAAGGACCAACTCCACAAAAAATGTATATAGCATAAATTGTGTGTTTTAAAGTGTTCTACATATTCTGTGTGGTAAGTCTTTGTATACCTCTTACGGTTTAGTAGTTACGCAAAAATCTGTAAAATTCTTCAAGAATAGTCTTCAGAGGCTATTCCCGGAAAATTCAAGATATACATTTTATTTGTCAAGTAACAATCTTAAACAAACAAGATTTTAATCATGAGAGCCATTTTTAAGAAAATAAAAAGTTTCGAAATTTTTCCACGTGAAGGGTAGTTTGGGGTGGGAGGATTTTCTTGAAAATCTTCGTGTAGCATCTTTGGAAGATACCAAGCTTAAATACCAAGTTTGGTTTTTAACCTTCTTTTCATTTTTGATGTATGCTACCTACAGACACACACACGGACATTTTTCTAAAAATGCTTTTTTTGGGGGGGATTCAGGAGGTCTCAAAACATATATTTCCGGTAAAATCTCGGTATCGAATTTTTGGACGCAATACAGTACCTTCTCTACACACTATGTGCACAGTACGTATAGAGAAAGTAAAAATTCAAGGTTTATATTTGTTCCTAAATTGTTTCAGGGATATATCAAATTTGCGATTCTTAAATTGCTCATATGGCGAGGCTATTCAACCGTGGCTCACTCGACTTCTTGAAAGTCACGACCGCTGCCCCTTAATACATCTTTTTTTCTCAGTGCCTTTGTGTCGCCTGTACCAGTTGTGTTGACGCACACGGCCCCTGACAAGTCATTTGTTATTCGCACTTCTTCATATTCTCTGCCACTTGAAACACCTCTATTTCTGTATATCACCGGAAGACTTAAGTCCTCTTTACAGTAAATGAATCCTGATAGCCCATTCTTACTCCCATCCAATTTACAGTTGTGAATTCAACTTATTTAAAAAAAAAAAACAGTGTTAAAAGCAATTTTAAATACCGGTCTGGCGCTGTAGCTCAGTCGATAGAACATTTGCCTGCAGATGTGAAGGGTTCTGTGTTCAATTTCCGGCTTGGGGATGGACATTTTTCTCAAGCACAGATTACTCTCTGTCTTCTGCAGAGTTTGAAAGTATGAATACACGTGCGAATGTTTGTGTGATCTAGTAATAAGAATTAAAGTTGAATAGAAACCTAACGACTACAGAACACAAGCTGATAAGCAATATGTCCCAAAGGAAAATTCCTCCGCCGGTAGGATCATGCAGGAATAATAAAAATGTAATACCTCGAGTGCAGAAAAGGATGATGATACCGTGCTCATCATTGTTTCGTGTTTGAACTGCTTGTCTACGCCATTCCACAAGTTGTGCGCCAGATATGGTTAGCTCCATGCCGCCACGCATTTATGCCTACATATCTCGTCAGGACCCCGGCGCTATATTCCTTTTATTTCTATTTCCTCCTTTTTTCCATTTTCCCAGCATTTCCTTTGTTTTTCTATTTGATTACCTTTTTTCTGCTTCTAATACACGCATATATATACATTTACAAACACAAAAACACCCATAACCAAGGCGGGACTCAAACCCACGATCCCCTGCGCCACGAAGAACCAAAGCGAGGCACTTTAACGGGCGCGGCCAAGGACCTCTTAGACCAGTGTTTCCCAACCTTTTGAAGTTCACGGCACCCTTGGGAATAACATTAAACACCAGGGGCACCCTTCCTTGTATTAAAAGAGCTTAATATGTTAATTTATTGAAATATTGTATAATAATAACGTACATAATAACAAATACAGTAAACTTTACTACAATCACTGAGTAAAGATACATCAATAAATTTTGTTCGATTAATGATTAATGTGAAACTTGTGATTGATGCTTAGAGCACTTTGAAGGATATTAGTTTTTTTAACTTAAAGTCTTTAATATATCAATAAAATTAAAGTGCTAATTAATTCCCATTCAATAAAATAAATTATATTATTTATAATAAAATATATACTGAGAATAAATATTTGATGTCGCGTCTTACAGTTGACAGTGAAACACGCAAATCATTCTCAAGGTTATTCAGTCTATTTCTTGCTTTGCACTTTATTGTCACCATAGTAGAGAAGGCTTGCTTGCATAGATAGGATGTTGAAAAGGGCAAAAGTGCGTTAATTGCTTTCTTCATTAGGTTAGGGTACTCCTCTCTCCGTTGAAGCCAAAAACTAGCCACCGACGCCTCACTCTTGGTGAACTTACCTTTGAGTGTGGAATCAGCGCAAAGATCAATAAATTCATCTCGTTCGCAAGCAGTGAAATATATTTCCTCTGCACTATCTACGAAATCAAATGGTGAGACAACCCAGTCGAGATTCGTAGTGGAAATAGTTGGAAGGTACGCATCTATTGCATCTTGCAATCTTGATAAGTGATCACAAATGCGGTCTTTCAGCTTACCCAGATCTTTATCTCCTGCCACATTAAGAAGAGATGGAAAGTTCGACAAATCTCCTTTTTGAACTGCAGACTTCCAAGAACTAAGTTTTCTTTTAAAACCTTTCATTTTATTGGATGAGGAGATTATTGTTTCATGTCGACCCTGCATCGAAACATTCAGTTCATTCAGCTTATGAAAAATATCTGCCAGATACGACAGTTCAAAACACGAAGAATCACTTAGTAAGAGCTCATGAAATGTGTCTTGATTTTCATCCTTAAAAAAAGTTTTTAGCTGTTCTTTAAGTTCGAGAAACCGGTTCAATACATGACCCCGCGACAACCACTTTACTTCTGTGTGAAGTAACAAAGAGGTATGAGCTGCATCCGTTGCGCGACATAACTGTTCAAAAATTCTGCACTTTAAAGGTCGAGACTTCATATAGTTCACCATTTTCACAACTTGGTTAAACACCTCAGCAAAATCTTCATTACACGCTTTCACGACTAATGCCTCTCTATGCAGAAAACAGTGGGTTATAATAATGATAGGATTTTCATTGAGAGCTCTGGCAGTAAAACCTTTAATTTTCCCAGACATAGATGGTGCACCATCTGTACATATACCACAACAGTCTTTCCATGAAAGATCATTGTCATTGAGATAGGAATTAATAGAAACGAAAATATCATGGCCTGTGGTTGTAGTCTCCAACGGTCTACAGAACAGAAACTGTTCACTAATATCTTTTTCATCAATATATCTGATAAAACCAAGGAGTTGCGGTTTGTCAATAATATCGAGACTCTCATCTACTTGCAAAGCAAATGTTCTATAAGTTTTTATTTTCTCCGTGACTTGTTCGTTGATATTGCATGACATTTCAGATATCCTGCGGCTGATTGTGTTGTTGGACAGAGGAACTTTCGAAATTTGATTAGCTGCTCCTTCGCCAAGTATTGTTGAAACTATAACTTGACATGCAGGGCCAATGATTTCCTCTCCAAGAGTATGAGGTTTCTTTTTTTTAGCTACCAGTTCTACTACTTTAAATGAGGCTTCAAGAGCAGTATCACCTATGGTCATTCATTCTCTTTACCATTCGCACAGCTGTTTTCTTCTCCCCTTCTAATATATGTGAAAAATACATTACACTTTTCTGACACACTAGGACGCTTTGTTGTAAGATGCCGCTTCAGTTTGCTAGGTACCATGGCCTCGTTGCTAAGTGTTTCGCCACAAACTAAACACACAAGGATAGGGTTTTCCTCGTTGTTATTCCACTTAAATCCATACGCTAAGTAACTGTCCTGGTATGTTGTTTTCTTTCGTTTGTCTTCTTTATGTGGTGAATACGACGGTCCGGGAGAAACTGTAAGATTTGGCTTCTTAAAGCAAGCAGTAGGACCCGACTGTTCACTTTCACTGTCCTGGCGTTTACGTTTAACAATGAACTTATCCATAGCTAAACACTGTGAATCAACGCGAGGAAGACAACTGAAAGCGCCAAGCGGCGTACACTGTTATATATTCATCTGTCGAAGTCTCGGGAATGTTCGTGAGGAAGCGAGTAGTCTCGGGAATGTTCGGCAGGGTATAGCTGTAATGCCATCTGTGGGATACTAGTATAACTGAATTATTGAAATGAATCGACCACTATCACCATCTGCCGTGCATGAGAGTAATTGATTTGACTTATTTTATTTCAAGACCTTACAAGACTTAAGGCTTCAGTAGAAGGTATTTTTTTTTTGTTTATCTCAATATCTCGCGGCACCCCTTAGCCAATCACACGGCACCCTAGGGTGCCGGGGCACACCGGTTGGGAACCGTTGTCTTGGACCAACCGAAGTTTTGTTGCGTAGACGTCAAGGGTAAGCAAAAGTGAGCTTTCTTTCGGCTTGGGCAAAATTGTGGGGTTGAATAGTTCTTAGTTTGAAAGCCCCACTTTGTTAGGCCTATAACTTACAAATGTAACAAATGTAAAATTTATTCCAAAAAGCATTAACTGTAAAATCAATTTTATTTTAATGACTGCTTGTTAAAATATCTCAAAGTAATAAATTGTGAAACTGCCGGTTTTCTCCCTAGGCTTTTAAGGTAGCTTGTTTATTTATTTATTTATAACGATCACTCTTGGTTCTTTTTAATCTAAGTTATTTTCCTAAGATAACGGCAGTATAGTTTGCACAAAAATGGTGCTGAAAGGATAGACGGTGTAACATACAATTTCATACAAGTGATTTATATTTTACTTTCTCTGCTTTAGTACATAGAAGATATTGAATTCCATCCAAAACTGATACTGGGATTTCACCGAAAATTACACATTTTGGAATTCCCTGTATTAGTTTTAAAAAATCTAGAAAAGCAGCCGGTGTGTCCGTGTGCGAGTCTGCATATAACAAAAAACAACAAAGAAAATCCGGTTTAATACCAACCTTAATAATTAATTTCGACATTTTCCAAGGATGCAACACAAGGATTTTCAATAAATTCTCCGCTTCGTGTGAAATCATAAAACTATGCTTTGTGTGAAATTCATAAGAGGTTTTGGTTATAATATTATCAAACTAGTTGAGGCTACTTAAATAAATAAAATCTAACGGCATATAATTAAGTACATTAAATTAAAATATTTAAATATTTTGTAATATTTTTGAATTCACCTTTTAAAATTGGCAAGGCATTGAATAAATTATGTTTGGCAGTAACTATAAAGCATATCAAGTTGTAATTTTTCAGACATGTAAGATCTGTTCTGTAATTGCGAGCAGCTACTTATAGCATCGGTGCAACCAAAATTAATTTTAGCGACTGGCGTACTACGAGATGGCTATTCGTTTGGCGAAAAACAAACTGAAGTCAGCTGTTTCAATTTAAAACTGTTGTTTTTTATCCACCAGATAAATAGTAGAAAGCCGAGACACTGTATATACATTTTCGATCTATTCAATCTATATCAATGTGACAATGGTCTCTTGTCACTGAATAATAAACACAAATAATACGTACTTTATTCTGCTGAAAGTGTTTTATACCCACCTTTCCCTATTGGTTCGAAGGTTGACATTAGCACAGCACGGGATTTCTCACGTTTTATTCATGTTATTTATATTTTATTTATTAAATTATTTGTTGTAGATTAGCATCCGTTTACCTGTTAGATTACATCGGGCGATGAATGAAGTCGCTAAATTGATGGTCTGCATGCGCGCAGGCAGACAAAACGAACGGAAAACTGTGTATTCCGCACTGGGAAAGAGACTTTACAGAAACTCCATTTTTACCCCTTATTTCGATCGTAACGTAGCCTAACCTCCATAAAATCCCGAAACCTGTTGCAGCCATATTGTCTCAGTAACCAATGGGAAAGGCTTAGTCTAAAACTGAACTATAATCTGCAATCTCACCATCGACACAACTGAAACACGCCAGAACCTTTAGGTTTTACTAGCTTCCAGAAACTTCTGTTACGTCATTCAAAGCTTGACTGCGTGTTAGTTCGAAGTGGCGTGAGAGAGTCATAAACTGTCTAAGCTTCGAAGCATCGAGTAAATTGAGTGCAGCACTAATTATAGAATTAATTGTAACCAATTTTTGTAGTCAATAAACACGTTTGTTAAAGTAACTATTTCAATAATAGCACGAAAATATGGAAACAAACGAGATTGGTGAGTAAATTATATATAATAATAATGATAATAATAATAATAATAATAATAATAATAATAATAATAATAATAATAATAATAATAATAATAATAATAATAATAATAATAATAATAAGAATATATAGGATATGTAATGATTACACGCTGGAAGGTTTCTCAACCTCTGCTAAATACATGTTAGATATATTTAACCTTTGACACGACTAGCGAGTACAGCATGGGGGCATTTGCAACTAGGTGTGATTCGCTATAATGTATGTGACAGATCCCTAACACTTATAAAGTGCTCCAGGATCTCAACCTTCATCCGCCGCTCCCAGCCCAGAAGATGCAAAAGCAATAACCACAAGGAGCAGCGAGATCACAGAATATCACAAGTCGAGGAAGATATTCATATTTATGAAAAACATCCGCACGCGATTCATATTAATTGTTACCACACGCTAGAAACCGTAATATGGAAAGGATAAAATGACAAGAAGAGAGCAAAGCGCTAATTCTGGAAATTTCAAATCTGAAATCACCGTGACAGATCGAGAAAATCCGTTAAAATTCTTCAGTCGGGCTGACCAGCTTTGGGGATTGAATCTGTATACGAGTCACGGTCATCGGATAGGTTATCAAAAGTGTATAAAATTATTAAAAACACCCAAGGTGAAATTGTTGTTCTTCCATAGCTTGGAATCTTGCGCCGCTCTTCGTGACAACACAAAATAACTTTTAACCACCTGTTACCTCATACTTAGTAAGACAGGCTTATAAATTCTAGATGAAGGAGCAATTTAGAGATGTTCATCTACTATTAATTTGCTTTAAAGGATGAATGATGCACTTATGCCTATCTTTTTTGTATCCCCCTTTAACTTCTACGTCATATATTTGTGATTTTCGTTTAGAACAATTGTTTGTGTCACTCGTTTACTTTTTTATCTTTATGTCAATAGATTTAAATTTACACAAACACACATTTACACTCCCATTGATATTTCCAAACTGAGGAAGAATAGGAAACAATTTTGGCAAGAGCACCTTTTGAAGTTGCTAACTATCGCCATTTGTGTACAGTAAGATCATAATATTTCATCCTTTCGGTAAACTTTATATTGAATTGCAAACTTATATATCATAAAATGAACAGCAAAAACAATTCCAATTAAAAGGTAAATTGGAATGGATATTTCTATGGAAGTCCTTTCCTAGTATCATCATGCGAATAAATGATTTAACTGAGGATTAATCTTAGTTTGGTTATTTGAGCTATATCATCTTTAAAAACTCGTCGGTGAAAACATTCTAAAGAATATGATGAAAGTATAGGCCTTTGTCTCATTTTACACACCTCCTTCCTCAAAAATCAATCCATCACTCATATTTTGGTTAACTTTTTTCTGCAGTCATTTTATTTCATGGTTCACATGCAATTATTGGAACTGTATTCCTCATAATTTTCTTTCTTCTTTTCCGCTACAGATATTTCAATTAAATTATACCAAATATTTAGTCCTCACTTCTTATGATTTTTTTTTTCCTTTTTAATTATAACAGTTTGTGTAATGTTTACCTGATGGCCCATTCTATGTTTGCCACTCTGCCTCAATATTATATGTTTATCTCTGTTATATTTATTTACTTATTAATTTAATGTGACAATATGATTACTTATAATTTACGTAGACTTATTTCAATTTACTTACACTTTGATTATTTCTTTAGTTTCAAATGTATTTACTTTTTTATAAAAACATATATACAGCTTTTACAAAAGAAAGTAGTAGCAAAAGCAATATATAATGTAAAAGAGAAGCAAAAAAAAATCGATAGAATTCTGCGTCAATTATAGAAGGATAATGGATAGAATACGGTACAACAACGATGCAATAAAGAAGAACCTAAACATGAAAATGTGAATGTATTTAACTTCAAATATAGCACCTAGAAGGTTAACTTAAGTCACTTAATTTAATGAGTAACAGAAAAACTGTCATATCAAATGGAATAAATTCAGACCTTATTAAATACGTATGTATGCACATATATATTTACTTCTCTAGCACCATGTACAAAGTAGAACAGGCATTGTATTTCAACCAAAAGATCGATACGATATTTCACCGCAAAAACATGCTTTGGAGACCCATAAATAAAGGGGAAAAAATGCGTGTGTGTATCTGTGGACAGCATAATTCAAAACTGAAAAGTGGGTTAAATACCAAACTTGTGTTTAAGTTCAGCATTTTCCAAGGCTACGAACGAAGATATCCAGGAAAATCCCTCAGTATAAGCTACCTTTTACATGAAACATTTTTTGAAATGTTCGATTTTCTAAAAAAAACAGCTAACGAATTTGACTAAAATCCATATTAAAAATGTTTACATGACAAATAAAATGTGTATCCTGAATTTCCTGGAAATAGCCCTTGAAGTCCTGTTCATTCTGAATGAATTTTGCATATTTGGTAAACAGTAAGGGATAGACAAAACTTACAGCACAGAACATATACATCTCGTTAAAACTCACAATTTATGTCATATGCAGCTTTTCGTAGAGCTAACCAATACCGAGATATTCTCTATTACTGTTTTAGTTGTAAAATGCTTAAACGTTTTTTTTGAAACTGAAGTCCTTGTACGGTTCATATATTTTTTTCTCCTGACTATGGAAAGAACTGAATTTCAATAACAATTGCAAGGCCTCAGCTTTTAAAATATTTGGCTACTGCTTTAGCCCAGTGAGGCATTCCTTTTATTTCTATTCTACTTATAAGGAAATAAGCAATAAGAACAATTCTGTTAATGTGTATCTCAATTAGCATGATGTAGATAAAAGAATAATATTTTGTAAGAATAATTTTTTGCCGAAGAGAAAACTCGTATAGCACAATCTGCTGGTGTTTACAGACATCACTCCCAGAGCGGGTGTATCTGTCGTCAGTGACTTATGGACGCTGTTAAACCGGCGGAGGAAGGTGGAGTTTTTCGGGTGTTAAAATCCTTAGCTTGACTTCCTTCGGAAGGAAAGTAAAGCCGTTGGTCCCGTGTTGTAGATTTTCGGAACCTGATAAAGAGACCTCTGAGCAAAACCAAACGCCCAGTATAGAATGGGATGCTGAGAACCACAGCAGTTAAAAAGCGTCCATAAATATAAAAAAACGCCATGCCACTGTTGTTTACATTCTTTGTATTAACATATAGTATTTAACCCAAGTATTTAAGAATTTCTGTACTTGTTAGCATCGTATTCATGGGTTCACAAACAAAATAAAAATAGTTTTTGACCTCAGAAGAATGAAATTTACGAGAATACCTACTGAAGTATGCTGGAAAATTACTGCAAGAATTGTTGAGTATATAAATAAAATAATTATATTTTAATACATTAAGCATCTTATTTTGAGTTTTTCAGATGGGCTAACATGTTTTGTGTAAGCGTATACAACAGCAAATGCTCTATCCCCACGAGCCGAAGCTACACAGAGAGGTCGTGAAATAAAAGTATTTTTGGGAGCTTGCAAGTTAATCTCTCGCAAGGAAGTTAAGACTACCGGTACCTTCATGGTCGCTCCACGGAATTAATCGCTTTGTCTCCTCCTCTTCCGTTCTAATTGTTTACAGTAGTGCAAATTTGTCTCCTAGCTGAGGCGATGCAGAACCCAGTCTGGGAGAGAGATTTCATAGGCTCTCCGTTACTTACTCATAAAGGCAACTATACAATGCGCAGAAGTCGGATATGAAATGGAAATTCTCCGGCTCATCTCTGTGTCATAACTAAAGAGATTCTTGTACGCAAACGCTTTCAAGGACAGCAGTCATTTTATGATCTTGGTCTTCCTGCTTAGGGCGCGTCTTATTTATCGTCTAGCCAATGTTTCACCCATTCTTTGACGAACTTCTTCTCGACCAAACACGATTCTTTCTAAGCACCACTTAAGAGAGCACTTTTAAGATGAAAATCGATTATTCTATAATTTTTAACACAGGTTCTACAAATTTCGCATATGTATTTCTCATTCTTATAAGTTTGCAGAATTTAAGACATTCATCCAATTAGTTTTAAATGTGTTAATTTTTAAACAAGAATGTAATTGTTAGATATTAAATGTTCCTTGTCAAAAAGTTTTATAATTTATGTGTAATATTGGTAAACTGTTTCTTCATATAAATTTGATTTGGATTTTGCTGTGTAATGTTTTGATCTTTAACTTTTAATTGCTTTAATTACATTTTCGCATTTACCTATGGAGCCTAATAAAGGCTCCAATAAAAATTCTAATCAAAACTCAGGTAGAATTATAAAGAAAACGTCCTAAAGAGGTTATAGGTTATATTCTAAATTTCATAATACTGCTTTGCAGGGATTTTTCACATGCAGGATTTCGAAATAACCTAAAAATTGCCAAAGTAAAGTCGCTATATAAAAATGGGATAATAGTCTTCTACAGAATTATAGACCAACTTCACTTCCATCCAGCTTCTCTAAAGTATTAAAATGTATTCTATAAAACATTGTCATTTGTAGGAAGTAATGATGTGATATATATAAAAAAAACATTCCATGGTTTCTGCATAAATAAATCCACAAAGACAGCTCTCTTTGATTTTGTAAACAACGCAATAATTACTCTAGATATTAGGAAACAAGTTACATGCAATTTTTATCTAAGTTTTTGATGTTTTGAATAAAAACTTGTTCTTTAAAAAATTAGATTGTATGTGTATCAAAGGACATACCTTAGCATTGATCAAATCATATCTTAAAGACAAAAATCAAATAGTGTACATTTACGTAATCACAAATGTCATGTTAATGTGTGTGTGTGTCGGATAGTAGAAACATTAAATTTGACGTGCCATGTTGTTTTATGTCCCATCTTTAATTATTATTTTTAAATGACTTAAAATCAAATGCCATAGCTACAACAGTAGTAATGTAGAGACGACACAAATATAACCACTTTAGCAATAGAAACCAGGATTTACAAAACATAACAAGAAAAATGCTCAACGATATTTGTAAATAATTCGACAGTAATAATTTAGTTGTAAACATAGATAAGCCACATTTAATTCATTTTCATCTTTCCGAAAATAATTATCCAAACAAATATAATTGATAAGTAGAGTCAGACAGAAAAATTCAATGCCATAGCCCAGACTTGAACCACGGATCTCCCGGTCTCTATCCGGCTGCTCTAACCAACAGCAACATATTGGCATAGCATTAATTTCCTCAACTGACTCGCATGTTTCTCGGTAAAACACGAGGTATTCTTAAATTATTTTGTGATGACATACCCCACAGTTTAACCAACTATTATAGCCAATATTATACTGTTAACATAATTGTTTTTTCACACAAGCCGTGTATAGGACAGGAGTTGGATATATAATTACTGATTGATATCAAAGTAATAAAATATGCAGACGCTACCAAATTCCTTTGTATTTGAATCTCCAGCAATTTAAAATGGAAAGCATGCATTGATCGATTGAATAAAAAGATGAGTATAATATGTTATAAAGTTATACAATTTTTATATGTAGAGACGTTTAAGGATATGTAGTTCGCATGGGTTCACTCCAATCAAAAATAGGATATAACTCTAAAGATAGCTAGCTCAATCCACCTCACTGTTGAAAATACAAAAGAGAATCCTAAAAAAATGAGGAAAGCTAATTCATGTTCTTGCAGACCATTATCATCTTTGAAATGGAGATATTGACCAAAATAAAGTTAATCAAGGAAGTGATATATGACCTCTAGAAACTAATTCAGAACCACAAGACAGAGAACGGACATTCATGTCCAGAGAGGCAATACAAATGTCCTTCATGTTAGAGTAATAAATTTATAAATAACATTTTTTAATAATTTTGCCATAGTCAATTAAACTACTTGTAAACTTTCCGTGTTTAAAAAGATATGGCAGACTTGTTCAGCACTGTTTTACTCTATAAATGAATACTGGAAACCCTTTAATTATGTAACAAACCCCACATTTTCTTATGTTTATGTATATACACTGCTAGTCAAAAACTTCTGGATACTCGGTGAAAATAATGTCATTCAGAGTTTAGCATGAATTCATATTTATTCCATATAAGTACAAAAAATACAAAAACCGCTGTTCAGGATGAAAATTACTTTTTAAAAAGACGAGCATAACATGTTTGCAAAACTTACAAAACAAATATACTGTGTGATTCTATCTACCCAACCAGCATCCAGATATGCTGAGCTCACAGGCGAGATGATCATCCAGTGGGTATAGTCGCTCTCCATCAGCAGCATATTTCCGGCCGTGGAATAGAAGATGTTTTTATGGCAAGGAGCAGTTCGACTCATACCAAATGACTTGCAGTTTATATACGCACACAAATACACGCAAAAACACACACAGCTCTTTTAACCTCTAAGGTCATGTCTGGGGCTTTGCTTTGAAATAACTGCTGGTATTTTCTCGCTAAACGTAGGCTTCTCAGCGTTTCTTTGTTGTTTTTTTTTATACTATTTTTATACTTTCTATTTTGACATCGCTTTAACAACTCCGTTATGTTGCGATGAAATTGTCAGGTAAAGTAACTCGTTTACGGTATGTGATGGATGTTTTAAGGGTACCATCCTGTTTAATAGGACCTCCGCTTAGCGCCGAGCAGATAGTGTTAAGAGTACACTACCACTGTAGAGAGTTGGCGCTCCTGCAGTAAAATGGCCTTCTGAGGTGTCATCTCTTCACACCACTACTACCACTTAGCTCCGCGACAGTCAGATGTGATTAGGGATGCCATCCATGCTGGCATTATCTGTGGATAGTTGGCAGAGCAATCGAGATGATTATCTATTTTCAGTTTTCTATTGCTTTAGATTGAAAGTGAAACTTTGGGTCGTGATATTATATATCCAATATGGAATTTGCCTTGGGACTGAGGAAAATCACGAAAAACCCAGAACCTCCAGAAGAGGGCCACAGACGTTACTGCTTGAGCCAATACTGCTCGGTAATTATCTTTATTACTCTCTCTCTCTCTCTAGCCTATATCTACAGTGTACATAGTAGGCATAAATGTATTGTGACAGTTTTGTGTGCGGCCGTTCTCAGGTTCGCCTTGGTATGCGAGTTGGCGGAGCTGGAAGTTTTGGAATGCTATACACCGGAACCGGTAACTGGAAACCTTGGAATGCGAGGTATCCATGCAACAGGCACATGTGAGAATCTTACACTAATTTTGACTAGTTTCCAGAATCTTTTGTGCCGTCATTCACAGCTATATAAGGACGATTTACAAGCAAAGTGAGGGAGTCGAGTCTGTCTTCGACTGGAGCGTCGTCAACTGTCTAAGTGTCGAAGCGTCGAGAAAATTGCTGTGCAGCAGGGAATTAAAGGATCATTTGTTACCAATTTTTGAAGCAAATAAAAATATTTTTCCGTATTGTATTCCACCCAAAATTTCAATATTGAGATTGCATCGGACATACATGTTTTCAGGTCTTCTGAATCCGTAAAACGCATTTTTTAGAAGCGGTTCTGTGTGTGTCTGTCTGTTATATGTGTGTATGTCTATGCATTGTTTATGTGTGTGTTTTTGGGCAGCATAGCTCAGAAACGAAAAGACCGTTGAATATTAAAAAAAAAAAAACTTGGTATTTAAGTTTAATAAGGAAACAAAGAGTTTCAATAAAATCCCTCACCCCAGGTTACTCTTTACAAGGAAAAATCTTGAAAAATGTTTATTTTGTCAAAAATAGCACTAACGATTTTGATTAAAATGTCGAATATTAAACATATATATAAGACAAAATAAAATGCATATCTTGAATTCCCTGGGAATAAGCTCTAAGTCCTTATTAAGAATGACTTTTGCATAACTGGTAAACCGCAAGAGAAATAAACTTACCACACAAAAATTGTAGATCTTGTCAAAGCACATAATTTATGTCCTGTTTATTTGTTGTATAACTAGTCACTTGCGGTATATTCCTTGCTATTTGTTTAAATTTTAAAATGCTTACACTTTTATCAAATCGTCTGTGGTTCATTTGTTTTATTTGTTTTATTCCTGTCATGCAAAGAAGCGTATTTCAACACCTACCCATAACGACAGCTTTTAAAAAATTTGATTATAGCTTTAGGCTAGTGTATTCTCTTGGTTCCCTTCTACGTATAAGGAACTATATAATGAAGCCATTCTGATAATGTTGATCTCGATTAGTATGAAATAGAAAGACAAATAATCTTTTGTAAGAATTTTGGTTACAGAGCAGGTGGAACGTGTCATTTGAATGGAACACGTCAGTTTTTTAAGCCGACAACTTTCTCGTTGCTTCGACGCTCGCAGAAAATTACCTACATTCTTTAATACAAACTACAAACTTCAAATTCGTTGTCGTAACGGAAAGCTTTTGGAACACAGGAGTTTATTTAATTAATTCGATTTAGCAAAGTATTTCATAGATGTTTACTAAATTTATTATTAGTAATTTCTGTTTTAACAATTCTTATATCTATTTGCGAGCTAATTTAAAAAAAAAATATATATATATATATATTTAAAAAAAAAGTTATGAACCTTAAGAAAATTCCAAGTTGCGCTATTTGTATCTGTCGATGACGTAGCAAGAAATGTCAGAAGTCGAAATGGGTGTAAAAACATGCAAATGTCACAAAGTTACATACAGAAGTGATAATGTCCCGAATGCAGAAAGGAAGCCGCAGATGCCCGGCAACAATTAATTGGCTATGACAATCAAAAGCAAGACACTCAAACAGCTTCTGCAAGGTATAGGAGCGTGTATCCGGCCCATAAACACAGTAATTTTTACTTTCTCTACGCGTACTACACACCCAAAAATTCGTGATAGAGATTTCGCCGGAAATATGTTTTGAGGTCCCCAGAATCCAACAAAATCATCATTAGAAAAAAAGTCCACCGTTAAATACAAAATTTGGCATACAAGTTTAGTACCTACCAAGGATTCGACAAGAATATTTTGAATAAAATGCCCCATCTAAAACTACCTACATGGAAGATTTTTTGAAATTTTGTTTTTCTTAAAAATGCCTCAACGATTTTGATTAAAATACCATATATTAAAGGTATTTACATCACAAATAAAATGTATATTTTGAACTTCTGAGGATAGCTTCTGAAGACCTGTTCATTCTGAAACAATTTTACTCAATTTTACATAACTATTTATCTGCAAGAAATAGACAAAAACTTACTGCACAAAAACAAGTTAAAAGAAACAATTTGTGTTATATAAATTTTGTATTGTGGAGTTGAACGTTTCTAAGATATTCCTTGTTTTTATTTTCATTTTTAAACTACCTAACCTTTCTCAAATGGGCAGTTGCTGGCAATGCAAAGCGAACCAACTTCAATTGCTCACAAAGCAACCGGTTTTTAAACATTTGACTATCGCTGTAGCATAGCGCATCTCCGTATTTCGCTCTGCTTGGAAGGAAACAAGTAAAAATACAATTTCTAGTAATGTTTATGTGAATTAGCATGATGTAGATAAAAGAAGTATCCTTTATAAGAACAGAATTTTTGTAGAATAGTTAGGGATAATCATGCGAATGAACATATTAATTTGTTTTGTTTTGTTTCTTACCCATCCCGTCCTATTCCATCCATCCTCGCACGGACCACTTTCGAAAAAAATACTTTTTTTGGGCTCAGGGCCCTCAAAACATATATTTCCGATAACATCTCAACATCAAATTTTTGGTTAGAATACAGCATCCTCTCTAGTAAAGTGTACATTGTATGTACATACGCGCTACAGAAAGTAAAGCAGACATACTAGGGTGAATTTCTGACCCATCTTAGAAGGTTTAATTTCAATGGAGGTTACAAATACTCTCTCCCTTTTGCAGTAATATGGATAACAACTTGGATTCTTAAAAAATTGGAATCAGTTGCTAAACTGTCCTTGCACATGATTAATAAACCCGTTGTTTTAATGTACCTCTAACAGCGTAGGCGTTGCGTAGTGGATTTTAGGAAATGGTTTTGTTACAACAGATATTCCGAATTTATTGCAGAAAGAAGCAAGCAAGCACTGCTAGTCTATATCCCAACATTTTAAATAAGTAATAAAATAAATAATTTAAGTTGACTTCATATAACATCTACTTCACTTATGGCTCCAAACAAAAACAAAAATGAAGGTGTTTCTTAATATGATACTGCGAGAATGCATGTATATTCTGGAATTTTGTAGTGCATAAAATTCCCGTATCTAAAAGTAAGAATTTTGTACAATATATGTATATGAAATATTCCACATTTCGAAAATGAATTATTTTCATCCGTTCTTTTTACTTTTTCCAGCATATATATACATAAAATGTACGTAGTAGTTAGATGAGGTATTGAATTACCTACATCCAAAAAGAGAAGTATATGTTTTGATGTCCCCTGAGTACGAAAAAAACATTTTCAGTAAAAGGACAGGCCTGTGTGTATGTGGGTGTGTGTGTGTGTGTGTGTGTGTGTGTGTGTGTGTCTGGACAGCACAGCTCAAAAATGTAAATAGCGTTAAATATCAAACTAGCATTTTCCAAGGATATGACACGAAGATTTTCAAAAAAATTCCACCACCACAAACTACCCTTAACATGGAAACATTTTTGAAATTTGTTTTACTCAAAATGGCTCTAAAAATTTTGATTTAAACACCGTATATTATAGATATCTACATCAAAAGTAAATTATATATTTTAAATTTTCTGAATATAGCCTCTGAAGACCTCTATTCTCGATAATTTCTTTTTGGTAGTGTTTAACGCCCGCTTTAACTACTCATGGCACCGCAGGCGGTGACACTGATGATACATGAATGAAGATGGAGCACCGGTGGAATGCGATGGCAGGGGAAACCGGAGGACCCGGAGAAAGCCCGCCCCAGCGCCGCTTTGTCCACCAAAAATCTCACATGCGGTCGCTTGGGATCGAACCCGGGCCGTCTAGGTGAAAGTCGAGTGGTCTAACCACTCGGCCACGGCGCGGCCTATTCTCGATAAGCTCTGATTAACCGTGCATAACGGTTAACCCGTAAAATATAGACAAAATTACTTATTACAAAAAAAATGTACATCATGTTAAAATATACAATTTGTGTTATATATATTTTTGTTATAGAGTTGACCGTTTTTTAAATATTTCTTGTTATTGGTTTCAATTTTAAATTATCTAAGTTTTCTCAAAAGGGATCATTCAAAGCAAAACGAACCTCAATTGTTTCATTTAGCGACCAGCCTTTAAAAGATATGACTATAGTATTAACATTTCCCTTATTTTCCTACGCATATGAAGGAAGCCAAATCTGCTACTGTTTATCTCGATTATTTTGATGTAGGTAAAAGAATAATCTTTTGTAAGAATATTTGTTTTTGTAACAATTAGAGAAAGTTAAATGAATGAAACGCAGGAGATTTTTTAAGGCAATCCACACGAAAAGATTTAAAAACCCGTGGTTTTTATTGGTGTGATCCGAAACTTTTATCACAGTTTGGTAACATAATATAAAGATTCTATATAAAGTTTTAATATGCATTTTATAAAAGCATGAATGATTTTTTCTGGATTTAATTATGTAATTGTCTTAGTTGAAAATACTCAGTGACACATCTTATGCCGCATCTTATTTTGACTTTAAAGGAGCATCGTAAGGAGCCCTTTAAAATTCAAACGAAACTAGGGAAAGTAGGAGACGATAAACCGTTTTATTTATGTATTGTTGGAATTTATTAACAACAAGCTAGGAAAATACCACATGAAATAACTAATAGCCTTTTATGAAGAGCTATGTGAGTCACTTAAGCAATAATTCATAAAGTTTAGCTGAAAATAATAAGTTAATCGATAAAAGGATTAAGACTGGGAGCATTTCAATCAAGTAATGAAAAGTACTAAGAAAATGTATATTAAAAATTAAAAAAAAAAATTAAGCATTTAATGTTTAAATATGCATTACAGTAGGAACATTTAAAAGCATAAACATACTGCCGATATTAGCAATATAAGTATGGAACGTGAACAAAAACAAAGAGAAAATATAATTTTCCAATTTTTCCAGATTTTCACAACATTTCAGAGGCATTTCCCAGTTACTTCACAAAGTCGCAATGGTATATAAAATTACGTTTGCTTTAAATCGTTCCGTATATACCAGGTGGAGTGTGGATATCCCTCGGGCAGTAAAGTGCTATTTCGACGTGCCTATTTCAAATTAAAACCGGAATTTCGTGGGCGACCTTCGTATTATCCTCACAACACCTCTCTCTCTCTCTCTCTCTCTCTCTCTCTCTCTCTCTCTCTCTCTCTGTCGATAAACGAAGAGGGGTAAAACAATGATCGCTCATGTCAGTTTCCCACTGATCGTTTTAACTTAAAGTAGCCCCGTTGAATTTTGCAACCCTTTTAACGCACAAAGGGATATCTGCAGTTGAGCTACCTGGTACGCACATTTTATTTTCAGTTAATAACTAAATAAGAATTCTAAATATGTCTTACTGTTTCAATTAATGTATTTCTTACTTGTTTTAATAATATATTAATAAATAGGATAATCAAACAACCAGGAAAATATCTGATGTGTTCCATTCACATGACTTTCTGTTTCTGTTCTGCAAACAATCTATTCTTACAAAAGATTGTTCTTTTATCTATTTCATGCTAATCGAGATAAACTTTAGCAGAAAATTTCTCTTATTACATAGTTCCTTGTAAGCAAAATGGAAGTCAGGGAATAATTTGGGCTAACGCGAAAGTGACACTTTTAAAAGCTCTCCCTATGCGCTGACATTGAAATTCGGTTCCTTTTCCAAGACCAGAAGTAAATCAAAAGATATATGAAACAGGCGAAGACTCCCGTTTGAGAAATGCTTAAACTGAAATAAATAATAGAAAATATCTCGCAAATGGTTAGGTCTACAAACATGTGTACAGTAGTAATTCTAAGGAAAGCTAATATAGAAAAAAAACTAAAAAAAGAGGGAATATTTACATAAACAAGTTTCCTAGAAGGCCTAGGGAAAAATTTCTAGGAAACAGCAAAAACACTGGCAGAGTTTCACCATATTTAATGTGAATAACCTGTTTTTTATCAGTCCTTATGAATATATCTGATTTTAACATTCATTATAATCTTTACAGATTTTACATTTTGAATTACATTTTGTGAATCCGGCTCATAAATTACATATAAGTTGCAGACATTGATACAAAATCTCGTCAAAATTTAGTAATAAAGTAAACGCCTGATTATCCCGAGCAAGAAGGGCTTGCTGCAGGAAAAATTGTTCTGCCAGTTCCTCCTAGATTGCAGCAAATTCGCAAATTACGTCACTCTGGCAGGTAATAAGTGATCTTGCTTATGGCGTAAGTGACGTAAGTAGTTACCAATAGTGCGGTTTGACTGGTGAAAGGGGGTAACGGCTCACATAACTGTAGGTACATGAAATAAAGTTTGTGTTTTAACGACCTCTTCATTTTTGTGCAGTAAGTTTTCATCTATCTCTTGCGGTTACCAAAGTGATTCAGAATTGAAAGGACATCAAGAGCTATTCCCAAGAAATTCAGGATATACCTACATATTATTTCCCGCATAAATATCTTTAATACACAGCATACTATTTAGAATTTTTTCGAAAAATGTTCTATGTAAAGATAGTTTGGGTGGGAGGATTTTTACTGAAAATCTTCGTGTTGCATTCTTGGAAGATACTGTACTTAAAAATGCTTTGGTATTACCCAGCTTTTCGTCTTTGAGTTATGCTGTTCATGACACGCACGCACACACACACACACACACACACACAATGCATTTTTGGATTCAATTTGTTTCAAAATGCTGTATGTATTTCTGGTGAATTTTGGAATCGAATTTTTGACTGGAACACAATACCTTCCCTACTTACATTGTATATACGTGTCAGAGAATGTAAAGATGTTGATAAAGAATGGGATCACTTTCTTGTAACAGTAAATCTTCGGAGGCAGAACTCGTACTTCTCGAGAAGACTGTCCTAATGCAAGAGAAATTCCCCCTCTAGCCGGATATCGAGCTATGGAACCCCGGACTTGTAGACTAGTATGTTAAGTACTATGCCATTCAGAACACTCTAATTACTTTTTACTTTCTTTACACGTACTATATACATAGTATATAGAGAAAGTATTGTATTGCACTCAAAAATTCGATACCGAGGTTTCACCGGAAATATTTATTTTGAGACCTCATGAATCCAAAAAAAAAGCATTTTTAGAAAACATTTTGTGTTGTGTGTCTGTCTGTCAGTCTGTGTGTGTGCGTCTGTGGGCAGCAGAGCTCAAAAACGAAAAATGCGTTAAATACCAAACTTGTTATCTTCCAAGGATGCAACACGAAGATTTTCATGAAAATCCCCCCTACTCCTAACTATCCTTTACATGGAAAAATGTTCAAATTTTGGATTTCTCTAAAATGGCTTAAATGATTTTGGTTAAAATATCGTATATTGAATATATTTATATGACAAATAAAATATTCTGGGAATAGCCTCTGAAAACATTTTTATTCCGGATGAATTATGCGGAATTTTGCATAACTGGTAAACTATAAGAGAGAGACAAAATCTTACATAATAGAAAATGTAGATCTCGTCAATACACACAATTTATGTCCTTTACGTTTTTGTTGTAAAGCTAACCGTTTCCGAGATATTCCTTGTTATTGGTTTCAATTGTAAAGTACTTATACTTTTCTCACACAAGAAGGGTTCGTTTTTCTTTTGTTCTACTCCTGGCCAGGCAAAAAATAGATTTGCAATGACAATCGCATAACGATAACTTTTAAAACATTTAAACTATCACTTAAGCCTCGTGCATTCCCTTAAGTCCCTTCTACTGTTATAGGAAGTAAGTAATAAGAACATTCTGCTATTGTTTAACTCGATTAGCTTTGTGTAGAAAGAAGAATTATCCTTTGTAAGAAATAGCTCAGCTAGAGAAAGTCATGTGAGTGTAACATATCACATTATTTTTTTTTTTTTTTTTTTTACTTGCATATGGGTAATTAGACAAAGAAGGACAAATGCAAAACGATGAAGAAGAGAGTGATTGTTTTGTTATTAAAAGAATATTAACTTTCTCTATTTAATACATAGTACATAATTATAGAAGGTACTGTACTCCACCCGATAATTCTATACCGAAATTTCACAGCAAATACACGTTTTAGAGTCCCCCCAGAAAAAAAACATTCTTAGAAAACTCTATGGGTCTGTGTGTGAGTGTGTATCCGTGTGTCTGTAAACACGATAGTTCAAAAATGAAAAGTCGGTAAAATACCAAATTTGGTATTTGAGTTTAGTTTCTGCCAAGGATGCGATATCAAGATTTTAGAAACCCCCCCAAACTACCTTTACATGAAAAAAAAATCCAGAAAGTTGATTTTCTAAAAAGGTTTGATTAAAATGACCTAAATAAGATATTTTAGATTACAAATAAAGTGTATATATTGAATTTTGTGGAGATAGTCTCTGAAGAGCTCTTCATTGGATGGCTTTTGCATAGCTGATAAACCATAAGAGACAGAGAAAAATTTACTTCACAAAAAATGTAAATCATGTTAAAACATGCAATTTATGCCATATACACTTCCTTCCTTGGAGTAGACCATTTCCGAAATATTCTTTGTTGTTGGTTTCAGTTTTAAAATATTTAAAATTTTTATCATATGGGAATGTTTACTCCTAGTCATGCAAAAACGAATTTAAATCACATATCAACAGTTTTTAAAAGCTTTAACTATCGTTTTTGCCTAGTGCATTCCTTTATTTCCCTTAGAAAGAAGCAAGCGATAAGATCATTTCTACTCATGTGTGTCTGATTAGGAAGAAGTAGATAGAACAATAATTTGATATAGAAATATTGGGATAGTCATATGAATGAAACACATCAGAATTATTTCTAATTTAGTTTGATTCGTCAATATTCTAATTCGAATAATGCTCAAGTGAAACCTATCAAAACACCCGCATTACTGCAGGCAGCAACTTAACGTTCATATTCTTGTTTGCCAAACGCAGCTCGCGAGGAGCATACTAACGAGACATAACCTTGTCATTGGAAGAATTCTGTCCACAAGGTCACATACACAAGGACTGTAGTACCAGCATCAATTATTCAACTGAAGACTTGGCTCATAAATTCCAACCTGACATCCAAAATAAGCATACTGTTATGCTGTTTTGGTACGCAAACTCAACAAAGCGGTCTCTTTTCATGTGATCCTAACCACATGCTGGGCATCTGCTAGCATAACAAGGATCATCATTGAAAGTGTAGTTTTAAACCGCGTGGATGGGTGGATGTCATGGTGCTTAAGAGGTGAGGATAATCTTATATCATAATCACCGAGCGATAAAACTCAGGCGGAACCTCTGTAGCTGGCATTCGATAGGTCCAGGGTTCTATCCCCTGGCGCCGCCCATTTCTGACCTAAGGGCCTTTCATGGTATTCTCGAATAGGTATACGAATGCCTAGGTGATTCATCTTCTACGACGTTCCTATCCAGCATCTCCTGTTCCCCATTACTACCTTGGCATCTGTTTCAGGGTTGAAGGACCAGGTAACCGTGCTAGGTAACTTGCGCTCTATAAAGGGTTTCTTCCTGTCGTCATTGCAAAGCCTTCCAGTTAAAAAGCTGCTTCCGAGATCCTTCGGGTGGGACCTCCATCGCATTATTTTTCTAGGCAGTTTCAAGTGTTGCAAATTAATTTTCTGGGAAATGCCAAGTGAAGCATCTTATTTAAAAGTCAGCTGTAGATTTAGCAAATTATTTTACTAGGCAGTGCTATGTGTAGCAAATTATTTAATTCGCAGTTTGGTGAGGCAAATTATTTTACTAGACAGATACCAACTGGAGCAAATTAAATAGTAGTCAGCTCTTAGAGTAGCAAATTATTTAATAGTCATCTCTTCGTGAAGCAAGTTATTTAATAGTCAGCTCTTCGTGAAACAAATTATTTAATAGTCATCTCTTCGTGAAGCAAATTATTTAATAGTCAGCTCTTCGTGAAGCAAATTGTTTAATAGTCCGCTCTTCGTGAAGCACATTATTTAATAGTCAGCTCTTCGTGAAGCAAAGTATTTAATAGTCAGCTCTACGTGAAGAAAATTGTTTAATAGTCAGCTTTTCGTGAAGCAAATTTTTTAATAATCAGCTCTTGTTTAGCAAATTATTTAACAGTCAGCTCTTCGTGAAGCAAATTGTTTTACTAGGCAGTCCCAAGTGTAGCAAATTATTTAATAGTCAGCTCGAAGTGTAGCAAATTATTTTACTATGCCGTGCCAAGGGGAGCAAGTTATTTAATAGTCAACTCGTGGTGTAGAAAGTTGTTTAATAGTCAGACCTTGGTGTACAAAATTGTTTTACTAGGCAGTCCCAGGTGTAGAAAATCATTTTTATAATTAGCTCTATGTAAAAAATTATTTTACTAGGCAACCCCAAGCGTATCAAATTATTTTTAAAGTCAGTCCTGGTGTAACAAATTATTTTACTAGGCAGTCCCAAGTGTTGCAAATTATTTTTCCAGAGAGTCCCAGTTTAGCAAATTAAATTTTCAGGGAGTCTCAGTTTAGCAAGCTATTTTATTAGGTAGTCCGAAGTGTAGGAAATTATTTTCCCAGGGAGTCTCAGTTTAGCAAATTATTTTTCCTGGAAGTCTTAGTTTAGCAAATTATTTTAATAGGCAATCCCAAATTTAGCAAGTTATTTTTCCAGGAAGTATCAGTTTAGCCAATTATTTTCCTAAGTAGTCTCACATTAACTTAGTATTTTGCAAATCTAAAATTTAAGTTTATTGGAACCTTTTGAAATTGTGGTTAACAGATTATAAAAACGTCATAGAATAATCAGGACATTTCATTTGTTAATTAATTTAAATCAACGCCCTGTGCTCATACATGCATAAGCTGTTTTCAATATTAAGTTTTCACTCTTTTAATCACAGAACTTCGATTTTTTGTTAAACATTATATGACGTCGAAGCGTTTCCTCTGTTCTGAACTGCTCATTATTGTTTCTCCCGCCCCCCTCATTTTCGACATAACATTTAGTTTCATTGAAGCAATTAGTCTTGCGACTGTCATTATTTCATTATTAATAACAAGATTAGTGTTAATATAATATCTACACAATTCCTATATTTAAACTATTATATTATCAAAAGTCAATCTCTTATTCATTATTACCATTAGAAATGTTGGTAGCAATGATTAGAGGCTAACATAGATGGAAGAAAATTACACATAGAGGGAGAGAACATGGTCTTCTCAAAATCGGCAAATACTCTTTTTAGTTACTTCATATATCTTTTCCAAGTTACAAGGCACAGAAAATTGAACCTATATAAAAACAGCTCCAATATGACAAAATAAAAGTTGACATTATATACCTTCCCTTGTGGAACTACTATTTGGCTTATAAAATAAATATAATGTGCTCCAATAATAATAATAATAATAATAATAGTAATTATAATGATAATAATAACAACAACAAGTATTATCGTCATAAAATGTTAATTTTAAATCTAGGCCCTTATGGCCATTGCCTAGTCCTGGAATGATACGTACACAATTCTGTTCCTCTTAAAATAATTTCCATGATATCCTACTAAAATAAACGGTTTTAGTAACATCAAAATGTTGAGAAAATTGGGTAGCAAGAGTCCGAGACAGAGAGGGGAAGAGAAAATCTTGATGTTTTTATTCCCCAAGAGTATCGACAACCCGCATGTCATTAATCATGGAGTCTCTCTGCAGACGATCCAATCCCTGCTGACCCGCTTTCACCTTTCGTGTTCACAAGAAGAGCATCAAGGTTTTAAGAATCAACAAAGCGATTTTAATTTGAACGAAGTACAAAAATACCGTTGATGCTTTTTTATGCTTATAGATAAATTCTAGATATAGTTTTCGCATTAGCTGGTTAATACAATCCAAGTTTAACTGTCCATTTAAACTGTTTTTTATAGGTTAAACGCCCGCTTTTACTACTTTGGCACTGCAGGCGATGGCATTGGTGATACACGGAATGAAGATTGCACGGTACTGGCGGGGGAAACCGGAGAAAACCCGCTCCTGCGCAGCTTTGTCCACCACAAATCTCACATGCGGTAGCTTGGGAACGAACCCGGGCCGTCTAGGTGAGAGGCGAGTGGTCTAATCACTCCGCCACGGCGTGGCCGTTTAAACAGCTGTGATTGCTTGCTGGATTGGTATGATTTATACTAAATGTACCAAGAGGGATGGCTCAGGCAATAACGTCGATGGTCTATTTGGCGGCCCCGGGTTTGATTCCCCAGCAACCTTCTATTCTGAAAGGTGAATTTCGTGGTTTCTCCGGGACGGCAGGCGAATGTTTAAGTCATTCATCTTTTACCATGACTTTCCTTTCCGTCGTTTCTTGTATCCATCACTTCCTTGTTTTCTGTTTCAGGATTGAAGGACCAGGTGACGGTGTTGACAAGTTGCGGTTGGGCGGTAGCTATCATTCTCTGCTGTTGCAGGTCTAGGCTGACTGAAACACCTTCGGGTGCTTTCGGGGAGTCTCAGAATTTTGGAGTTTGTGGGTAGGAATGCGTCGGATACGTTCGATCTGTTAACGTTAGGAATTCCGTCCACACTTGCGCCCATCGTCATCTGGTTCTGGTCGCTCTTCGGGTCTCTCCTCTCATCCCTCCCTCTCAAGAGTAATGTACGTTGCAAAAGGCCACAATTATCCAAGTGCTTGCCCTATCTTAATGGCAGAGGACCGCATACGCAATAATCTTAATTAGTTTTTTTACATGGTTTATGTGATATATATATATAAATAAGTAAATATACCTTTATCTCAAAGTTAGCTAATATTTCTTAAAACGTGCCACCAACTCTATATCTAGGAAAGGATCGCCTTTACAGAAACCCTCGGCGGAACTCCTTCTGGGGGGATCTAGGTGTTGGACTTGAGAATGGACCCCAGATTAGACTGAGGAACGCGGAGGACCTGGAGTGTTATGTGAACTTTATTTACTAATACTTTGGTCTCTCGTGCAGGAGGTGTGGGAATAAGAAAGGCTGAGATGGAACCCTTTTTAATGGCCATCAAGCTAAAAACAGATAGGCTGTATACTGTGCATAAATCTCACAAGTGTCAGCAACTTGGAACTCATATAAGAAATCTCGAAATGGTATAGGAGAGAGATCATTAGAGCTTGTGAGGAATCTTGGGGGTACTTTTGTGGGAATTAAAAAAGCATTATCCTTGCAAATAGACGTGAATAGTCAAGTTACACAGTATAAGGAGTGGGTGAAAGAGGCGGAGACTCGAAGCGATGTCCTTGGGTATGTAAACGCAAAGATATCGGCTGCCGGCCGACTGCAGCAATCAGATCATGCCACTGCGCATCATGTTTAACCGCTCTCGTGTATGTGCACGGATAATAATCGAGGCCTGCTCGACTGCAGAAATTGCTGGTTTCCGGAGGAGGAGCCAAACTGGTCTCTTCGGAGGACCCCTCTGGTGTTAAGATGCAATTGGAAGAGCAGAACCTGAGGCTGTTGTTTGAAACCCATTTTCCGTGAACAAGCATTATGGATCGGGAAGTAGCCTCGATTTTTGCAGGAAGGCTGGCATGTGGACTCCGAGATAATCACTCTTAAGAAATTTGAATGGGCTGTCTTCACTTTTCAGCCCTATAAAAGCGCGGGTGAAGATGAGATCTTCCCGGCACTCCTGCAAGAGAGCTTGAAGATTGTTTATTCTTAGGGCGTTGCCGCTCCAGACCTTGTCCCGTTCCATAGCCCTTGAAGCAGCTCAAGCTGGACAGACAGTCGTACTGTAGACCTAAGGATTTTCCTCCCATTATCTGACACCCTTATTGTTGAAGGTTTTAGAAAGATGTTTTATGTGCTGAGTGACAGGCCAAAGTATCCTCAGCAGCTTACTAGTAGAAAAATTCATGAATGGGCACTCTACTAACTCCTAATTAGACTAGAGGGGGTGCTAAGCCGTGGAGTGTTGGTCGAGGGAGTTTTATAAGCATTGACGATCCTTTTAGTCATAGGACTCTGAGCACCATTAGAAGATGTCTAGAAATTAGGGGTATCAGTCCGATCATTTTTGACTGGAACATAACCTCCTTGGAAGATCAGGTGATGGCGGCTCTGGGGGAATGTTACCCTCAGAGCATAAAAAGGAGGCTTGTGGTACCTGGAACCGACTGAACCGGTTCAACAAATGTGAAAATCACGCTCAAGGCTATGCAAATGACGTCATATGCCTTGTAGAAATGGAACATTTCCTAGCTCGGTCTCGGAGCTAATTCAGTGATCCTTACTTGATATAGAGGAATGGTGTCTAGAAACGGCATTGTCTGTTAATTCAGACAAGACCGAGATAATGGGTTTCAAAAGAAATTGAAGCTTTCAGATTTGGTCAAACATCTAGGAGCTATTTTGGATGCTGGCTGGTTTGGAAAAAGCATGTAGATTACAAAGCTAAGAAGGCCCAGAATTTCTTGTGGGTATGTAGGAGGTCTGTTGGACTGAGGTGGGGCCTAAGATCGAAAATGGTCAGATGGCTCTTCATCTAGGCCATCAAGTTTTCACTATCCTATGCAGTAGTTATCTGGTACCCAGCATTAAAAAGTGAACCCTGAAAGGAATGTGTACACAACACACACATGGAGTCATAAGTCTGTTGGTGATCATCGCGAAGATGGCTGAAAATATAATGTTGGGAATGGATACCCTCAGTAGCTACAATGCGAAGGTCGACCTAGGCAGGAGGTTCATATGATTCGGCGAAGAAGAGTTAGTGCTCCCGAGTTCTGACGGACGTCTTGGTGTACGCAGGCTGAACCTGAAGGACGGAGTGGTTGTACTAATAGACGCAATGACCACGAGGGCGCATCTGGTAAACCTGCTAACGAAGGACGTCATGAACTCTTACGACCCACAAGCCAATATGGTAGGAAATTCAGGTGAGGTTGTATCGCCGAACCTGGACCAAGCGGCATAGGCTCAGGTTGCAACAACCATAGGCAGAAGAGGCTCAACGAGGTAGTAAACCACACCTGAAATAAGTTCAAACCTTTTGAATCTTCGGGCCCGCTACGACGGGCTAGTCGGAACCGCAGTGACGTCTCCGGCCGTTCTCATGGGCGTCGATGGGACTGGAGGTTTTGGTAAACACGAACAGACGAACCGGAAGCTTTGGAATGCGAAACCAGAAAGTTCTATAACCTCAATTGCAAGCCAATTGAGTGAGTAATTAGTGAGTCGTTAGTCAGACTTCAACTAGAGTTTAGTGGCATGAGGAGAGAATCGTCAACTGACTTCGCGTCGAAATGTTGAGTGAATTGTTTGCAGCAAAGAATTAAATATTATATTTTAACCAATTTTTGATTCAATAAACATATTTGTTGCATTACATGGTTATCTTGAATTAAACACAAATACGAAAGTCTCAGTAAGCATTTAGAGTAAAACTTGTGTGATTTTTATGCATCACTTACATTCATGTATATATCAGATAACACGGATTGCGAGTTCATTATCATCGTCACCGTTGTTGTCGTCTTTTTGGTCTGTTTCAGCTTCCATATTTGGTATATATCCAAGGAGGTCCACGGTTTCATCGTTCAGCAGGCTTATATAGTGATAGAGTTTTAACTATTTTTGAGTTTGGCATTCGTTCTACATACTCTTTCTAGTTTTATATGTATTGTTCTATTGTTTCTGGTATAGTTTTTACAGTGCGCTATTGTCTCATAATGCAATTTCTGATGTGGTACAGCGTATATCCATCTGTCCAATTTTCCCATCTGTGATGAAGTAGTGGCAGAGCGATCACTTTGTATAAGTTTAGAAGTGTATCCCGTCCTGTTGTGTTTCAATGTATGCTGGAGTAAAATGCCTAAACTTATTTAATTTAAAGTTTTGAACTGCAATTTTCTGTAAGTCATAAGATATCCCATATAGCTGTCAGTATTTTACCACCGGCACCGATTTTAGCAATTCCCCGAAACGCTATAGTTTTTGTTATCTGTGTCAATGTAATATGTTACAACATGGTATAATTTAAGAGTATTTCTACTTTATATTTTGTTCAATCTATAATTAACTGATCAAGTGCAAATAATAATAATAATAATAATAATAATAATAATAATAATAATAATAATAATAATAATAATCTGCTTAGATCATCGTATTTCATTTTAACCCTTGTGTCCATAGTGGGTTACCCGAGTAACCTTTATAATTATAACTGTCAATCTATGATGTATATTGAAGGTGGTATACACAAGCTTTTGGTTATACCTCATTTGTAATAGTAAAAGCAGAATGTAAATATATTCAAATAAAATCATTAAAATGTTTAGGAATAAAAACCCTATTTCTCAATTAGAACAGGTTAAAGTTTACATATGATTTCTTTTTTTTTTTTATTTATGCACACAATAAGTTAGTTGTAATAATGTTATTATTTATTAGGCAGTTGAACAATAATACAATAGACATAGCCATAAATGTATGCAACATATTAATTGTTTACAATTGCGACAGAGGGAGTTACAATTATTATATAGTTAGTAAATGTTGCTGCTTGTTACATTACAAAATATATATTTGGAACTATTATTAATTATTCGCAAAGTTCACACATTGTTGTTGTAATGCAACGTTCGTCACAAATTGGTTGATTACATTTCTTGCAAATTTTTCTTGTCTTCCTCTTCCTCTTGTTTGGTTAAGATTTGCACACAAAACAGTCACCAACGATTTCCAGCCGTCCAGAAGCATCTCCTTTTGGCTGAGGCTCCACTCGTTCAGGAACCAGAATTAGGGGTGCTCCTATCATACATTTAATACCCGATTTCATATAAAATGTTCTCAAACAATTCGGATTTGATGATCTAGAGATAACGGAAGGCATAGACAACTGTTTTTACAGATACAGTAGAAACAGCCTGCGTATATGAGTCATATTTTTTGTTTGAGGATTGTTTTCTGTTAAAATAATGTATGCAGCTAAGCAAGCAATGTCCAGAATGTTGTAAAAATTGCCAGTGGCCATCTCTGTGTTCTCCTCTTTACACTATAATGAGAACACAACTTGCCCATATTATCAACACCCCCTTTGTAATACAGTATAACATTTAGCTTGGAAGAAGGTCCAGAAATGGATGCATCATAATGCATTGTGAATAGTATTAGAACTGCTTTCTTCTTCTTTGGAACATATGAACACAGCGAAACTTTATCTGCACTGAATCCAAATAGAGACAACACTTCTTGGTGTGAAGAAGAGGGTTGCATTTCTGGGGGTATAAAAGGCTTGTTTCTTTTCACAGTACCAACTATGGACAAATTCCAAGTCAGCGGTAGCCTTGCTAATGGTAGAGTCGTGAAAAAATTGTCAGTGATTATATTTCTGGAGGTATCTTTGAAATGATAACACAAATCTTTCACTACTCTCTCTCACTCTCCTTGATTGGTTTCTCTTCCAGAAGCAGAATTCCCAGTATAAACTTGGCCAGTAAGAACTTGGGTAAGAATTTCGTGAATCACAAATCCACCATATCTTCAAGCCATATTTGGCTGGCTTTGACGGCATGTTGAGTAAATGTTGTCTTTCCTTTGTAAGGAAATAGCTTCTCATCAATAGCGAGAGAATTAGAAAGCACATACTTTTTTCGGAGATTTGAATTTAGCATTTCAAATATGTCAGATATTGCAGCAGCTTCGTCACTTTTCAAACGCTCAGCCCTTGTGGTCATATTGTCACATCTTATAAACCTGCTTATCTGCCAAAATCTGTTGAGGGATAAGCTTGCACGATACAATGGCAATGCATTTGTTTTCCACATTTCCTTTGCGTGTTCAGTGCTAGAAAATCTTACTCCTGACTTTTTGTTTGTTTGTTTTTTGTAGTGTTTAACGCCCGCTTTAACTACTTATGGCACCGCAGACGGTGACACTAATGATACATGAATGATGATGGAGCACCGGTGGAATGCGATGTAATCAGTATACCAAGATATGCATCAAATTCTTCAGTTGCAAATGGTTTCCACATTTTCGTTGTTCCTTCTGAATTTATGTTATAATTCGTGTATACCTGATTTACCTACCTGTTGGTTTCACGATTTTATCTGTAAATATACTCTTGGAGGTGTCTTTTATAGAAAGCATTTGTGTAGTGCGTATTGGACCAGCCCTTTCCCTCAAGATATTATGCCTCAGTAAGGTTCTTTATGCCATTCAGTTCCATCTTTACCACATAGAATGACTGCAAAATCACAAACACATCACTGTTTTCGTCAGCTCTGTCACTTTCATCACTACTATTATTACTCTTCTCACCTTCTATTTCAATATCATTATAGGCATCAATAGCATCTTCAATATCTGAAGCAGCAACATCTTCCTTACTTGGAATCCATTCGTCAGTAGAATCTTCTGCACTGACATCTGATTCTACATCCTCTTCTGAATCAACACTAGACCATAACTTTCTGATATAATCTTCTGACTCTTCATAGCTTAGTCTGCTGAATTCAGATTTGGAGAGTTCTGGAGTACTATCCATCAGCACACACAACTGATGTGCAATGAACAGTACAGATGGTGTGCCATTACAGCCAGCAACAATTAGAATGCATTGTTGTAACGTCTTTTGTACATACCCGAAACTAAGTGTTCCAACCATGGGTAGTACTGCAATTAATTTATGAGGTTACCTCGGTAACCTGGTTATAGAACACAGTAGAGTCTCTTTTATGTGGACACAAGGGTTAAATTAGTGTTTTTAAATTTCTTTGCAATTTTTAATGATGGCGTCTATTTACATTTATATTAAAAGTGCTGGCGAAAGAGGACACCCTTGTCTCACTTCTTAACTAATATCTGCAACATTTTCTGTAGGTTTAGTTTTTCTGCATTTTACAGTGGTGTTTTTAATGTTAAAGAAAAATAATGACAGGCTGACCCCGTAGCTCAGTCGGCAGAGCAATGACCTGCTGTGCGAGGGGTCCGGTTCGATTCCCAAGGATTCTTTCTCTAGCCAGGATTATATATTTCCCATTCTCTGAAGAGTGGAAATATGAAATTGAGTGTGAAGGTATGCGTGCCAAGTTAATGATAATTCTCCATAACTCCAAGAGTAAATGACTGAAAAGCGTTGCCATGAGCAATTTATCCAAAGGAGAAGCCGCTTATATGCTTTAGTGTTAAAGTGGTATATAAATGGTACAACATCACAGGGTGGCTGAAAAATAGAACTACTAAGTAAAATCAAAACCACTTTATTTGTGAAAAAATGAAACAATATACATTTGCATTTACGATATTGCACCTCCATGAATGCTTCTTGAATATGACCTCAGCTAAGTGGCCGCCATTTGCATTTATGTATTCTTGAGGACAGCGCAGAAATGTCCCCATGTCACGTCGCATCACCTCCTGTAGAATGGTGTTGATTTCCTGGAGGATATTAACTTTCAAACTCCGATGGCGCAAACGGTGTGACAATACTTTTTCCTTCAAGTATCATCATAGAAAGTAGTTCGGAGCTGTTAAATCTGGAGAGTGGGACGGCCAAGTTAAATCTCCAAAGCGACAAATTAGTCGATTGGGGAGCAATCGCTTAAGAAAACCGTGCTTTAGAGTGCAATAATGTGGCGTAGCACAGTCCTGCTGAAACAAATTGTTGTTCATCCTGGACTTCTGGGATGACGAAATTCTGTAAATTTCAACGGGTGGTCGGAATTTACAATTAGTGAGTAACCAATATAATCTTCAAAAAAAAAAAAAAAAAAAAATGGATCAATAATCCAATTGCAGGCTTCTGTGAGGTTTCTCATAAATAATGTGAAGATTTTGGCCTGCTCAGTATGGTAGCTTTGTTTGTTCACAAACCCACTGAGGAAGATGTTTGCTTCATCTGGCATGAGCAGTTGGTTAAGAGTCTTCTAAGCCAGTGAGTTATACAGGCGGACCTGAGTTTCAGTTAGGGAACCCGTAAAAACAAAGGCTTCCACAGCTGCAATCCATGTCTATATGAGACAACAATACATGGTAAGCCGATTGTTGACATAGTAACCGTATAATCAGATCTGATTCATGCGTATGCGCACCTGAAGTTAAATAGGAATACCGAGCAAAATTGATAGGTACATTACATTACATATGTATCATAATTTTAAGAAATTCTGTAAGAAATTTTGTTTTATTATATTATATTATGGCTGAATTCTGCATCTGAATGCATATGTTACACATACTCTACCTTTCTCTGTTCCCTGATCTCATTGTCAATAAAACTTTCATCTCGGCCACTTCAATATTGAACCATAACTTCTGAGACATTTCATCACATTCTATATGTCGACGACACGAAACGTTCACTCTCAATTTCCATATTAGTCATGTAGGTCGATTTAATAGCAGTTCTCATGACTGGTGACCAAGACTGATCTTTTAAAACACTTCATAATGAACGTCTTCAATATCATATAAATTAATACAAATATTTTAAAATTCTTGAACTGAAAAAATCTGACGTGTTCCATTCATATTTCTTTCACTACGCTTTCTGCAAATAAAATATTCTTACAAAAATATTCTAGTATCTATATCAAACTAGTGGAGATAAGCATTAGCAGAAATAGTCTTACTACTTATTAAATGTAAGCTGAAGGGAATTATGGCTAAAGCGATTGTCATATTTTTAAAAGCTGGTCGCTATGTGAACAGTTCGGTTCGCTTTGCAAAGCCAACAGTAAACCAAATCGATAAGAAAGAAAAGGTAGCCTCGTTTGAAAAAAGTTACGTAGATTAAACTTGAAATCAATAACAAGAAATACCTTGAAAACGGTCAACTCTACAATAAGGTCAATACTGTTGTGGTGTTGCAAGATCTACGTTTTCTGTGCAGTAAGTTTTAGTTTATTTCTTACAGTTTACTAGTTATGCAAAATACAACAAAATTCACCCAGAACGAACAGGTGCTCAGAAGCTATTCCCAGAAATTTCAAGATATAAATTGCACTATCATTAAATATTATAATAATTTATTTCAAAATCGTTGGAGCCATGTATGAGAAAATCAAAATTTTCTAAACATTTTCCGTGTAAAGGGTAGTTTGAGGTAGGAAGATTTTCTTGATAATCTTCGTGTTGAATACAATACCAAATTTTGTATTTAAGGTATTTTAGTTTTTCAGCTATATTGTCACAGGCATACACACAAAAGGGCCTTTTGTTTAAAAATTAAGAAAAAAAACAAAAAAAAATACTCAAAACCTATATGTCCAGTGAAATCTCAGTATCGAAATTTTGGGTGGAATACAATACCTTTTCTATATACTATATACAGTGTACGTTTAGTAGTAAGTAAACAGAGTTAAGAACTGAATTGTATATAGGTGGAATGGAATGCACAGGAAGAAAGAGGGCAAATAAAATATATGCACCCTGTATTCCTGTAAATTATGTGTAAATATTTTATGAGTAACAATCAAATGACATGGAGGCTAATGAATTATGTAATATAATTTATTACTTAACATCATAAAGCCATTAAAATCTAACAGCTCTGCATGGATGGTGGTCGTATGATTAATGGTGGAATACTACCTATATTATATACAATATTTACTTATTCATTTATTTAACATTCCACCGCTTGGCAATGTGCCATGCACCTAAAGTTGTACCTCAGCACGAGAGTGGTTCTGTTTACCTACAGCCCTTTAAGTCTACGTAATTCTAAATGATGATTTATCCTTGGTAGTGTGACTCAGAACATAAAACATGGGTGACTACAGAATGGCGCGTCTTAACCTCACTCAGAAAATAACAATCGTAACAGAGTGCTAAAGACGTGAAGTAATGAGGTTGAAGTTTTGTTATCGCGTGACTTTAAACCTCATTTAGCTTAATACAAATGCAGGTGACATAAAATATAGTTATATAGCTGCCTAGTTCTCAAGGATTTGTGGTTCTCACTACGGGAAAGAACATGTAACAAATGCGAAAAGAAGATGTGTTCATGTTTAAATAGTTTGCAAGGAAGTGTTTGGGTATAATCAATAAAGTGAGGTTCTGTCGAGCTGAATTGAATCTGTAAATTGGAAATTCTAATAACACATCTTCAACGCTGGTTATTTGAATAGACTGGCTGCGTTCATACACGTTAATATTTCATCTATTGGGTTCCCAGAATGTAACATAAACTTCTTCCAATATTGTTCCATTTATACTTCGCCTTTAGCTGCAATGGCAGCCTTTTGCCTTTGGAACATATTGCCTATCGGAATGATTTTAACCGTGTACAATGTTGCTTGATTTCTGGATTCCTCTTTGGATTTGTGCATTGCATCATTCACACATACACATTGACATTCATACTTCCAGACTCTGGGGAAGATGGGGAAAAATGATGTTTTCTGAAAAACTCTCAAAAACTCTCACCCCCAGCGGGAACCGAACCGGGACAGCAGGCTCTAATGAACGAGCACGTTTTCATATAGTTCTTCCGCTTTCTTCGGTCATACCGTGGGGTGTGGAGCAACGCATCAAAAGAAGTACCAAAACTCATTAGTCAGGCGCTCGCGAGGATTATACTAGGAGCAATGAAGATTACAAAATTTACTGACGAGAATGGTATAAGAATCAGTCCCATTTGCGAGAAGGAAGAGTCCACGACTCATATGTTGGCAAGATGAGTGAGGAATGGAGGAAAAAATATTTACCGCGATCTTTTACCACCGCGAATGGAGAGTTAGGAGCATGTTAAACGCTACTGGCAGGCATGAAGACGTGAAACGGATAGGAAAATTTCTGCTTACGCGAGACAGCCGAGATCTGAGCAGGCTGATATTATGGAAGAGCGAGGAGAGGGGGGACAATAAGAACACCTAAACACTGGCTTTAGTGTTTTTATATACCTATAGTGTTTTTATATAAAGTCAGTGTTATGTCATTGTTTTGTTGTGTTAGTATTGTGTGTATATTTCTCTTAAGTGTATATGTTTACTATAAATTGAGACCGTTAATTAGCCTCGTCGTAATAATGACAATCATTTTATTAATTATCTAGATGTATATATGCAAAGAAAGTTAATATTTATGAATTTGTATACATAGGAACCAAGAAGTCAGTTGTTGACTTGAAAGCTACACAGAATCTTGACGCCAGACTCCAGAGAAGGGTGAGAAGTTGCTTCTTTTGTGTAAGTCACGTACGAATTTCTTATACAGAGGCAGTCCAGTTTAAAATCCACGAGGGGACTTCTGCTTTATATTCGTAGTATTGCGTGGTTATTATGACGTATTCTGTCCTTACAACAGATTATTCTTTTATCTACGTCATGCTAATCAAGAGAAACATTACCAGAATTAGTCTGCTCACTTGCTTATTTGTAAATAGAAGGGAAATAGGGAATACTATAGGCTAAGGCGGTAGTCAGATCTTTTAAAACCCAGCCGCTAAGTGAAACAATTGAAATTCGGTTATTTTTGCTTGCTAGGAGTAAACAAAAGAGAGATGAAAGAGAGATGAAAGAAAGATGACTCCTGTTCGAGAAAAGTTTAAGTAGCTTTAAACTGAAACCCAAAAACTTGGAATATCTTGAAAACGGTTAACTCTATAAAAAAGTGAATATGACATATTGTGTGTTTTAATGAAATCTATATTTTTAGTATGGTAAGGTTTCCTCTATCTCTTACGTTTAACAGTTATACAAAAGTTATATAAACATATCCAGAATGAAGAAGTCTTTGGAGGCTATTCCCAGGAAATTCAAGATTTACATTTCGTTTGTCATGAAAATATCTCAAACATGGTATTTTAATAAAAATTGTTCGAGCCATTTTTTGAGAATATCAAAATGATCGAAAAATGTTCTACGGAAAGGTAGTTTGTCGTCCTTGTTCTCTCTATATATATATAGTTAACTAGTGTGACTTGTATCTATTATTTCTTAGTTCGGCCACCCTCAGTTTCACTAAGTGTTGTTGCAATGGTCGCGTCTGCAGAGTGACAACAGACGGTATATAGACGATTAGGTGAGTCCACCATTCCTGATGCAGTATCTGCTTAAGTAGGCACCTACCTGGTAGAAGGTGAAGTTTCTCTGCCTCGGCTTTGCTGAAGCGGGTTCGGTAGAGCACTTAGCCTAGGGATGGTGACAAGAAAGGTCGTTCTACTGTTTGTAAGGATAAATAATGGAAAACAGAATCCTTATTCACTCTGGTAATTATTTGCCAGTTAAACACCAAGTATTCTCAGCGAAGTCATCTCGACAAAACAGTTAGTATACATAGTTCAACATAAGCACGTTGAAGCTCTGAGAGAACTTAATAACATAAATGCCAAAGAGTCCATTGTTTTACCCAGTTACATTTCACACGGTCTGGCAATAAATACTTGTCATCACGCACTTAAAGTATTGGGCGTGAATTCATTATGAAAAGTGACATGAATTTCACTCTGAAAGACACAAAACACTATGTAGATTTATAATATATACATATCACGCACTAATTCGTTACAACGAGTGGCGCAGATTTTGCCTCTGAAAACAGAAAACCTGTGTAGTTTATTGCAGCTTAAATTCGCATCTAAGGAAGATGTCTTCGTTAACGCATATTGGCTGACACTTGGCGCTAAAAGTTACACTCTACGCTATCAGATCCCGTGATTTCATTATACTGATGCAATGTGATAAACTAATACAATGAAAGATTCCTCTTTACAGAATATTTGGGACTTTTCCCGAGCTCACACTTATATCCCTGATGCACGCAAGTAACATAAAGAAATGCTGCAAGTTCTCAAGGTTTTCACATAATTGTAATATTCTACTGCGTAGCTCTATGTTCTACCTTAGCACAAGTTATTATAGCTAACATACTCTTGCTTGTATGAATTACGCACTAATAAAGAATTACCGTCTGAAGTCCGGGGTGGGGGAATTTGTACCATCTACACAATGACATTACACCTCCACTTCTTTAGTTTGTGTTCTTCCTTCAATGCCGTTGAGGTTGTGATCTTCAATAAAATGAGCAATCTCAAGTAAGTGGGGTTTTAAACTTGTAAACACAGGTTAAGAAAGAAATTAGAATCTTATATATAACTTATATTTTTTAAACTATCTATTCTTATTTCGTCAAAATTTCAGTTGTTATGATATTGTAATCGTGCAGTTGCAAGTATCAGTTTGGGTGCGAGCCAAAAGAGAGGCGTGTTACACATTACCCAGAGGTTTGCCTCAATATGCAGTATAGCTGGAAAATGAGGGCAAGTTGTCGTCAAGTCTGAATCAACAATTAGAATACATAGGGAGGAAGAAAAAGCACTACAATGGCCTTCGCTTAGTGACATTGGTTATCACATTTCCTTATAGCGCTGCTCTGAAGTTTGCAGTTTGAATACACGTGAATACATCGACTCAGACGAGTCAAGTTGGAACAACCTGTCCTAGAGTGCCAACAAAACATATTTCGTGTGAAAACAAGCTGCTTTCATCTGATAAAACATTTTTAAGAGAATCATAGTTATGCGCTCATTTGCCTAACAGTTTTGAACTGAACTTATTAGTACAGGAGCCAACCTCGGTTCAAAAGAAAGTTCTCTCCATTCGAAAAAAAACAATTTCACATATTTATAACTTTTTAATATACATTTTCCTGTATTCTCCTATCGATATTTTGGCTGAGAAATGTTTTTCATTAAGGAAAGAATAACCAGATGGCTTTAGTTGTTTATGCAACATTAATAAAACAATGTATACCAAGGAAAACTCTATCAGTATATCAAAATAGAGGACGACAGGAAGCGCCTCCAGTGCATTCCAGGCAACTCGAGGTCTTCTACAATGAAACAGGAGAGGTCCATAAACATAATGGATGTCATTTGAAGTATTGCTGCTTCCTTCATATTTATGGCTGACTGTTTCCTCTTTTAGCGTTAGGTGTCTCTAAAAATCCAAGTTTCAATTATAAAACCGGACTTAATATTTCACTTATCTTTATTATTCAAAACTGCTCATTTCCGTAAGTGTTCTTCTGCTATCTACAACATTTTTATATAAAATTGGTTAATATTACCACGATAAAGGATATTGTTAATACAACTATAGATATAAAAGATAGAGCTCAATAAAATACACGCTAATGTAACGTCATAAGGAATTGTCTGTGCCACTGCACGTAATCCTTTTAGCAGGCATTTATGTTTTATTTCCAATATCCATTGGAGGATGAAAATATAACTATGGTTATTTCCCGTGACTACAATGAGTTATTACCTTCTGTTTTATTTTTCTGTAATTTTTAGAAATTCTGATTTAAGTAACGACTACCAAAAAGGAGGTGTTTCTTAAACCCAGAAGTATTTATACGGATAGCTTTACGTTTTACAATCTAAGTCAGTATTATAAAATAACAGAAGTCTTCAGTAATTTCTTGTTTTAGATGAATAATTAATCCGGTATTATAATGGCTTATTCCAAAGTAAAATTTCTGACATAATCCATTTGCATGATTTTCCCCATCTATTCTGCAAACAAACCATTATTACAAATGAGTATTCTATTATCTGTATCATACTAATTAAGATAAACTTACCAGGAATGACTACTTACCTATTTGCTTTTAAGTAAAAAGAAAAAAAGGGAATACACTAAGCTAAGGTGATTGTCAAATCTTTTAAAAGCGACTCTTATTGAAATTTGGTTTTCTTTTTATGGCCAGCAGTAAAATAAAAGATATATGAAACACATGACTTCCTGTTTGACAAAAGTTGAAGCATTTTAAAATTGAAACCAATAACAAGGAGTGTATCCGAAATCGTTAACTCCACAAAAAAGTGTATATAATACTGTGTTTTACCGAGATTTACAGTTTTGTGCAGCAAGCTTTCTCTTATGGTTTACTAGACATGCATTGACTTTTTAGAATAAATAGGATTTCAGAAGCAACTCCCATCAAATTCAGGTTATGGATTTTATTTGTCAAATAGGTAATAACTTTAATATATGGGATATTATTCACAATCGTTTGATTCATTTTTGAGAAAATGAAAATTTTCAAAAATTTTTCCATAAGGTACTCGTTTTATCCTTAGAGAATGCTGAACTTTAATATCAAATTTAATATTTAACTCATTTTTTTGTTTTTGAGTTTTTGTGTTCACAGACACACGGACATATGGTATACCCATTCAAAAGGATTTTTTATGTTTTGATACGGGGGACCCTGAAACGTGCATTTTCAGTAAAAATCTGGGTATCCAATTATTTGGTGAAATGTAATACTTTCTCTTGTACCATGTATATAGTAGCAAAGTAAACATGTCCTTTTTTTAAAATTCTTGTTGTATGCATATACTGAAATGCATATAATATGGCCTATAATGGAACGATCTATTTGTGTCAGTGCTAAGATCCTAGCTCCTCCCTCTGCCAGCGTGACTATGTTTGCTTTTTGAGCGCAATATAGCGAATCGATTACCAAAGTAGATACCGATCCAAAATTTTGTGGAATTACCGAAGTGTGATATTAAATTTTAACCTTGTATTTTCATTCTCACTATCGTTTTCTAAATATCAATTTGATTATTGCCATTCGATAGCGCTCATAACCTTACTCTCCATATCTTTAATAAAACTTCTCATATAAATAACATACTTATCGTCCAATTGCCAATAGCTGAAAGTATATGGTTTTTAACACGCATCGTTATTCACAAAATGTCAACAGGATGAACTTTTAAGATCAAGAAGTAGGATTCATATTTCTTTATAGCTATACGGGCACCATAAAATAATTTCTGCTGCGTGCAAGCAATAGGGACCGACATATTCATTTGTGAACCGTTAAATCTTTTACCTAAGTTTTAGCAGTGTACCTACCATGCACAGCGCAGCTGCTTACCAAGCGGGAGACCTGGGTTCGATCCCCAGTACCGGCGTGGGGATTTTTCCCCCGCTGGGAGACCTGGCCCGGGGTGCACTCAGCCTCGTAAGGTCCCTGGGGGGCCAATTGAGGAGCTACTTGATGGAGAAGTAGCGGCTCCAGGTCATGAGGACCGCATTAACCGGCCGGGAGGGACTCGAGGCGCTGACCACGTCTCACCCTCCAATACTGCACCCCATCCATGACATCTGTAGTGGACCGAGATGGGGGACGCAGCGGCCGGGCGGTAGGCCAAAGTTCCCCGTGAGCTGTCGTGCCATGGAGTTACCTACCATGCACATGGTATATACAAGTTATCGCATACCTCAAAACTTTTATGCTGAGATATCTCCGGAAATACACGTTGTGAAGCACATTGAAGAAAACATTTTTAGAAAAAGGTCGAAATGTGTTTCCGTCTATCCATCTACAAACAGCATAGCTAAAAAACTAAAATTCAGTTAAATACCAAACTTATAATCAAGTTCAGCAACTTTCAGAGATGTAACAGAAAGATTTTAATGAAAACCCCCACCCCAAACCACCCTTTTCATGGATTACTTGTGGCTACGCCGTAGCCGAGTGAAAAGACCACTCACCTCTCCGGGTTCAATCCCAGGTGACGGCATTCGATTTGTGGTGGACAAAGCGGCGCAGGGGCGGGTTTTCTCCTGGTTCTCCGGTTCCCCAACCATCGCATTCCACCGGTGCTCCACTTCATTACATGTATCATCAGTGTCATTGCCTGTGGTGCCACATAGCGTGAAATACTATAAAAAAGATTTCTTTTAGAAAGTCCTGATTCGCCCAAAAAGGGCTTTAACGACATTGATTAAAATAACATATGTTTAAATTATTTTTGTTAGATTAAATGTATATCTTGAATGTTCTAGAAACAGCCGATGGAGTTCTCTTTATTCTGAATGAATTTTGCATAAATGGTAAGCCGTAAGAGACAGCCAAAACCTTACTTCAGAAAAACGCAGATTTAATTAAAGCTCACATTACGTCAAATACATTTTTTTGAGTTAACCTTATCCGGTTATCCTTGTTATTGATTTGAGTTTTTATACACTAATTTTGTTCTCAAATAGGAACAATTATTATGTTTCTTTTTTCTTTTGTAATCTTGCGAGAGAACAAGAGTTGCTATTGCAATTCACTTACCCTACTTCTTTGTACCTAGAAGGAAATATAATAAAATCATTTATACAAATATTTATCTTGATTAACTTAAGTACAAGAATGGCTTGTGATACGGTTAGCTATTTTAAGAAATGGAAGGAACAGGTGCGTAGATGTAAAACATCAGATTTTTAGTAATAACCGAGTTAAAGCAGTTTTATCGGTTAGCAAAGCATCACAGAGAGGAGAGGAGGAATAACAATGAGGGCGACGAAAACAAATATCTGCATTTAGCTTAAGCGGAGTTATGCAAATATTAATATAATTAGAACTGTCTGAATCAGCGTACATATTTAAATCGATTTTCTCCCTTGTACAAAACTGAGAAGAAATAAATTCTGTTGTTTAATTTAAATCAACATACAGCCGTGTTCTAAAAACTAGGATAACACTATTTTGTTTAAACTAACGCCAATCTGTTTTTGTCAGGAACATAGAACAAGATATCTTGGAAGTTAATTAAACACTCTGCAAAATCTTCATGTTAGAGAAACAAAATAAATAAGAGGAACGACAACAGAATTCCACGAGGAATGTCTGTGTTTGCTGTATTGTGTACTTCTTATTTTGTAACACGTTTAAGATACGTACGGCAACTTCTTAGCAAGAATAGAGAGGTGATAAAGGTGAATTAGGAGCTTTTCCTCAGATATTCACTGAATACCAGGTGCAAAATAAGGACTATTCATTAGGTGGCTTTCATTGCTATTTAATTAATATTCTACAAGTATAGTATCTTTGGGCGATTTGTTTGCATTCTCAGTGTATAAAATATATCTTTACGATTATTTAGTGTTGCTTTACTGTTTCCGGATCAATTTTGTTGCAACGACAATCACTAGGGTAACTGTGCATTAAAAGTTAAATTATTATCTCAAGTCTATCTTATTGCAGCCAAAGTTTAACAAAAACCTTCATAACCAGATAAAGAAGGTATTTGCATTCTACTCAAAAAGTGGAGAAAAATTCTTTATCAACACTTATTTCATTTTTTAGTCATCCAAAAAACAAAATTGCGATTGATATTACTAGAGTATTTACATGTCGTGATTAGCAATATAGCGTAGAATAATATAAGCAAATAATAAATATAATTCCAGTTGAAATTTTACCGCAAATATGGTTGAGGTCTCTTAATTAAAACATCTGATGTGCTCCATTCACATGACTTTCTTTTCATCCCTGAAACAAATTATTTTTGAAATGCTTATGCTTCTATTTACTTCATGCTAATCGAGAAAAAATAGCAGAAATAGTCTTGTAAATAGAAGTGAAATAAGGGAGTAACATAGGTCAAAGTGATAGTAAAAAGTTGGCTGCTATGTGACTGAAGTTCCTTTGTTTGTATGGACAGGAGTTGACAAATTCCTGTATGAAAAAGGTACAAGTTTTTCAAAGCTGAAACCAAAAAGAAGGAATATCTAAAAAGCGATGAACTCCGCGAAAAAAATGTATATAACATCTATATTTTTTGTGTGGTAAGTTTTTGTCCATCTCTTACGGTTTAGCAGTTAAGCAAAATTTCGTAATATTCATCCAGGATAAAGTAGTTTTCAGAGGCTATTCCCATAAAATTCACGAAATGCATTTTATTTGTCGGATAAATATCTTTAATATACGATATTTTAATCAAACTCGTTAGAGACAGTTTTAAGAAAATCAAACTCTCGAAAAAAGTTCCATTTTAAGGGTAGTTGGGGTGGGGGGATTTTCTTGAAAATCTTCGTGTCGCATCCTTGGAAGATGTCAAACTTAAATACCAAGTTTGGTACTTAACGGCCATTTCGTTTTGAGCAAATTAGCATGGGAAGAAGAAAGAATACAACCTGCACATAGACAAGATGAACAATTAGCGCTACAACAACTTAGGGGATTAGAAATAATCCGCTGACTACCCAACTTAAACATTCACCATGGAGTAAGAAGTGAGGAGCTACGGCATGAACACTTTTTAGTTACAGAACAAGAGGAGGACGACGAAGAAGAGGGAAAAGAAAATGTAGATAGCGACACAAATTATCAAACTCAATAAAGCAGATCCAAAAGATGAGGAAGATGAGATATAAGTTCTTTTGGACTCGACTCAGAACATAGTGAGAGAAGAGAAGTAATATTTAACCCAACTCAGCAGAGGAAAGAGAGAAGAAGGAAGGAGAGCAGAGAAGAAGTAAATATATCCAACCTTCACCAACAAATTGAAGGGAGAAGGTAGAATATATACACCTAACCTAACCTAGCAATGCCGAGAATGGTGAAGGGAGAGCAATCTACACAATCAAACTCATGAAGACGGCGGGCGGCCGGGACAGGAGGGGAGATGAATACAGAACCGGTTAATGATGCGAGTGATATGTGTAACTCAATTTTTAGCAAATAATAATTTAAGTAATAGCCTTAAACTTTCGTTTAAAAAACTTTTATCACTGTGTTTTTGTTGTTTTATTTTAATTCTTAATGAAAGTGTGAAGAGATGATTTGCGTGCAAAGAAGCGAAGAATTAAAGTGTAAGTGACAAATATACTTTGGAAGAATTAATGGTTTAAAAACAAGTTATATTTTAGAAACAATAACCATTGTTTGACGTACTATTTTATAAGTTAAAGGATTTTGTAAACTAGTAGTAACATAGAATATAAGTATATTTTCTTAACCACATAAATATGTTAAAAGATAATATATTCCTATATAAGAGTAAAAGAGTTTTAATTTGAGCTGGAAACCAGTACCTAGGATAGCCGCCGAATACCGGCAGCCATAGTTTAGGTTGTAGATTAGAATTAAATGTTATAGAAATAGCTGGATATTTATTTTTATGTATTATTATTTTTTATTACTGGCTGCCAGTAGAGTTTATTTAAGGTATATTTTAAAGAAGGTTTGGAAATAATATTAATATATATATATACAATATAGAATAAAAAAATAAAAATTAAAAAAAGTAATTGAAATTGTTAAAAGAAACATTTATTAAGTAAATTAAAAGTGAAATTAAAGAAAAACATTTTATTTGATTACTGGAATATAAATTTTAGGAATTATAGTTTAATATTAGTGGCTATCGTGTTATTTATGTTCAAAGTATCTGTAACATAATGAAATAATGTTTGTATTTTGATATAAGAAATAAATGGTTTAAGAAGTAGGTACCGGGGCCTGATATCGTAGATTTTTATTTATTTATTTTGCACATACGTAATACAGATAATAAAAAGTGAATTATCGGCCGATTAGAAAGAGAGATTGGATTATCCTCATTGGAAGTGGATGGATAATAGAGCCCCGAAGAGGTGAATATAACAGCTAATCCTTGAAAGAAGGAGAAGAGGGAAACTAGTGACATCTGCACTGAGCTTGTTATTGCTCGCTTCTTGGCCGTGGTCCTGCAGCCTCCTTCTCTGTGACTGATGATGTCTCGACTCTCGCCTGAGACAAATGGATGAGGCGCATCATTACAACACCATTAGAGTTCTCCCAGCCATCAACAATAACTCTCTTCACCGCTACTGAAGCTCTGCTTTGCGTTACCCCTTTGTTGCAAGTGAGCCATTTCTGAGATTTCAAACTAAATGTGTTACATTCGCATGACCTTCTGCAAACCATTCTTCTAACTACTACTCTTTAATCCAGATAGACTTTCATTACACAAAAGCAAGAGTTAAAGTTTAAAAGAGGATCGATCACTAAGCGATAGCTTTGAATTCCATATTCTTTGCATGGAAACGAGAAAAAACTAATAGTTACAAGTGTTGTTCAATAAGTCCTTAGAAAATCAAGAAATTACACTCGTAGCATCGAAAAAAAGTTGCATTTAGTAACCGCCGTCTCTTACTAGACGACAAATAAAGTTTTAGATATATTCATCACGTGGTTCCTGCGGTGACTAAACGCTTCTATAAAACACTTAATTCCAAAAGAGATAAAAACCAAGTTGAATGAAGTTCATGGCACATCTGCTCCTGCGTTTGCAACAACTTACAATTGGATAAATGAATTTAAACGTGGCCGTACATCCACAAATGATGTTCCGGACGTCCAGTAGAAGTGACTTCCTCCGAAATGATTGACAAAATCCAAGATATGGTTTTGAGTGTTCGACGAATCTAAGTTCGCGAAATAGTAGAGTACATAAACGTATCACAAGATAGTGTTCCATTTTGCACTAAAAATTATGCTTGGAAAAGATCATAGCAAGATGGCTGCCACGGTTGCTCTCAATGAAGAATAAACACAATCCTGTGATCGATTTCGAAGATGGTTTGGCACTTTTCCGTCGCAATCCTAATCAGTTTCCACGTCGTTACACAACTGTGGATGAAATATGGACATACTGCTATACTCCAGAGACAAAAGAACAGCCAAAACAGTGGGTTGTTAATGGTTAACTGTTTGCGAGGAAAGCAAAGATGATGTGCAGACAAGTTGATGACCTCGGTTTTTTGGGATACTCGCGGAAGAGAATACTAAGAGAAAGAAAGAAAGACAAATTGAGCGTTTCATGCGTCGTTATTGCGCCAGTTGAACGGAGAAATCAAGAAAAAAGCGCCCTCATCTGGCAAAAAAAAAAAAAAAAATATTCTCTTCCATCAAGACAATGCAAGGGTGCACACCTGCACAATTTTGATGGCGAAAATTGTAGAATTAAGGCTCGAATTACTAAAACATCCATCATATCCACCAGATTTGGTCCCCTGTGAAAAAGTGGCTTGGAGGAAAACGATCCACGTCTAACGAGTAGCTCCTCCAAACTAAAGCCTATTTTGAGGACCTTCCGAAATCCTACACTTTGGAAGACTTAAAACAGTTGGAGAAACGCTGGGAAAAGTGTATCGAGCTAAAAGGAGATTATGCTGAAAAATAAAAAGAATCTACCAAAAATAATTTGTCGTTTCATTCTTTCTAAGTGCTTATTGAACGGCCCTCGTACTTACCAATAAGAACAGCTTAAGAGGAGAGGGACCTCGGCACCGAACTTAAGTGCTATTGTATCTACGCCCCACGAGGAAGCACCTTGGATGGAGAAATCAGGTGACAGGGTATATCGGGTGGCCGGAACCAGATGCGATAGCACAGCAATGATATGGACCCTACAGTTATCACACTGAAGCACCTTGACAGTTTTTTTGTTTATTTATTGGTATTTAGATATTATACATACAGCCAAAGACGATAAAAATAACAATTCAGTATAAATTTACAAAGAACACTTACATGTATTCTCCAAACATATATCAGTGCATTACACAGCACATTTACATTTAAATGTTAACACTTACATGGTTTAAAAATGCTATCATCAAACTATATACATGAACATTTTGAATCACAAGTAATTGAGCAACATTGCATGAAAGATGAATGACTAAAGTCACTATCTGATCCTGGAAATGTTGTATTGCTGTCCATAGTTTCTTGCATGCAAAGAATATGTGATCACAATCTTCTACCCGTCCGGCCCAAAATCGCCGGACGGGTAGAAGATCTTAATTCAATAAAGATGTTTAGCGAAGCATCCATAATTGAATTTTAAACGAGCTATAGCTGTTATCATTTTCCTTGAGCTTTCGTGCTATCGTACCACTGTTTTTCGGGTATGTCAGGATGTATTGAAAAATAATGTTTGCCTTTAAATTGTGCTGAATTTTTCTACCAGTTTTTGCAAAGTTTCTTAACTTTAATTTTAACTAAGGGAATCAGATCACTTACAAATGTATGTGGATATGTTTGGTCAGATATCTTTGCAGATTTTCCTAAATTGTCGGTAGTTATATTTCCGTTTATTACTGTGTGAGCTTTAATCCAAAATAATACTGTATATTTTTCTTCTTTGTTAATTTTCGTATCGTATTTAGTATGGCAAATGCAAGGGGATGATTGCTCTTGTTTTGATTTAGTCCAGAAATACATTGTAAATAGCTTTTGGTATCTGAGAAAATTGAGATCGTGTCTTCTTCCACAAACTGGGCATATTCTAAGGCTTTCAGCATTGCAAAAAGTTCGACTGTTGGACAGGAGGACCGGGTACGTATAGTGTTCAACAGTCTCACCAGGAGTAGTCCTCTTTCCGACAACCAACAGAAGTCGTGGAACGGAGGTAGTTACTTTGAGGATCATTTTTCTCTGCCGCGCCGAACCGAGCACGATCGCCGACACTTCGAACTATGAAAGAAACCAACAGATGAAGGATGAATTACATGACAATAGAAACGAAATGGAGGAACGAGAAACCTATCCGGCATTGGTGGCGTCCAGGGAAATAATCGAAAACACCTATGAAAGCAAAGTATTTGAAAATCTAAGTGAATAACAAAGAATATCTCAAATAGTTGACGCCACAAAAAAAGAAGTATTTGACATAATTGTGTGCCTTAATAAGATATACATTTTTTTGTATATTAAAATTTTGTCTATAAATTACAGTTCAACAGTTTTACAAAAGTATTTCCGAATCAAGAAGAGCTATACCTTTTATTTTGTCATTAAAATATCTAAAATATATGGATGGTATTATCAAAATCAATACAGCTATTTTTTAGAATTTAAAAAATGACGTAGAAGATTAAATATGAATGGTAGTGTGGAGTGGGGGATTTTCTTGAAAACTTACGTGAAGTGTTCTTGGAAGACGAAGAACTCAAATAAGCTTGGTTTACCCACACGCACACTTACGCATGGTCGTTTGTAAAAGTTCTCTTTTTGGATTTGGAGGGCCTCAAAATATGTATTTGCGGAGAAATCTCAATTTATTAGGTGGAATACAATAGTGTTATGTACTGTAAGTAGAAAAATAAAAATCTGATGTGTTCATTCATATGATTTCTCCACATTCTTTAACAAATTACTGTTAAAAATCTTATTCTTCTCTGTACTTCATGCTAGTCGAGATAAGCATAAGCTGAAATGATCTTATTACTTTTTTCCTTGTAAGTAGAAGGGGAATAAGGGAGTACACTAGGCTAAAGTGATAGCCAAATCTTTTAAAAGCTTGCAGCCACGGAATTGAAATCCATTTCTTTGCATGCCAAGAGTTGACAAATTCCTGAGAAATGTTTAAGTACTTTCAAACCAAGACTAATAAATATCTTGAAAATATCAATTCCACGAAAAAAAATTAATATTTCAAATTGTGTGCTTTAACGAGATCTGCATTTTTCTTAGCAAGTTTTCGCCTATCTCTTACGGTTTACCAGTTGTGCAAAATTCATCCAAAATGAAGAGCTCTTTTTCTGTGCTATTTCCAGGAGATTCAAAATATACAGTTTATCTATCATTTAAATATCATTAATGTACAGTATTTTAATCAAAATCGGTTGAGCCATTTTCAAAAAATCAAAATTTTTGAAAATCTTTCCATGTAAAGAGGGAGTTTGGGGTGGGGAGATTTTTTTCAATTTTTTTTGTATCGCATCCTTGGAAGATATTAAACTTAAATACTAAGTTTGTGTTTTACCGACTTTACGTTTTTGAGTTATCATGTTCACAGTCCCACGGAACTTTTTCTAAAAATGCTGTTTCTTTATACAGGGCCATAAAACATGTCTCCGGTGAAATCTTGGTATCGATTTTGGGGTGGAGTGAAATACCTTCTCTACTTACGTGCCATGTACTAAGAATAGAAAGTAAAACGCATTACTCTGTGCTGTTTTGGAAACTAGTATTAAGTTTGGTTCAAAATAATTGGAACTGAGCGGGATGACTCAAGCGGTTAAGACTAATCAGTCTGCTTTTTCGTGATTTTCCTCTGTTGCCAAAGTAAACACCGAATTAGATATCACCGGTATGCATGATTCTGGGGTTTCCTCCAAAATGTACTGATTCCAAAACTATAATCAGTTTTTACTACCACTTTTTATATGCAGTTATACCTAAAATATTTTAATGTAGTTCTGTGCATAAATATTGTATGGAGCTAAAAAAAACAAAACAAAAAAGAAGCTACTAGTTTAATTTTGGAAATGAATCTGTTTCACAACAATGTAGCAGATGAGGAAGACAAGAATAATAATTTATAAATTCAATCCCTGCAAATTTAGCTCAGTCTGTAGTTGCTTTTCAAATAGTGAGAAATAGAAAACGTTTGAAAGTTTTGTTTTTCTCAAAAATGATTCTAATGATGTCAATTAAAGTACTGTATATTAAATAAGTGTACATCACAAATAAAATGCATATCTTGAATTATCTGGGCATAGTCTCTGAAGATCTCTGTATTCTGAACGAATTTCGCTGAATAAGGGAATAATTCTAGTTAAATAAAAATGCCTATCCTTCACTCTCTCTTCCATAGTTCAAGACACTAGGAAAGATAGGGAATAATTCTAGGTCAATAAAAATTCCTATCCTTCACTCTCTCTTTCATAGTTCAAGACACTAGGAAAGATAGGGAATAATTCTAGCTAAAGACAAATTCCTACCCTCTCTCTTTCATAGTTCAAGACTAGAGAAGAAAGGGAATAGGTCTAGCTAAAAAAAAACTCCTACCCATTGCTGGGAAATCCCACCAGAGACCCCTGGATTTGGGGGTCCTTCAATTATTGCTGTATTTCAATTTAATCTGGTTTTGTACAGGTTATGTATTCTGAGACAATTTTGTTACCCTCAATGTCATATAGCTTAATGTCACCCTGCCAAATAATTTTAATTAACTATGCAGGATTTCCCAAGTGGCCCGCCAGCACTGAAAACAAGAACATACATTCTGTTGAAATTAAAATTTATCAAGTGTTTACCTACAAAATATTTCATATTATTTTTATTAATACAAATTAGAGGAATATCACTCTTAATATAAAATTGCATTATAGATATTCTATTAAGAAAAGGTGTTGATAGAAAAAGGATACTAAGTTATTTGCTAAGTGATTTAAATTCATTTGTATATTACATTCAATTTATATGTTTAAACAAACTACTAAATTTTCATTGTAGAAGTCCCATTCCGAAACTAAATTGGTCTCTCCACCATGTTCTTGGTCAACACTGGTCACAGTGTGGTGAGACAAAGCTTGCCTTGGCTGTCGATCAAAGGGTATTCTTTCCACATGGTAATATTATCTCCTTTGATAATTATCAATTTCCTCCATTATCTTTTCAGTATTTAATTTCTCTTAAATTTCTAGGGAGGCAACATTTTCAACAGACTTGAGAAACATACGTGCAACTTCAATGCGATTTTTACCTTGGACTCTTAACATAAGTGTTTCACTTTCATACAGAAAAAATGTGCATTGATAAGCATTATGTAGTATTATTTTAACATCTCTTAGCATATATACTCCAAAATATTTTCTTATTTTTCCATTTCTTCGGTTATACTTCTATAACGTTTGATTCGTTTCATGTCTTGCTGAAACTAATTGGTCTTTTGATTTTTTTGACGGGAATTTTCATTGATTTCAGGATTTAATTTATACCATAATCTGTTTATTTGTGTTGAATATGAAGTGAAGTTGCTTCATTATGACATCTTTAGGGATTATCCCTTTTAATGCTCCTCAAACTCCAACAGAATTACATTCTAATGCATATTAGGAATATAGTTCTCCCTTGAATTGGTTTGCACCAATTTGTGTACTGCCACCATCTTGTGATTCTACATGCTACTATATACACCTATGCAACATCTGTCAAACTAATTGATTTTCAAAGTTTTTGAAGTAAAGAACAAAGGACAATGGAATGGGAGAGATCTCTAGTAGAAAGAATACGAGTATTTAATACAATCACAATTTTTGGTCTGTCAGAAGTTACTATTGAGAGAGTGGTATTATTCCAGTTAAACATCCCAAGGTCATAAATTAATTTCTTATAATTTCTTGATCTATAACTGAATATATGTATGAGGCAGTCATATATAGGATACATGTACGTTAACACACACATATATGTTTAGGAAACACTTTGAATCAGTTTTAAGTGAACACCAAAAAATGGTGACAAGTATCTGAGATTATTCCAAAGATTATAATGACTTTCACTGTGGACTGTATGTATTGCATTCCGAGTACGAGGAAAACTCCCCCTATTTCACGGTACATAAGCACATAATTTTATAGTAATTATTTCTCGCGATAGCTGCTAAATGGGCCAATTAGCAAAAGGTTTCTCTTAAACCGGAGTAGGTTTCCAATTTTGTATGCGAATTTCCCTTTCCTTGTTTTTGCCTCTGCTATTCGAAAAATTGCACGCAACACGTATTGACCAGTATACTGATTTAAAACTTACAATCTAAATTTACTGCTTAATTGAACATTTAACATTACAAAATTACTTAAATAAGTACCCTAACCTATGTGTTGAAACATTTCCTTTTCCTTGCTTTTATCTTCAGTCACACGAGAAACCGCAGTCAGACACCTCAAACGTATTCACCATTGTACTGGTTTAAAACCTAACGACCAAGTGTACAGCTTAATTCATATTCAACGTCACAAAATTTTATTTTGGGGTGCACAATTAACCCTGCCCGTACCCATCTCAAAAGTGTGAGATCCAAATATGGCGGCTTGACTAAAACATACTTCACCAACTACAATGCTTTAGGATAAGACATTTCCTATCTATTTTCTCTATATCTATGGTTTGCACCGATCTTCCATGATGATTGTGTGCTTTCCTAAGATTCTCTTAAATAACATATTACCCAATACATATTACTTTATCTAGACATACTATGTACATAGTATATAGAGAAGGTATTGTTTTGCACTCAAAATTTGATCCGAGATTACACTGGAAATATATATTTTGAGACCCCCAGAATCCAAAAAAAAGCATTTGTATGTGCGTGTGTGTGTCTGTGTGTGACTCTGTAAGCAACATAGCTCAAAAATGAAAAGACCATTAAAAACCAAACTTGATATTTAAGTTTGGTATCTTCCAAGGATGCGACACGAAGATTTTCAAGAAAATCCCCCCACCCCAAACTACACTTTACATGGAAAAAGTTTCGAAATTTTTGATTTCCTTAAAAATGGCTCTAACGATTTTGATTAAAATGTCGTATATTTAAGATATTTACTCGACAGTTAAAATGCATATCTTGATTTTTCTATGAATAGCCACTGAAGACTTAATTTATTCTGGCTGAATTTGACGGATTTTTGCATAACTGCTGAATCGTAAGATATGGACAAAAACTTACCACATATAAAATGTAGATCACAATAAAACGCACAATTTATGTTATATACATTTTTTTTTTCGTGGAGTTGATCGTTTTTAAGATATTCCTTATTTTTAATTTCAGCTTTGAAAAACTTATACTTTTCTCATACAGGAACTCCTGTCCATACAAACAAAGGAACTTCAGCCACATAGCAACCAGCTTTTGACTATGACTTTAACCTATGGTACTCCCTTATTTTGCTTCTACTTACAAGGAAGCAAGTAATACGACTATTTCTGCTAATGTTTTCTCAATTAGCATGAAGTAAATAAGCTTTTTAGCAATAATTTGTTGCAGAGATGTAGAGAAAGTCATGTGAAAGGAATACATCAGATTTTTTTTTATCTAATTTGTGTGAATTCTGTTGCTTTTATTGGAGCTGTAGGTGGTCTTAACCAAATTACCACACGACTTCTGCCCATATTGCGCATTGGATTGGTTTCAAAACCGTTCAAGAAGTCATTGTTAGACGTGCAACAAGAGGTTCTGTGCGTTCCTTCGACCCACTTTGTACTCTTCTCTTTGTCTCTTGCAGACAACATTCCAGGAGTAGCTCAGTCCTTTGAAAAGGCATCTTCACCTCTTGTCTTTTGTAAAGAAAATGTCCCACTGTTACACCCAATGCCCATTTCAGGAGACTGCTAATAAATCTTTCCTGAAAACTTCTATGGGTGGAGGGATCTGTTAGTGTGCTGTAGTAAAGGGTAGCGTGGAGCATAAATTTTGAGCTGAAATCTAAAGGCAATTTCTAAAGCAATTTAGAAAAGAAAAGAACGAAACGGAAGAATGAAGTTAAAGGATACGTAGTGGATATTGTAAATGTAGTAAAAGAATAGAACAAAAGCAGAACAGAAGAAAAGAAAACAAACAGGTCACAGAAAAGGAAAAGAAAACAATAGCTTGAAATAGAAGCAAAAAAAAAGAAAAGGGGAATACAAGAGTGGAGATGAAAGCTGAAGTGAATAAGTCATTGAAAGTTAGAGAATGGAGAAAAATCAATAAACCAGTAAAGAATTAAACAAAAAAAAAAGTCTGGAAGAAATAAAACAATGGAAAAAAATGAGGACAGAGACATAAAACACAGAATCAAGTATCCATTGCACTAATCTGCCATATTAGAATTACTTGGTAATTAAATTTAATTCATTATAAGTATGTTCAACAGGTTATATATTCTTTCACTACCTATTTATTTGTGATGGATATAGAAGAGAAAGCGAAACGAAATAAACTAAAAACATATCTGGTTAAACATTACATTTAATCAAGTTAAACATTAACAGACATAGTCATATTAAAGTTGTTAGGCACTTAGGTCCTTGTAAGTAGAATGAAAATAAGGGACAGTCCTTTAAAAGCTAGTTGCTAATCGATGACATTAAAATTCGGTGATTTTTGCATGGCCAAGATAAAAGAAGAATCAATAAAAAACTACCCATTTGATAAAGTATAAGTGCTTCAAAATTGAAACCGATAACAAGGAAGATCTCGGAAATAGTTAACTCCATAAACAAATATATCTGACCGAAATTGTGTGTTTTGATGAGATCTGCATCTTTGCTTAGTGCTATTTTCTCTCTCTCTTGCGGTTATGCAATAGTTTCCAGAAAGAAGAGATTTTGAGATGTTTTCCTCAGAAAATTTAAGATATAAATTTTATTTGCCCTGAAAATATATTTAATGTATGACGTTTTAATTAAAATTGTTACAGTAATTTTTGAGAAAATAAACAAATTCAAAAACTATTCCATGTGATGTGTAGTTGTTTGAATACTAAGTTTCCTCCTTTACTAGTTTTTGTTTTGAGTTATGCTGTTCACACACATATACAAACATAGCTTATTCTAAGATCCTTTTATATTCAGGGATTCATAAAACATGTATATCCGTGAAATCTCGATGTCAAATTTTTGGGTGGAATAAATTAGCTTACCTACCTGCTATGTGCAATGTAAATATGTGAATACGTTGCAGGGAAAGTAATATATATATATATATATATATATATATATATATATATATATCAATAGTCCAATGCACGGTCACTTATGCATAAGAAAGTAGAAATAATTCTTTAAAACAAAAATAATTTGCGATGGAAATAAACTGCCTGCCACAACCTGCTAGACATTCTATGATAACAAGAATAATGTGATAGGAAAAAAATCTGATGTGTTCCATTCACATGACTTTCTCTACATCTCTGCAACAAATTACTGATTAAAAGCTTGTTCTTCAATTTAATTAATGCTAATCGAGAAAAAAATTAGCAGAAATAGTCTTATTACTTGATTCCTTATAATTAAAAACGAAATAAGAGAGTACTATAGGCTTAACTGACCGGCAAAGGCTGGTTGCTATGAGACTGAAGTTCCTTTGTTTGTATGGCAGGAGTTGACAAATTCCTGTATGTGAAACGTATGTGCTTTAAAGCTGAAAATAAAAACATGGAATATCTTAAAAACAACCATCTCCACGAAAAAAAAAATGTATACGACATAAATGATGTGCTTTAATGTGCTCTACTTGTTTTGTGTGGTAAGTTTTCGTCCATCTCTTACGGTTTAGCAGTTATGCAAAAATCCGTCAAATTCATCCAAAATAAAGTAGTCTTCAGAGGCTATTCCCAGAAAATTCAAGCTATACATTTTATTTTTCAAGTAAATATCTTAAATATACGAGATTTTAATCAAAATCGTTAGAGCCATTTTTAAGAAAAACAAAATTTTCGAAATGCTTTCCATGTAAAGGGTAGTTTGGGGTGGTGCGATTTTTCTCAAAATCTTCGTGTCGCATCCTTGGAAGATACTAAACTTAAATATCAAGTTTGGTTTTTAACGGTATTTTCATTTTTGAGCTATGCTGCCCACACTCACACACACACACACACACACACACACACACACACACGCGGACATTTTTCTTAAAATGCTTTTTTTTGGATTCAGGGGGTCTCAAAACATATATTTCCGATGATATCTCGGTATGGTATTTTTGGGTGCATTACAATACCTTCTCTATACACTATGCATATAGTACGTATAGAGAAAGTAAAAATAGATCTACAATCAAGAATATTAGATTTCGTTCAGTACAAATAATTGGAATGGTATAGACAGACGATAAGGATGGAGAATCAAATAATTGAATCCTCCTGAGAGAAGAGACAAGAGGAGACCTGAATAGCTAAATGATGTGACGGAAGCAATGCAGATAAAGACCTTAGGGCTGGCAGATTGCGAGGATAGAGAAATATGGAAGAACAGACTTAGTACATATTCCATTGGGTACGGGAAAAATGACCAATGTCAAAACCATAACAGCCGTAACCACAAGCAAAAAATAGAGAGAAAGCTAAGTAGTAAGTAAAAATAATGATGTGTTCTATTCACATGACTTTCTGTACATCTCTGCAAAAATTATTGTTTAAAAGCTTATTGTTCTATGTATATATTTGTTGCTAAAAGAAAAAAATAGCAGAAATGCTCTTATCACTTGCTTCCTAGTAAGTAGAAGAGATATAAGGGAGTACATTAAGCTAAAGGGATAGCAAAGTGTTTTAAAAGCTGGTTGCTATGCGGTTAAGTTTCCTTTGTTTGTCTAGCCGGGAGATGACAAATTGAAAGTATGAGAAAAGTATAAATATTTTAAAACTGAAACCAACATTAAGGAATATCTAAAAACGGCCAACCCTACGAAAAAAATGTATTTGATATAAATTGTGTATTTTAATGAGTTCTATATTTTTCGTTACAGCCATTTTTGAGAAACTCTAAATGTTCGAATATTTTTCCATGAATTTTTGGGTACAATAACTTCTCTATACGCTATGTAATAGTACTTATAGGGAAAGTAAAAAAAATCTTTGTGTTCCATTCTCACGCTTTGTACATAGTATGTACGAATAGAGAAAGTAAAAACTCTGATATACTCCATTCACATGACTTCCTCTACATTTCTGCAACAAATTCAAAAAGCTTGTGCTTCTATTTACTTCATGATAATCGAGAACAATTAGCAGAAAGTCTTATAACTTGTTTCCTTGTACATACAAGCGAAATAAAGGAGTACCATATGTTAAAGTAATAGTCAAGAGCTGGTTGTTATGTGACTGAAGTTCCTTTGTTTGTATGGACACGAGTTGACAAATGCCTATATGAGAAAGGTATAAGCTTTTTAAAGCTGAAACAAATAATAAGGAAAATCTCAAAAACGATGGTATTTGACGGTCTTTCGTTTTTGAGCTATGCTGTCCACAGACACAGACACACACATACACACACTCACGGACCTTTTTCCAGAAATGCTTTTCTTTGGATTCAGGAGGTGAATCCGGTGATATCTTGGTATCGAATTTTCGGGTGGAATACAATACCTTCACTATATATTATGTACACAGTACGTGTAGAGAAAGTAAAAATTATCAGAAATAGTCTTATTACTTGCTTCCTAGAAAGTAAAAGCGGAATGAGGGAGTACCATAGGTCAAAGTGATAGTCCAAAGCTGGTTACTATGTGACTGAGGTTCCTTTGCTTTTATGGACAGGAGTCCACAAATTCCTGTGTGAGCAAAGTATACATTTTTCAATGCTGAAAAAAAAAAAAGGAGTATCTTAAAAACGACCAACTCCACAAATATATATATATATATATATATATATATATATATGATATAAATTGTGTGCTTTAATGTTTCTACATTTCCTGTGTGGTAAGCTTTTTCTATCTCGTGCGGTTTACCAGTTATGCAAAATTCCGTAAAATTCATCCAGAATAAAGTAGTATTCAGAGGCTATTCCTAGAAAATTCAAGATATACATATTATTTGTCAGATAAATTTCTTTAATATACGATATTTTAATCAAAATCGTTAGAGCCATTTTTGAGAAAATCAAATTTTCGAAATTTTTTCCATGTAAAGGGTAGTTGGGGGTGGGGGATGATTTGAAAATCTTCGTGTCGCATCCTTGGCAGATATCAAACTTAAATACCAAGTTTAGTATATAACGGTCTTTTCGTTTTTGAGCTATGCTCTCCAAAGACACACACACACCCACACACATACCTACATGGACCTTTTTCCATAAATGTTTTTTTTTTTATTCAGGGGACCCAAAACATGTATTTCCGTTGTAAACTCGGTATGGAATTTTTGGGTGGATTAAAATACCTTCTCTATATACTATGTAACGTATAGAGAAAGTAAAAGTGAGGTAGCGTTCTGAAAGTAATTTTTTCCATTTGTTTAAGTGTAGGATTAGGGAGTAAATATTCAAGTTTCCTGTGGTTAAATACAGAGTTGATGTTTGTATTTATGATGATAGTTGCCTCTCAAAGACAAATTGCACAGAGTTTGCCAATTCGAATGCACCCACCACTAAACATAACAGTGAAGGAGGGGAAGGGAAGCAAAGGATAGAGAGAAAAGTTTTATGACATCTTTAAGACAAGGGGGGGTGTAGAGTAAGATAGAATGGAAACACACACACACACACACACACACACACTGCGCGCATAACGTTGCTACATTGTCTTGCAGAGGGAAGGGGAGGAGTAAGGGTATATAAATAGGAGTTGATGGGGAGGGGTAGAGGACGTGGGGTTCCAGAGATAGGAAAAGTCATTCCATACGCACCAGCGAGCGCGGGTCGAGTTAAGCTTACCATCACCACCCAATGTGTGAACAGCAACAAAGGGCAAAGATATACTAACATTTACAAGTTTTTCATTTCGGTCGTAACGGTTTAATGAATGCTCTTGCAAATTCTCTCTTGTTTATCTTGTACTGAACACGTGTTTTCCGGCTAGTACAGAAAATCAACAAAACAAACGACTAGAACTTGCAGATTGTCACTTGTTACAAAGACCGGCACCTGTGCATGATAAGGATGTTCCTTCATCTTGGAAACTTGGTAAGTGTACATAATTTTCTTCTGCTCTGTAAAGTGATCTGCAAGTATAATTTGCTATACTTTTAAAGGGACCCGTATTGTCTTGTACATTTGTTTTTTTATTTTTTATTTTTAAATACCTTTATTCAATCACATGTTTCATTACAGCAGTAATACTACATGTCTAGTTTCCTGTGTTTAACATTTGTTTTTCCTTACATATGTTTTGTGACTTTATTTATACTTTCTCTACACGTACTGCGTACATAGTGTATAGAGAAGGTATTGTAATGCACCCAAAATTCGATACCGAGATTTCACCGGAAATACATATTTTGAGACACCCTGAATCCAAAAAAAATATTTTTAAAAAAAGGTCCGTGTATGTCTATGTGTATGTGTGTGTGTCTGTGGGCAGCATAGCTCAAAAACAAAAAGACCGTTAAATACTAAACTTGGTATTTAGGTTTGGTATCTTCCAAGGATGCGACGCAAAGGTTTTCAAGAAAATCTCCTCACCCCCAACTACTCTTTACATGGCACTTTTTTCGAAAAATTTAAGTTTCTTTAAAATGGCTCTAACGACTTTGATTAAATTGTCGTATTTTAAAGATATTTACACGACAAATAAAATGTATTTCTTGAATTTTCTGGGAATAGCCTCTGAAGATGAATTTTTACGGAATTTTGCATAACTGCTAACCCGTAAGTGATGGACAAAAACTTAACACACAAAAAATGTAGAGCACGTTAAAGTACACAATTTATGTAATATACATTTTTTTCGAAGAGTTGATCATTTTTGAGATATTCCTTGTTATTGGTTTCAGTTTTGAAAATTGTATACGTTTCTCATACAGGAATTTGTTAACGCCTGTCCATACAAACAAAGGAACTTCAGGCACGTAGCAACCAGCTTTTGACTATCACATTAACCAATGGTACTTCCTTATTTCGCTTCTACTTACAAGGAAGCAAGTAATAACACTATTTGTGCTAATTTTTTCTCAATTAGCATGAAATAAATATAAGCATAAACATTTTAATAATATTTTTCTGCAGAGATGAAGAGAAAATGATGTGAATGAAACACATCAGTTTTTTTTTATTTTATTTTTGTTTATGTGGTTAAGTTACTGTTTTGTATTTGTCTCGTATCTGTGCCGAACATAGAGGAGCTATGCGAAATTTGGTCGTCACTTCTGCTTCTGCACGCTGTCAACTGCAGAAAAATTTACTCTATGAGAATCATTTATTTAGAATTCTAAGCCGCAAAGCGTAGCCAAGAAGTCTGATACACTAAAACACCTAATGATCCCTTTGTGGAATGTTTTGTTCATTTAGGTTGGTGCACAAGCCGCTTCATGGGTACCTTAACATTGCCATTATCGGCTTGGATATGCGACAATGGGGCTTTTAGCATATACATATGTTCATATTTTGAACTCATGTACGCTAAAAATTAGACTCATACTGCTTATACAGATAATTCAAGAATATTTAAAACTACAAACCTAGCATTATAATTTCATGTATGCTACTGCTTGAATGTCCATGTTCCCAGATTTAGTATATTTTCTATTTAGGTTTATATAAATATCCAAAACTAATTTCAATAGCAATTTTAAATTTTGGCACAGTTTTGGAGTAACTGTTTCTAAAATATAGACCATTATTTGAAGTACGTATAATCATTTAACATTTATAGTTAGTTTTACACTTTTAATAACAGAACCACAATACTCCCAATTTAAGCATTAGTGCGCTTAGAAGAAGAGAAATTTCGAAAATAGTGTTCAAATTGGGTTCTCAAGAATAAGGATGTGAAAATGTGTTTTCATAAAATCACTTTGCTCAGTCACAGAGAGCGCCTTTTCATTCAGTGTTATGAGTTACAGCTTAATATTTCTATATAAATTATTGTAGTCAACAAACACTGATTAAAACATCAGCTCTACTTTCCGAAATGTGACGCGCGACTTTTTAAAGCCTAAGTCAGTGTAATCTGAAATTTAGATAAGTTTTAAACCTTAAATAAGAAGATGTTTATTCAGCAAACTGGCGTGTTATTTATGGACGCTCTTTAATTGCAGTGGTTCTTAGCGTCCTATTCTATACTGGGCGTGAAAGACCGCTTAATTTTGCTCAGAGGCCTCTCTTATCAGGCTTGAGGTTCTTTTACGTGCCATAAATCTACGACACGGGACCAACGGCTTTACTTCCCTTCCGAAGGAAGCATGCTAAGGATTTTTACGCCCGAAAAAAATCCATCGTCCTCCGCCGGGTTAGTTTATTCAGCTTTGAGTACTTTACTTGTCAATGACAATTTTGAAATTTACCGCTGGATAATTGGTCCTCTTTTGAAATTATTAACAGTGCTAATAAACCCTGATTATATGGATACAATTTGTACGCCACATGTTGGAAAGAAGCACCAAAATGGGGTACTTTCGAAGTCAATATATTCTGAAATTTAGACAATAATTTGAAAATTAAATAAAAAATGTTTGTTTCAGCTCTGAAGATTTGATCTTTCAGTGCTAATTTTGACACCTACCGCAGACGCACACGAACCAGGCCACAAATACACACACCCAACCAAACACAAACACATAGACAACACCGATTCATATATAGGTAGACACAACCAACCATATGCATAAACAGACACAACTACACGCACCCAACCACATACCAGACACACTCAACCATGCAAACAAACACACAAACAGATAATGAAAATGCAAAACAAAATAATTCTTACGTTATTTATAAAATAGCTCCCTTTTTACTTTCTGTGTGTGTATGTATAATGAAGATAGAGAAGATAGTGTATTTCAACCAAAGTTCATATTTCACCTATAATACATGTTTTGAGACTCCGTGAATCCAAAGAAAGCATTTTTAGGAAATTCTATATGTGTTCCATTCACGCAACTTTCTCTACATCTCTTAAGAAATTATTGTTAAAAAGCTTATTCTTCTATCTACTTCATGCTAATCGATATAAACTTTAGCAGAAACGTTCTTTTTACTTGGTTCCTTATAAGTAGAAAGGGAAATAGGCAATACCCTAGGCAAAAGCGATAGTCAAATCTTTTATAAGCAAGTTGCTATGTGCTTGAAATCTGTTTCTATGCTGGCCAGGAGTTTACAAATTCCCATATAAGAAAAGTTTAGGTATTATAAAACTAAAAGCAATAAAAAGGACTATCTCGGATATGGGAATTGGCGGATAGGGTTTAACGTCCACCTTTGCTACTTGTGGCACCGCACTGATGATACATGGAATGAAGATGGAGCACCGGTGGAATGCGATGGCGGGGGAAACTGTAAACCCCGAAGAAAACCTGCCCCTTCTCCTCTTTGTCCACTACATATCACACATGCGGTCGCTTGCGATCGAACCCGGCCCGTCTAGGTGAGCGGAGAGTGATCTAACCACTCGACCACGGTACGGCCATCTCGGAAGTGGTAATCAACGACAAAAATATATATACCATAAATTGTGTGTTTTAACGAGATTTACATTTTTGTGAAGTAAATTTTTGTCTATCCCCTGCGGTTTAAATTATCCAAAATTCAGCAAAATACACTATTAAAGAGGATTTTCAGAGGCTATTCCCATAAAATTCAAGATATACATTTTATTTGTCATGTAAATATCTTCAATATGCGGTACTTAAATCAAACTCGTTAGAGTCATTTTGAGAACACCAGAATTTTGGAAATTTTTCTTTGAAAAGGGTAGTTTGAGGTGGGAGAGTTTTTATTCAAATCTTCGTGTCGCGTCCTTGGGAGATACCAAACTTAAACACCAAGGTGTTGTTTTACCAGTTTATTTTTGGGTTATCATGTTTACAGGCACACAACGGACTATTTTTTGGAAACTTCTGATGTATTCCACATAATTTTCTCTATCTATTCCAATTCTTGCAAAAGATTATTCTTTTATATACATCATGCAAATCAAGAGAAACATTAGCAGAATTTATCTTATTACTTGCTTCATTGTAAACAAAAGGCACATAAGGGAATACATTATGTTAAAGTGATAGTCAAATCTCTTAAAAACTGATCGCTATGAGAAACAATTAAGGTTCAGTTCACTTTGCATGTTCTCCTTTGAGAAAGATTAGGTAGTTTAAAACTGAAACAAATTACAAGGAATATCTTTAAAAAAAAAAAAAAAAGAAAAAAAAAAAAGGCGGTTAACTCTACAAGAAAAACGTATATGACATAAATAATGTGTTTTAACGAAATCTACATGTTTTGTGTATTAAGTTTGTATCCATCTCTTAGGGTGTAACCGTTTGCAAAATTCTACAAAACTTATCCAGAATAAAGAGGTCTTCAGAAACTATTTGCAGAAGATTCAAAATATACATTTCATTTGTGATGTAAATATATTTAATATATGGTATTCTAAATAAACTTGTTAGAGCCATTATTGAGAAAACAAAACTTTCAACACATTTTCCATGTAAAGGGTAGTTTGTGGGGGGATCACTTTTGTAAATCTTCCAAGATATTAAACGTAAATACCAAGTTTGATTTTTAACGGTCTTTTCGGTTTCGAGCTGTACTTTCCACGGACACACAAGGACTTCCCCCCCCCCGGACTCAGGGGATTTCAAAGGATATTTCATTTGAAATCTAAACATCTTATTTTCTCTAATATTAAGTATATTGTATGTACGTACGAGCTAGAGAAATTAAAACATTTTTTTTATGTAGGTGACCCTAAAACGTGTAGTTCTCTGTATCAAAAATTTTTGTGGAGTAGAATACCTTGTCTATCTATGAATCAAGTACTATGTTGAGAAACTAAAATATCCATGCATGTGCCAGGGTGTGTGCGTGTGTGTGTGTGTGTGTGTGTGTGTGTGTGGAGGGGGGCAGCATAGCTAAAAAAACATAATGTGCGACACGAAGATTTTCAAGAAAGTATCACCAAAAATGTCAAAATTTTAATTTTCTCAAAACCGTCTCTAGCGATTTTAATTAAAATACCGTATATTAAAAATATTTACATGACAGATAAAATACATAGGTATCTGAAATTTTTTAGGAATATCCTCTAAAGGCCTCTTCATTCTGGATTAATTTTTGCATAACTGGCAAACCGTAAGAGATAGACAAAAATATACTACACAAAAAATCGTATGTGTGCCATTCACATAAGTTTCTCTACATTTGTGTAACAATTTATTATTAAAAAGTTTATTCTTCTGCCTACTTCATTTTAATCGAGATAACATTAGCAGAAATTGTCTTTATCACTTGACTCCTTGTGAGTAGGAGGGAAATAAAGGAGGACACTACGCTACAGCGATAGTCAAAATCTTTTAAAAGCTAGTTGCCATGTGGTTGAAGTCCGTTTCACGGCCAGGAGTTTTCAAATTCCGTATGAAAAAATTCTCGAAAACAGTCAAATGGTATCAAAATAGTCCCTCCACGAATAAAATGTTTATATCACAAAGTGTGTGTTTTAACGACATCTACATTTTTTGTGAACTGAGTTCTTATCTATCTCTTACGGTTTACTAGTTGTGCAAAATTTAGCAAAGCTGATGCGGAATAAAGAGGTCTTCACAGGCTATTCCTAGAAAATTTAAGACATTTTATTTGCCATATAAAAATCTTTAATATAGGGTATTTGAATCAAAATCATTAGCACTGTTTTTGAGTGAAATAAAATTTTCAAAAAATGTTTCCATGTAAAGGGTATTTTGGGGAGATTTTCTGTAAAATCATGTTGCACCCTTCCCAAATTTGGTATTTCACGGACTTTCCATTTTTGAGTTATGCTGCCCCCCTTCCACACACACACACACACACAGCCACACACAGTCACACACTCACACACACACACACACACACACACACCCATACAGACGCTGGCCTGTTTCTAAAAATGTTTTTTTTTATTCAGGGGTCTCAGAACATGTATTTCCGGTGAAATCTCGGGATTGCATTTTGGGCGGAATACAATGTCTTGTCTATACACTATAACATAATACATGTTGAAAAAGTAAAAATGTAGATCACAATTTATGTCCTTTACGTATTTGTTAAGGAGTTAACCGTTAATAAGATATTTTTATTGATTTTAATTTTAATACAGTTATACTTTCTCAAACAGGAAGTCGTCTATGTTTTTTGATTTTCATTTTATTGTTTTGTTTTACTTCTGGCCAAGCGAATTTTAATGACAATCACATAACGACAAATTTTAAAATATTTTACTATCGTTTTAACATATTGTGTACCCTTAGTTTCCTTCTACTTATAAGGGAAAAAGTATTTAGAATATTCTACCAATGCGTATATTGTTTAGCATGGAGTATAAAGAGGAATAATATTTATAAGAAACTTGTATGTAGAACAGCTAGAGAAAGTCATATGAGTTGAACACCGTCTGGGCGCAGTAACCACCATAGCAGCGAATTGTTTATACAGTTGTGTAGCTTGATTCAATGAGCTTCAATTAGTGGTAGTGTGAGAGTCATGTGGTTATTACTTGTTGAGCTGGTCTTATTTAAAATGTGATTTCCTATCAAGAATTTTATTGCGTCAGCGATTCGCTTTTGTGATAAAATGTCTTGCAGCAAAAAGCTGAAAAGCGGCGAGATCGTTCAACAGCTTTGTGAAGTTTATGGGTGATGGCGCCACAAAACATTTGTTAAAGCTGAGAAAGCCAAAGTCCGCAACGAAGAAAAAAAATCTGATGTGTTACGCTCACATGACTTTCTCCAGCCGTTATACAAACTACTTACATAAGATTATTCTTCTATTGCACCTTGTTAATCGAGGTATTCAGCACAATGTTCTTATTACTTAGTTCCTTATAAGTAGGAAGAAAATAAGGGAATACACTAGGCTAAATCGATAGTCAATTTTTTTAAAAGCTGTTGTTATGCGATTGTCATTACAAATCGCTTCTTTTCTTGGCCAGGAGTAGAACAAAAGAAAAAGGGACACTCCCGTCTGAGAAAAGTATAAGTACTTCACAACTGAAACTAATAACAATGAATACCTCGAAAACGGTAAGCTTCACGAAAAAATGTGTATGACGTAAGTTGTGTATTTTAACAAGGCCTACATTTCTTGTATAGTAAGTTTTTGTCTATCTCTTACGGTTTACTAGTTATGCCAAATTCATCCAGAATAAACAGGTTTTTAGAAGCTCTTCCTAGAAAATTCAAGATATACATTTTATTTGTCAGGTAAATATCTTTAATTTAGGATATTTTAATCAAAATCGTTAGAGCCATTTTTAAGAAAATTAAAATTTTCGAAAAAAAGTTCCATGTAAAGGATAGTTTGGGGTGGGGTGATTTTTCTTAAAATCTTCGTGTCTAATCCCTGGAAGATACTGAACTTAAATACCAAGTTTAGTACTTTCGCTACTTTTCGTTTTTGAGTTATCGTGTTCACAGACACACGGACACACGGACACACAAACACGGACCTTTTTCTGGAAATGCTTTTTTTTTTTTTTTGGATTCAGGGGATCCTAAAACATGTATTTCCGGTGAAATCTCGACATCGAATTTTTGGTTAGAATACTCTATACCTATTTTCCCCCCGCTGGGAGACCTGGACCGGGGTGCACTCAGCCTCGTGAGGTCCCTGGGGGGCCAATTGAGGAGCTACTTGATGGAGAAGTAGCGGCTCCAGGTCGTGAGGACCGCATTAACCGGCCGGGAGGGGCTCGAGGCGCTGACCACGTCTCACCCTCCAATACTGCACCCCATCCATGACGTCTGTAGTGGACCGAGATGGGGGACGCAGCGGCCGGGCGGTAGGCCAAGGTTCCCCGTGAGCTGTCGTGCCATGGAGCTAAAAAAAAAATATTCTATACCTGTGTACATTGTACATACGGGGCTAGAGAAGGTAAAAATTACCGGCATGGAATCAATTAATTGATTAGAATGCTAGGTGAAAAGTTATAGAAAACCGCCAGTCCATCGTTTCAAATCTTTGTGATATTTAGCAGGTTTTCGTACTCTGATTTACAAAATAGTTGCGGTAGAGTTAGGTAACCGTTGGGTAACTAAACTTCTTCATAGACAAGTCTCAATACAATCACTTCTTGAACATAGAAAATGAAAGTGAGCATTTCTGAATCAATGTAATAGGAGTTGAAAGTAGAAACAAACAAATCTGATGATTTATACTCAGTGCCTTTCCTTACATATTTTGCAACAAGCTACTATTATAAGTGCCTAGCCTTTCATTTATTTCATGTAAATTGATATAAACGTTGGCAGAAATTGTTTAATTATATATTTCCTTGTAGGTGCAAGGGTAGTACGGAAATACATTATGCTAAAGCAATAGATACATATTTTAAGATTGCTGCCGTGGTTTCCTTTGCATGCTCAAGAGAGAGAAGAAAAAAAAAAAACAATTACGACTTCCGAGTTGAGGAAAGTAAAGGTATTGGAATAACATGGAATATCCCACAGAAATGTATATGATATAAATGTTGTGTTTCGATGAAATCTACATTTGTTTGTGTAGTAAGTTTTTGTATACGTATATCGTATAATTTATCAGTTATTTAAAAGTCATCCAGAATGAAGTGGTCTTCAGAGACTACCCCCAGAAAATTCAAAACAAACATTTCATTTGTCATAAACATATCTTGAACATATGGTCTTTTAATCACTTTCGTGAGAGCCATTTTCAAAAATGTCCCATGTAAACGGCAGTCAGATTCGGGGGAACTTCTTGAAAACCTGTGTCGTATTCTTGGGAGATCCTGAAGTTTATTACCATTTTTAGTATTTAGTGGACTTTTTTTTTAGCCATGCGGTTCACACATACAGATACGCACCCTTTTCTTAAAAAAAATGTCCAGAGATCTCAAAGCATATATTTCCGGTGAAACGACAGTATCGAATTTTTTGGTGGATTACAATATCTTCTCTACTACTATGTACATAGTGTCTTGTTGAGAAAATAAAAAGTATTCAATGGGGCTATACAACATCAATAATACACGGGAAAACTTCAGTACTTGTTTTCTGAGACAGAAGATAAGTTTTGCTTGTGGAATTTATGGAAAGTGGGGCCAGCATCAGTTCTTAACGTTACCGTGACACACAAGCAAAGTTATGCAGGGCCATTAAAAACAAAGGTCGAACTCCAAGAGTGGGCTTTCTACACGACAACATCCGCCCACGTGTTCTGCAGCCGAACTACAAACATTCACCTGGGAAGTGTTTTATCAAACTCTGTTTGATGCCTAGCAATTGGCGATAGAATGCGTGACACCAAAATTCCGAAGTTCGTTGAATCCTATGAGAAATGTTTGCACCCAGCAGGGAACTAAATGAACAAAAAATCTGTCGCTCACATGACTTTCTCTAGCTGTTAAACAAGCAAACTATCATCTTTCTATCTAAATCATGCTAATCGAGATAAACTTTAGCAGAATTTATATTATTGCTTGTTTCCTTGTAAGTAGAAGGGAAATAAGGGAGTACACTAGGCTAAAGCGAAAGTCAAATCTTTTAAAAGCTACTAGAATGGGAAACAATTGAAATTCAATTCCCTTTAGTATTCCCGGGAGTAAAGAAAGAGAAATTTCACTCTCCGCTTAAGGGCAGTTTAAGCAGTTTAAAATGTACACCAATAAAAAGGAATACCTCGGAAACGGTTTACTCTAAAAAAATCGTACCTAAATGACATAAATTGGTTTAATTAGATCTATATTTTGTGCAGATCTCTTACGGTCATCCAGAATGCAGAGCTCTTCAGAGGCTATTCCCAGAAAATTTAAAATATATGTTTCGCTTTTCATGAAAATAGTTTTAAAATATAGCATTTTAATCAAAATCGTAGAAACCATTTTTGAGAAAATCAAACTTTGAAAAATGTTTCATGTAAAAGATAGTTGGAGTGGGGGGATTTTTTTTTAAATCTTTATGTCACATTCCTTAAAAGATACTGAATTTAAATCCCAAGTGACATTTCACCGATATTTCGTTTTTGAGCAATGCTGACCACATCCACTCACAGACACACACGAAAATGCTTCTAAGATAGTGCTTTTGAGTTCAGTGTGTTTCAAATCATGTATTTTCCGGTGAAATCTCACTATCGAATAATTGGACGTTTACGATACCTTCTATGTCTACTATGTATATTGCACATAACCGATAGAGAAAGTAATAAAACACTATAGATTAAAACTTATACAAATCAATTCTTTAATTTCTTTGACGTTTTTTTCTTTTTTTTTAAATAAAACATTAGGTAGTTCCTACTGGAGATCTTGGCAGACCTTAGAAAAGATGGAGTGTTCAAAAATGTTAATAGGTATGTATTATACGACCGTATACACATACATGTGCATGTGTATATATATATAGTGTCATGCAGTGAACGAACTTGAGACGGGAAACCAAAACGAGACAAACGCGAACCTTGCTAAACGTTTGATTGGAGTGTGTAATATAAATTGCCAACACGGTCAAATTTGTACGAAAGGGCATGTTCGAAGCGATATTATTGGCTTGCATGTACAGGATACATAGTAGATAGAGGAGGTACTGTATTTCACTCAAAATTCCATACCGAGATTTTACCGGAAATACCTACATGTTTTGAGACCCTCCATTAATAAAAAAAAAAAAAAAAGTATTTCAGAAAAAGCTCAGTCTGTGTATCTATGGACAGCATAGCTCAAAAACGAAAAGTTAGTTAAATACCAAACTTGGTATCTAAGTTCAGTATATTCCAAGGATGCAACACAAAGATTTTCAGGAAAATACCCACCCCAAAACATGGAACATTTTTGTAAAGTTGGATTTTCTAAAAATAGCTCTAAAGATTTTGATTAAAATGCCATACATGTTGTCATAAAATGTCTTAAAACCTATGCGTGAGTTTATACAAAATAAACGCTTGGTAATATCGTATCTATAGCTTTCACATATATGAAGTCAGCCTAATAATTTATATTTATATTCTGCATATAGAAACAATAAAGTGCGTATGTCATAAAAATATGCGTTGCAATCCGTGAGCTTGATTACCTAAATCTTTGAAAGTCGTACAGAACTTCTACCTTTAACCGAGTTGTAAATCGGGGGCCAAAGTCGAACGAACGTAGAAGCAAAACTCGGTAGGAGTCACACTCGACAAACATGAATCCAACACATAGCGAGTTTTTGCATTACAGTAGTATATATTAACCTCGGAATAGGTCACTGGCCTAAACCTTGAAAGAAAAGTAGGAGAAAACGGAACCCTCGTATATACTTCTAAAAGCATTGACTGCACTGATTTATACACTGTAAAATGGGATAACTTAGTCATAAGGACATGAACAGTGGAAACGGGAAAATTTTAGTACTAGCCAAGGCCAGACTTATTGGTGGATATTGCGAGAGAGTTCAAAGAGTGGATCTGGTGGCGGCCGGCGCGGCGCGGCGGGGTCCCGAAATGAATAACTCCCTCTCACACACACACACAACACGCCACACTTCCGTCAAAACGCGTCATTCAGTTACTCTCAAGAGAATGGGAAAATTCTGGTAGCAGAATTCCTGCACCGATCTAAGAAAACTGCAATAATAATCCAATGTCAAAGTGACCAGTCTAGCGGGAATCGAATCCGAGGCTTCCGAATTTGAAATATGTACCTAGAAAGAAAAACAGGAAAGCAGATTAAGCTTAAAGTTAAGATTTTCATTTACACTGAAATTACGTATCGTGCAATTCGATGTACACCGTACTACGTACTTATACATTAATCATATGATCTGTGGGATTTACTAAGTGGAAGAAGCGTTTCCTTTTTAGAGTTTCCGAAACCGTCGAAGAAAGGTTTAGGTGCGGCTGACATGACTGTCGCACCTAATTATCTTCTCCCTAGGCGGTGAAGTTATGACAAGTTAGCACCAAGCTTTCGAAAACTTCTTCTACGTCCGCCCCACCAGTTGACCTTTACGTGACCTGTCCTAACCCTTCTTCTCCACCCTTCCATCACTCTACGTCACCCATGTGACCACCCCCGCAGCCACTTGTTGAGAAGAGGAAAGTCTCACTTCTTCATTTAGTCAGCCGTTACAGTACTTCCTCCCGCCCACCACAAAGAATCCTTAGAAACTAACAAGATTATGCTAGCCCGCCTCTGTGGTGTGGGACTACCGTGTATGCCTCACGTTCAAGACGTACCGTGTTCGAGTCTCGAGTAGGGTTAGTTACCCGAAAGAAAGGTTTACTTTCTCTAGCACGTATCAATGTACATAGTAAGTAGAGAAGATATTGCAACCAGAAAAACAAGATGTGTTCCATTCACATGACTTTCACTACATCTCTGCACTAAATTATTGTTAAAAAGTTCATTCTTCTATTTACTTCATATTAATCAAGGAAAAATTGGCAGAAACTAGCTGCTTCCTTATAATAGAAGGGACATGAATGGGAGTACAATAGGCTAAATGGATAGTCAAATCCTTTAAAAGCTGGTTGCTCCCACCCCAATCTCTTTATATGGAATATAGTTCCAAATTTTCGATTTTCTCAAAAATTACTTTTTAACGACTTTAATTAAAAGTCACTTATTAAAAATGCTTGCACAGCAAATAAAAAGTGTATAATGCATTTTTTGGAAATAGTCCCTGAATTCCTCTTCATTCTCAATTACATAACTGGTTAGAGATAGACAAAAAATGTAGATCTCGTTAAAAAACAGACAATTTTTCATATATCTACATTCTCAAACGTGAAGTACTTGTACGTTTTATTTCATTTATTCCTGGCTATAGGAAGAGAACCGAATTTAAATATCAATCGCATAGCGATGTTTTTTAAAAGATAGAGCAAGTAGTGTGAAAGGAACAGGCTATTTCTTTTCTTTTTTCTTCTTCCCAAGTTTTCGCTTATCCTGAAAATATGTGTCTGGTAACTTTAAGCTCTATGGATCCAGTCTCATTTGAGCATGATTTCAACTATTTCATTCATTGTCAGATATAACCTAGCCAGTTATAAATGCTTAAAAGGAATATTCTTGTAGCAGATTCATTACTTCCAAACCATCAGCCTTATGTTGTTCAATTTTAACTCTTGGTCCGACATGTTAAAAAATAAAATCTGCTGTGTTACAATTTACATTACTTTCTCAGCAACAAATTATTCTTACAAAAGCTTAACCTTCTTTCCATTTCTTTCTAATCGAGATGAATATTAACAGAAGGACTATTTTATTTAGTTCCTTAGTATAACTAGAACTGCAATAATTAATGGGAAGTCAAATCTTTCAAAAGCTGTTACTAGGCGATTGACATTGAAATTCGGTTCTCTTGCATGGTAAAGAAAACCATAAAGGACGTTTGAAATAAATAAAATGTGATATGTTCCATTCACATGATTTTCTCTATCTGTTTTGAAAACACAGTCTTCTGAAAAAGATTATTTTTTTATCTATATCATGCTAATCAAGATACACATTGTTTTATTGCTTCGTTCTTATTATTTAAACTATTTTTATAAATTTTACAATAATAAATTCTATGTTAAGTACAAAATGTAATTTAGAAACAGCACTAAAAGTAAATTAACATAAGAAGTATTATTACTATTCACATCCAAATAAAACTTTGCCCTCCATGAACACAAAACTATGAAGCAAACTTCTATTGGTTCAAAAACATTAGATCTGCGAGATTTTTTGCAAGTTTTAGTATTCGAAGTGTACAAAATAATGTTCTTAAAAATAGCATTTTTTTTAAAATTTATTGGACATTTGAAAACAGAAGTATTGGGGTGTTTGGGGTGGGGAATTTTATTGAACATTCTCATATCGCAATCTTGAAAGGTGACGAACGTAAATATCAAGTTTGGTATTCAACTTATGGTTTTTGAGTAATGCTGCTCATAGACATGGAAACACACGGTTCTTTTTGGATTATGTGGTTCTTAAAACACGTATTTGCGTGAAATCTCTGTATCGAATATTTTTGTTGTAATGCAATAGATACCTTATTATCATATTTGTACACTGTACTTGAGAGAAAAAAGCATAATTTTTAGAAGTTAATGAAGAAGACATTTCAAGGTTATTAAAGAAATGTAAGAATAGGAGATTTACAGGTGAAGATGGATTGAACGATAAATAGATACTTTAGTAATGAAGAAATAATAAAAGACACTAAAACAAAAGATGGATATAGAATGCGAAATATAAATATTAATATTGTGTGTTATGCAGATGCGCGGGAGTCTTGATAGCGATTTTTGAAAGTGCCTTACAAATGTAATTATATGGACTTTATCTTAGCTGCCGAATTTAACAATATCATTAATAAAAGATAAATATGACAATAACTATTGTTCCTTCAAGCTATAAATAAAATTAAAAATGACTGGGCAGATAATGGTAATTAAGTACTGGTATTTAGAGTGGCAACTAGCAGTTTTTTTTTGTTTTTTTAATAAAAATACAGTTCCGGAGGTGCCAGGACTCCGGCGCTGTATTCCTTTTTTTTTTGTCCATTTTTTCCAGTTTCCTATTTCCTTAGTAGACCTTATTATTCTTAACGTTTTCCTTTTACATATACATACACAAACATAGCCACAATTATAAACACAGAAACAAACATAAAAAACAATTATTTTGGAGAGTAATTTCAGTCAACCAAGCGGGATGTATCAGCCGATAGCGTCTATAGCTCGCATTCGGGAGGTCCAGGGTTTAAGTCCCATAGGCCGACCAATCTGACTGGTGGTTCCTTCAGTCGCCAAGATAAACAACGGCTTATATATTTAGTACCACGACGCAAACTTTCATCTTCAAGTTAAAAAAAAGTATAACTGAAAAATCTTGTGTGTTCCAATCACATGACTTTCTCTACTTCCCTGTAACAAACTAATGTTAGTAAGCTTATGCTTCTATTTACTTCATGCTAATCGAGAAAAACTTAGCAGAAATAGTCTTATTGCTTGTTTCCTTGTAAGTAGAAGGGAAATAAGGAAGAACCTTAGGTTAAAGTGATAATCAAAGGTTACTAGGTGACTGAAGTTCCTTTGTTTGTATGGACACGAGTTCACAAATTCCTGTATGAGAAAAGTATAAGTTTTTCAAAGCTGAAATCAAAAACAAGGAATATCTCATAAACAATCAACTCCTCGAAAAAAAGTATGTAAACGTAAATTGTGTGTTTTAATGTGCTCTACATTTTTGTGTGGTTAGTTTTTGTCCATTTCTTACGGTTTAGCAGTTATGTAAAACTTCGTAAAATTCATCCAGAATAAAAGTGTCATTTATCCATGGCTAATGAAAGCAGATAGACTGGAACGCCACCCAAGAGCCATGTGTTTGTCGTGGAACAAAATAGTATTATGTATAAGGCATAAGACCTTGAAGCTTAACTTAACATCTGAGCACGGATAGTGAAAAAGCAGCCCAGGCTGGATGGTAGCTTTTTTTTTTTTTTTTTTTTTTTTTTTTTTTATTTTAATAAAAACAGTAACGGAGTCTGATACCTATTTACATTTCCCCCCGTAGGTTTTACTGATTACTGGTTTTACTGTTTCTTTTACAAACATATACACATTGCACAAACATATAACATCCATGCCCAAGGCGGGACTCGAACCCACGATCCACTGCCCACGAAGCACCAAAGCGAGACGCTTTAGCGAGCGTGGCCATGGGGACCGGCGTAGCTTGGCATGAAGCGAAAATGGTATGCGCACGGGGAAAAGACCATGAAGCCTACTGTACACCACAAACAGATCAACGAGAACCGTCGCGATATGACAAATAGATTAAGCGACGTTAAATAAAGAGAATAAACAAAATCACCAGAATAGTTTTAAAAACATTAGTTGATTTTGAACTTATACTTGTTTATAAATAATACACTCTATTGCCTTTACAGAACCTTGTATGAAACCTGATATTCTGGGCTCTCAAGTTCAAGATAAACATCGCTATTAATTTTAAATCATATGCAAAAATGACATTGCTATCAACAAGGAAAGAAAAACAACTGGTTCTCAACATTTGGTGGTTTGACAAGATAATAGCTTTTCTTGCAGTAGTTTAGCAATATGTGAAACAAGGGTTCTGATCAATCCAAGCTGTAATAAAACATTTATTGAGCCGTATACCATAAATTAAACAAGGATATAAAAACTTTTACCTAAAGAACCAATTGCTTGCTACAACACCCTCAGGTACCTATATACGTAACAGTGCAAGTTGTAAAGTCATATGATTTTATCAGCGCACGAGAAGCGGCGCTTTTCCAAGACCTAATTTACATAACCAAATGCAAATTTATTATCCGGTCATGCAATCGAAAAATGATATATGCCCATATAAAATACGAGCGTCATAACCACGAGCATTTTGGTAGTGAGTGCAGGTGCATTAGTTAATGCTCCCAACTTCACGGTGGTGTAGGTCGTGCTTAAAATCCGACAGCGCAACATTTGGTAAATTTATAGCTATCGTAATCACACGCGGATATACAGCTTCATCGAAATAACTGTAATTTCCATAGAAAGAGCTTGCTTATAGTGGATCATGTAGGTCACGTATAGGACACAATCTTAATCTCTTTATATCTGCCTCATTTGGAGCTTTGTACCAATAATGGCTATCGAACAAGGTGGTGCCGCGGTAATATGTGCGACTCACAGTTGCGAGATCCCGGGTTCAATTCCCAAAGACCGCTCACTCTGAACAATGACCTTTTCGTGGCTTTTCCGGGTCGGTAAGCAAATTGTGGATTTTCTTTATTGTTTCATAAGTTTTTCTTTTGTATCATTCTTTTGAACATTTTACTTTCTCTACACGTACTATGCATAGAGTGCATAGAGAAGGTATTGTATTACACCCAAAAGTTATATACCGAGATTTCACCGGAAATACATGTTTTGCGACGCCCTAAATAAGGTATTGTATTCCACCCAAAAGCTATATACCGAGATTTCACATGAAATACATGTTTTGAGACGCCCTAAATAAAAAGAAACTGTTTTGAAAAATGTGGGCAGCATAGCTCAAAAACGAGAACACCGCTAAATACCAAACTGAATATTTAAGTTTGGATGCGACACAAAGATTTACAAGAAAATCCTCTTACCTCCAACTACTCTTTACATGGAAAGATATTCGAAAATTGCGATTTTCTCAAAAATGATTCTAACGATTTTTTTAAACCTCTTATATTCACGATACTTATGTGACAAAATGTATATCTTCAATTTTATGGGAATAGCCTTCTTCTTTATTCTGCATGAATTTTGCACAATTTTGCATAACTGGTAAACCAAAAGAGATAGACAAAATCTTACTTGAAAAAAAATGTAGAGATCGTTAAAACACACAATTTATGTTATATAATTTTTTTTTTTTTTGTGGAGTGAATTGTTTTTGAGATATTCCTTGTTACTAATTTCAGCTTTAAAACACATACTTTTCTCATACGGGAATTTGTCAATTCCTGTCCATACAAATAAAGGAACTTCAATCATATAGCAACCAGCTTTTAAAATATTTGACTTTCCATTTAGCCTATTGTACTTCCTTATTTTTCTTCTACTTACAAGGAGACAGCTAATAAGACCCTTTCTGCCGTTTTTTTCTCAATTAGCATTAAGTAAATATAATAATATGCCTTTAAACAATAATTTATTGCAGAGATGTAGAGAAAGTCATGTGAATGGAACACATCAAATTTGTATCATAGAAGCCATGTGTTTACATCGAATGATATATATATATATATATACACTGTACCTACATCAAATCTCTTCATTTCGGCTTGATTTGTATGACTATTCCTTCTTCTACCACAAACAATTCTTCACCCAGTATTGCTTTAACTCTTGTCTGTTCATAGTTTTAGGAGCTGATGTAGCCCAATTTCGGTCCCATTTTCTACTTTCGAGTTCTAAATTGTCAAATTCCTTAACTAAGAAGGGGACAATTGAAACTGAAATTAAGTTTTATATATGGACGCTCTTTAACTGCGGTGATTCTTAGCATTCCACTTCTATATTGTGCGTGGAAGACAGCTTAATTTGGCTCAGAGGCCCCTTTATCAAGTTTTATGTTCTTTTACGAGCTGTAAATCTACGACACGGAACCAACGGCTTTACTTCCCTTCCAAAGGAAGCCATTCTTCGAAATTTTACGCCCGAAAAAATATCCATAGCCCCACGCCGGGTTTCAAACTGCAGCCTTGGGAACCAGAAGTTACTCCCAGATCACGGAGGACGACATCCCATCTTCTAAAATTTTAATAACCTAACTGTGCTCTGTAATCTCAATGTAGCTCATAATGCATAAGTTCCTGTTCCATTTAGTTAGAAAAGTATGATATTAATATACTAATGATCACAAACAAAAACTATTCAGCCCGCCTATGTGGTCTGCTGGTAGCATGTCTGACTCTCGTGCAAGAGGTCTTGAGAATGTAAATATTTACCTTGATATATAAAACTTTTTGAAAGATTAGTAAGTGGAAGAATGTGCAGAGAAACTCATGCGAATGAAATATCTCAGAACGTTTTACTTTCTCTACACGTATTCGTACATAGTAAGTAGAGAAGCTGTTGTATTCTATCGAAAAATTTGATGTCAAGTTTTCACCGGAAATGCTTGTTTTGAGGTCCACTGAAACCAAAAGAGATATTTTAGAAAAGAGTGTCACCTCTTTGTGTGTATGTGTATATATGTAAGCAGATTACCTCAAAAATGAAAATTCGGATAAATTCCAACTCGATATTTATGTTCAGCATCTTCCAAAGTTGCGAGACTATGGCTTTCTGACAAAAACCTATCCCAAATTATGGAATTTATCGAAATAGATTAGTTTATCAAAACTTGTCTAAAGATTTCGATTAATATATTATATATTTAGGATAGTTTCATGACAAATGAAATGTTTATTTGGAATTTTCGAGGAATATCCTCTGAAAATCTCTTCATTCTGGATGGCTTTTATAGAAACTGGTAAACCATAAGAGATCTTACTACACAAACATGTAAATCTCGTTAAAACACAGAATGTATATCATTTTTTTTTTGTTGTTGAAGAACAGTTTTCAAAATATTCCTTGTTATTGGTTGCATTTTTAGAATACTTTATCTTTTCCCAAAGTGGAAGTCCTCATTCGTTTCATATCTCTTGTTTTACTCCGTGTCATGTAATTAATAACCAACTACAATTGTGTCACATACCGATCATTTTAAACAATTTGATTATCGCTTTAATCTAGTGAATGCTCTTATTTCCCTTCTACTTGCAAGAGAGCAAGTTATAAGACTATTTTGCTAACATTTATCATGCAGATAAAATAAGATTTTTTTTAAGAAAATTCCGCACTTACCTAAATGTTTGGTAACAGAAACCCATACCAGTCTTATAAGGTATATTTTTCCTTCGCTGGAAAAAAAAAAGAAGTGCTGCATCCATGGTAGCATTGTCTCGAACCATACGCTAGCAAAAGCTCGCGTCACTAATAGTTAAGCAGCGCATCCCTGATGAGAAATTACTCGGGTGGAAGACATTATACATCTTCTACTCTTAAAAGAGTTTTTATCTTCTCTAGCACGTGTACAATGCACACAATGTATAGAAAAGGTATTGTATTCCACCCGAAAATTCGATACTAAGATTTCACCGGAAATACGTGTTTTAGGCTCCTCAGAATCAAAACAAACAATTTTAGAAAAATACCCGAGTGTATCGGGATTTCTATAGTATTTAACGCCCATTTTTACTATATAGGAACCGCTGGCGATGACATGGAATGAAGATGGAGCACCGGTGAAATGCGAGAAACGGAGAATTCGGAGAAAACCCGCACGTTCATAACAAATGTCACATGTTTAAGGAAGTCTATATTTTTTAATGTGATATGTCCATGTCTATTTCTGATCTTCATTATACAAAATTCATTCCGAATGAAGAACACTGCACAGGCTATTCCCAGAAACTTCAAGCTAAGCATTTCATTTTTATTTTCCTTACACATACTGTGTAAGTGCATAGTGGTAGAAAGGTATTAAATTCCTACCAAAAATCGATTTTAAGATTTTTCCGGGAACTATGTGTTTAGAAGTTCTCTGAGTCGAAAAAAAACATTTTTAGAAAAATATCCGTGTATGTGTGTGTGTGTGAGCATCATAGCTCAAAATCTAAAACACCGTTAAACACCAAGTTTGGTATCTTCCAAGGATTCGACACAAAGATTTTCAAGAAAATCCCCCACACCAAATTGAAAATCTTGTTTTTCTCCAAAATGGCTCTAACGATTTTGATTAAAATACTGTATATTAAAATATTTACATCACAAACAAAATGTAATGTAAATGTATGTCATACCTATACATTTGATTTGTAGAGTTGACTGTTTCCGAGACATTCATTGTTATTAGTTGCAATATTAAACTTCGTATGTTTTCAAACGGGTTGACCTTGCCTATCACCTCTGTTATGTTTGTTTGTTTGTTTGTTTGTTTTTTACTGACAATGCAAAGCGAACCGAACTTCAGTCATTCATATCTCCTAATGTTTAATTCGATTAGCATGATTTAGAATAGGTAAGAATATATATATATTTTTTTTTTTAGTTTAGTTTTAACGTCCTTTAACCTGGTTGGTCATATCGGACAATGAATGAAATTGGTGAAATGATGCTCAAATGATCTCGGGGTCCATGGAGCTTTAAGTTACTCAACATTCGTCTTCTCAGGATAAGGGAAAACCCCGAAAAAAACCTTATCCGGGTAACTCACCCTAAGCGAGATTCGAACCCACGATCTGCTGAATGTGAAGCAGACACGCTATACCTCACTATCCACAATAGAACACATTAGAGTTTTCATATAAATATATTAAGTGTAAACCTAGTATTTTAATAAAAATTGTATAGCTATTTACAAATAAAATATTATGAACAAGTTTCCATTTCTTGGCATGCAAATGCTTGAGAATATTTGGGTTGCATCTGTAGAAGATACGGAACTTGAATACCAAATTTGGTATTTATAGTACTTTTCGTTTTTTGTCACATGTGAGCACACATTTTTATAAAAATACTTCTTTTAGGTACACGTATTTTAGGTGAATGCTTCCTCTATTTATTGTAGTAGAGAAAATACATCACGATTTTAATCGTTTACTTGCTAATAATATCAGATATTGAAGTGTGAGAAGTATCCTTGATCGGTCGTAACCTGTGCAACATGGCACTGGAAGCAACCATAACTTCTTTACCAGCACAGCTTTGTCGTGAAAAGCTCATAAAATCTTGGCTTTTAATGACTTCTTTCTCTTGGTTATGGGTCGTGTGGAGCTGTAATGTACATTCTTCAACACAAAAGGAAATGCAGGGAGTTAGGAAATTAAGTCAGAAACTGCACGATGAGACCGTTGATTTCCTCTGTCCTTTACCGACACTGTTTTATAAAAACACCTGGGGCAGGATGGATCTGCTTTAATACGATGAAATCATTTCAGCCGGTAAACTCAAGAAAGAATATTGTGGTCTTCTCCTTTATGTATTTCGGTTTGGGTTTTACTGCTCGGCAATAAAAATGGTTATGGACGAGGGGCTTAGACGTAGCCAACATGGCGCTGCCTGTCCATTTGCTGAACTGCTGCGAAACGAATAGATATGTAGTGTATGTGAGACTCAAGCACATGAACAAAGGTACGGGATCCAGTGTTGCCAGATTGGGCGAAAAGTCGCGGTTTGGGCTACTAAAAGATCGATTTTGAGACTGGTTTCTAATTGAGGAGATTTGCAACATTTTGGGCTACTTCTGAAATCACGAAAATAATATAAATGTATTCCTTAAAAATTATATTATGTATTGTTTCACAAATTACATAAAATTAATGAGTAGATTGTTAAGTCATTGCTATGGAAATAGATCCGTTTCGTAATTGACTTACCCTCCCTGTATTTGTAGGACTTATACCACCCTAGGTCTTACAAGCCAATGCCAAGGGTCAAGAAGCCTGTTGGGGAACCAACGGTACGAAACCACAGAATGGAGAGCCAGATATTACATGTAAGCAAAAGGATTATTAAACATAATATAAAACTGATATACAATAAATAATTTATAGTAAAGGAATATATACCGTGAAAATGCTAAAAATGGTTGTAATACAAATTATTTCGAAGAAAAGAAATTGAACCTCTTATTGCAGATATGGCAATTTATTTTATTTTTTCCTTCATACAAACTTTTCCCAGGTATTGAAACAATGTAAAGGAAAGGTGCCCCGCACTCTGACCCTCACACCAATTACCTCTGTGATATTTAGATGGTTTTTGCTTTGAGATAGCTCAGGGCCGCTCAAAACACATTAGACACTGAAATGTATGCTTCGTTTATGCCAAAGCTATTAACAAACGGACAAAATGAGAAACACTTATGTGTTATGCGCATTATGCTCTATTGAATATCAGATTATTTCACGTGCCACCCAGTATACGATTGAATTTAGTTCAACTGTTAGACCCCCAGTTATATAATGAACATTAAGAGCGTCATTATAAAGTCAAAGATTCGAACCGATATTATTTCTCTTTGCTGGATAATATTTCCATAGTACGTATTCACATTTGCAATTTGTTACAGGTATAGTTCAGGGGATATATTCATATTAAACGTTAAGATTCAAAACTGCGACTTTGGATGCCTAAGTACTCCATGGTAATGAACTACATAATCATGTGAGCTTGTAAAAAAATCTTATGTGTTACACTCACATGACTTTCTCTAGCTGTTCTACAAACTTCTTACAAACGATTATTCTTCTATTTACACAGGCTAATCGAGATAAACATTAGCAGAATGTTCTTATTACTTAGTTCCCTATAAGTAGAAGGGAACTAAGGGAATGCACTAAGTTAAAGTGATAGTCAAATGTTTTAAAAGCTATCGTTATCACTTCTTTGCTTGGCCAGAAGTAGAACAAAAGAAAAACGGATACCTGTCTGAGAAAAGTGTAAGTATTTCACAATTGAAACTAAAAACAAGGAATATCTCGGAAACGGTTACCTCCTAAACGAAAACGTAAAGGAGATAAATTGTGTGTTTTGAGAAGATTTGCATTTTGTGCAGTAAGTTTTTGTCTATCTTTTTCAGTCTAGCATTCAGTCTAGCAGCTTAGCAAAATTCGGCAAAATTTGGCAAAATTCATCCAGAATAAAGAGGCCTTCAGAAGCTATTCAAGGTATAGATTTTATTTGGGATATAAATAACTCTAATGTACGGGATATTAATCAAAATCGTTAGAGCCATTTTTGAGAAAATCAAAAATTTCGAAAATGTTTGCATGTGAAGGGTAGTTTGCGTTGGGGGGGGGTTCCTTGAAAATCTGCATGTCCCATCCTTGGAAGATACTAAACCTAAATACTAATTTTGGTATTTAAATTTCTTTTCGTTTTTGAGCTATGCTTTCCACAGACACAGATAGACACACACGGACCTTTTTCTAAAATGCTTTTTTCGGACTCATGGGACCCCAAGCATATAATTTTTGGGTGGAATACAATATCTTCTCTATCCCCTACGTGCATTGTACATGCGGGCTAGAGAAAGTAAACAAGATCGTGCTTCTGTGTACAAAGAGTAAAGTTAGATACACCTAGGCAAGGGATTCCAGGTAATATCCATCAGACAATTTTCAGCACCTACTAAAAGCAGATAAACTTAGCATTTCAATAGAACTTGAGTTTTTCAATGAGAAGCAGAATGGGTGTGGCAGTTTCATTTTAATTAGGTAATTAACGAAAGCATTAATTATTATCTTTGATGATAATTATTATTACCTTAATATTAAAATGTGATATATTAGGTAATAAACAAAGGTAACTATAATCTTAATTGCAGTAAAATTACTTGGGCGCGTTGAGTTCCCAAGGAAAATCTGGAGTTGAGGTAATCATACAGCAAAAAACGAGCAGGGCATGCGGTGATTTAAATTGGGAGGATAAGTAATAGAAATAATTATTATTAATTGTACCTTTTCATGTGAGCTGAGTTTAAGTGTTTTCAATGAAAGTTCGAGAAAAAAATCTATGCAAACCGCTATGGTGCACGTCGTATCTTTTAGCGAATTTTATGGATTATATAAATTCAATTTCTGATAACGAAGTTCTTGATATGGGAAACCCTTCTAATATGCTTTTCAGTCTGCCTTATATATGCAAATATATTGAAACTTGTTATTCCCTATTCGTAATTGATGCTGGTGACGAAGAAATCAGCGCGCCTGTTTACTTCATTGTTATGTAAATGAGTGAAACTTTCTCTCCCATTCCTCAATAGATTTTACCTCCCGTCTTTCAAATCTGACGACCTATGAAGCTATCCTCGACCTTTATCATTGACCTTAAACCCATTTTGTTAGCTTATTGGTTAATGGTTGTTTATGGGTCATTAACTACACAAATGAGGTGACACCATAAATCATTTTGGCTAGAGAACACACACCTACCAACTATTGTGGCACCAACCAATTCCATTTATTTAAATCCCCTGAGCTTCTTTTAGCGTACCAATATTCAATATTTCTCCGCATGCCATGGAAGGAGAATTCAATTGCAAGATCAGCTTATAGCGACCTGCTTCTTAAAGTATTTGACTATTATGTCATTCTCCTGTATATTTTTTCTACTGTTAATTCTTTCGGCATGTTAAAAATAAGGAACCACTCAACACAATAGTTATTTATACTTCAGAATTTTATAAAACGAGGACAAATGCTTTCTATAGCTGTTCCTTGAATAGTTTTAAAGGGATTGACCAGTTCCCGTTATTTCACAGACCTTACTTCAATCCTTGGAATTCTCTTGCAAATGTCGATAGTTGGGTGGCGTATCGATTCTTCTGACGTCGTCATAACCCCTCCATGCCCTTTCCGCAGAAAACTCGAGTTGTTTTCCTTTTATGCCCCGCTCGTTAAGTAAACAACATATTGCATGCTTCAAGGGTTTAATGTGTTTCCCAAAGGCCGGTCCCCATGGCCGCGCTCGCCAAGGCGTCCCGCTTTGGTGCTTCGTAGCGCTGGGGATCGTGGGTTCGAGTCCCGCCTTGGGCATGGGTGTTATATGTTTGTGTTTATGTGTGCGTTGTAAAAGTAAGAAAACAGCAATCCAGTAATAATACAGAAAAAACAAGGTAAACATGAAAATAAAGGTAAATAAAAAGTAGGGTATACAGTGCCGGAACTTGAAAGTTACCCAAATTGAATTGCACGTTTTATAATGATAGATTTCGCTATAAGTAACCCCAGTTATTTCCATCCTTGCCAAATTATCAAGTCGCATTGTCAACTTCTTATAGATCATATAATGGAAAGCGTGCATTTTAAGGTGGTTTATAAACATGTCATTCATGCAAACACGCTACCATCTAAGGAAGCTGCCCAAATTACGTTTTATAGCATAATAGAGACAAACTTATACTACCTGTATTAAGCTAGTAGTTCCCAAAATTTTTGCTCTTTTCGTAACTCTCATATTCCCAAACTTATTACATATTTCTTATTAAAAATATCACAGAATAATTTAAAATAAAGAGAGGATTTCTAAATTTAAAACAGTGTACATAAATTCTTTTAATTACTGCATGACTAACAGAATATATTTTACAATAAGAAATTATGATTTCCCCAAAAGTGTGAATATGTGACTTCTACTTCAGATTTAAGTGAATGCCAATTTTCAGAATTTTCAATTACATTAACTGAAAGTTTTGTCATAGTTTTATAATGTGTATAATATTTTTTTTCTGATATCAATTCTGAAAACCAAGCGAATTGTTAATATACTATTCATGTATGAGCTTTCTACAATATCAACGTTATCTTTATTATGAAAGCAAGTTTATGCCTCGACAGATTTCTGTCTTCTGTATGTTCTTTGTTGTTCATGTTTCTTCTGACTGCATCAATTCACAGTTCACTGGCTAACCTTTCCTTCTCCCTCCCTCGATCTTCCACTCCAGCATTATTTTTTAAGTTCCGCTGTTTTCCATCCTCTTTTCCATCCTGTTTTCAATCTAAGAAGCCCCAAAAATGAAAGCCTAACCCATTAACTTACGACGACCAATATTCAAGCAAATAACTTGCGAGTAAGTGATCGAAAATAACTTATTACCTATTATTATTATTATTATTATTATTATTATTAAATAATCTACATCGTCATCAAATTCATCTTCTTTATCAGAATATGGGTTTCTATTCTCTTCCGAGTAAGCTGTATGTGTACTCCTCCCATTTTAGAAATTATTAGAAGAACCACAAATACAGGCATTTTGGAGATTTTATAAGCTTAACTGGAGCAACGGGATGAAATTTAATGTTTGATTCGTAATGGAACCAATGTACAAAATACTTCATTTCCCCGACGGACTTAATAATACCTTATTTTGAAGCAATTTGCACTTAGAACGTTTACTAAAAAGTAAGAGTAGCCGGAAGTGAGTTACCTCACCTTTCGCAGTACTCTGAATACAGATAAAAAATAAAATATGATGTGTTCCATTCACATGACTTTCTCTACATTTTCACAAAAAGTATTGTTAAAAAGCGTATTTCTCTATTTAGTTGATGTTAATCAAGAAAAAATTAGCAGAAAGCGTCTTATGACTAGCCTCCGTGTAAGTAGAAGGGAAATAAGGGAGTACCATAGGTTAAAGTGATAGTCAAAAGCTGGTTGCTATGTCACTGATGTTCCTTTGTTTGTATGGACAGAAGTATGAACAAGTGAGAAAAGTTAAATATTTTATAGCTGAAACCAATAACAAGGAATATCTTAAAAACGATCAACTCCACGAAAAATATGTACGAGAACATAAACTGTGTGTTTTAAATAGCTATACATTTTCTATTAAGTAAGTTCTTGTCTGTCTCTTACGCTTTACCAGTTATGCAAAATTCATCCAGAATAAAGATGTCTTCAGAGGCTATTCTCAGAAAATTCAGGAAATACATTTTATTTGTCATGTAAATATCTTTAATATACGGTACTTTATCGAAATTATTGGAGCCATTTAGCTTCAGAGCGAATATAGCAACATTCAAACATGCTAATCTAAAACATGTTATTGCGAGGGTGCCATTGTGTAAACTTAAATTTCACAGAGTGAAGGCAGCATTTTACGAAATCCATTAATTTTCTGCAATATCCTGTACGAATCTTAGCAAGATTTTCTGCCAAATATTGATTTTTCATGGTTGTGTATCTGGAAAATATAATATATCTAATACTAAAAATTTTGATAAAAGAATTACTGACAATGAGCCAGAAGGGAGTCCATAACCAAGAAAAATTGATATTCTGAAGGATTTATGTGAGCGGGTCACCATGGTAATTAGCTTTAGAAGAAGTAAGCGATTTAGTTTACAATACATGTCAAATAAAGATATTATGCAACATTTTCTAAATCAGCAACCCTGTATTTCACATACAATATTTGAAATCCGCTCTAATACAAGTCCTCTATCTTGTGAAGTCAAGAAAATGCACGATCACGCGCACCGCACATTTGAAACTGGTTTGATAAAAGGAATTACAGCATGCGTTTGCCCCACCCTAAACTAGCTGCATTTCTATCGATCTTGGAGTCAACATTTGTATACATACGTATGCTGCGGAATTTTTCAAATTTAAAGCCATACGGGTTCATTTTTTTTTTCGTTCTCTCTCTCTCTCTCTCTCTCTCTCTCTCGCTCTCTCTCTCTCTCTCTCTCTAAATCTATGTCTGTCTCTCTTTCTCGTTTCTCTCTCGCCATATTCTCGTCTCTTCCCCCTGTTCTTTTTGTCGTTCAACTTCGTCGGCGCTACTGTGACCATTAAAACACTGAACTTTGTGAAATGGAGCTGCATAGACGTAAAATTTGCATAAAGAGGGGGGTGCGCATGAGCAATTTGGCAGCACAGATAATTTGACTCCGGTTTAATTAGCTGGAATGTGACTGTTAATTTGTCAAGTAATAAAGAGAAACAGTCTAAGCCTGCAGAAGCTTTAGGAGCATCTTCAATAGTAGGGTGTATGCATACAACTTCAGCTTCAAGTTTCAGCTCCACGATACACCAATTAAGAAACCACTGCTGGGATGTCTTTCCTAAATATGTGAGCCTATGACTAAAGTTTTAATTTGAATAAAACGTAACACAGTGGAACCTCTTTTATCCATCACACTGATTATTGGATGATCAGCGAAGCAAAAACTCTTATCTGTTTCATTCACATGACTAGTTTTACCTGTTCTGTATATAAATCCATCTTACAAAATATTAATATTTTATGTAAATAGTACTAATCGAGAAAAAAATAGGAGAGATGGTCTTATTACTTGCTTTCTGTAAGGAGAAAGAAAACATGGAGATACACAAGCCTAAAACAACAACCAAATCCTTTTAAAAGTAGTTTGTTTTGTGATATAATTGAATTTCAGTTCTCTTTGCATGGCCAGGAGTAAATCAACAGAGATATGAAACGAATGAAGACTAGTCATTTGAGAGAAGTTTAAGCATCTTAGAACTGAAACCTATAACAAAGAATATCTCAAAAAGGTCAACTTTACAAAAAAAAAAGTAGGTATATGTCATAAATATGTGTGTTTTAACGAGATATACATTTTTTGTGCAGTAGATAAATTTTGTTTACCACTTTACCAGTTATATAAAAGACATCCAGAGGGAGAGGTCTTAAAAGGTTACTCCCAGAAAATTTAAGATATGCTTTTCATTTGTCATAAAAATATTTTAAACATATGGTATGTTAATTAAGGAAATGAAGGTGACACGCATGTGGTGGACGGTTAGTGGTGAACATCTCTGTTAGTTTCTCGACACTTTGTCGTGTTGGAGTTCGTTGGAGATACAAGATTATGCGATCTTAGGGTCGAATCTCGCCGTTAATGTCTCCTCTTCCGACTAGCTATCTGTATGTTTATGGGAACTCGTGGATGTTGACAGGTGAAAATTGAATAATAAAAAATTGACTGATTCGAAGCGATGATTAATTTAACATATTCTTCTCTTTTACTTTACTTTACACGAATCTTACAATTTCTTAATTTCTGGCCTATTTGGAATTACACTTCCTCGCGCTTGACTCTAGAACAATAGAGTAACTTAAATTCTTGGCGGTGCGAAGTGACAAGGAACGACGAGTTATGACGAACTAGTGCCCAAACTTGGTCGAGAACTATATTTATATTAGCTACTACGCACGCTGTTGAAAATCTGATGCTAGACCAGGATCGGCGGACGTTTTTGTTTAAATTTGTATATTATTTTCCCATTGGCTCAAGGGTAGCGTTAGGACGCCTTCTCCAACGGAACTCAAGCGTGGTGGAATGAGTAGGCGCCACTGTGTCAGAAGGCCAGATGTGCGAGAGCTACGTTCTCCAAGAAAATAAAATGTCACCTATATTACCGAGAAACAGATCTTAAATTACATCGCAATATATTTCTCAATATAGCTCAAAGTTAAAACAATTGCTCAGTATTGTACTGCCTTTCTAATAGTATGTTTACATTATTTGTATTCCAAAAATTTCGGATTTAAATTGAATTAGATGATGGTTTTTCATTAATTGTTGCTAAATTATTATTATTATTATTATTATTATTATTATTATTATTATTATTCAATTATGTCTTTTTGGTCGGTATGATATATCGCCTCAAAATCAAACTTTTCGAACATTTTTTCATGTATGATGTTGTTTGCGGTGGGAGGATTTAGTTGAAAATGTTCGAGTCGCATGCCTAGAAAATGCTGAATTTAAATATCAAGTTTGGTATTTAAACGACTTTTCGTTGAGCTATGCTGTTCATAGACACACACACACACACACACACACACACACACACACACACACACACACACACACCTTTTCCTAATTTTTTATTCAGGTGAGCTCAAAACATATTTCCAATGAAATCTCGACATCTAATTTTTGGAAAGAGTACAATATCTTTTTTACCAACTATGTAGTACCCTTTATATAGAAATGGTAAAACATCTGATAACCCGTACCATAGCAAATTTCAAAAATTAAATACTGATTACTAACACTTTTATAATTTGAAGTGTTTATTGTGCTGCTACGAATAATGTCTGTGTACTGCATGTATACTACATAGAAAACTACTGGTTAGTTTCGTTAAAAGTTTGAAACGTGGATTATTTCATACTTTTGCAATTCTTTAATCCACTAGTTCAGATTATTCCAAATAAGGAAGAAAAACCCGCTGATATTCATACTAAAGGATGTAAAAGTTAAAATTTTAATATTTTTTGAATACGTTAATAGCATCCATTATTGTCTTAAACGACATTCCAGGTTTGTGTTGCTTGGATTTATAGCATCTCAACCACTGTTGAGAAACTTTGTGATATGTCTGATCAAATGTGGTGTGCAAGACTCTTTCCGATGTTTCCTGTTTCGTTATTTTCTTCCACTATTTATCTCAATCTCAAAGTGTGCTATAGGATCAAGAGAAACATTTTCGTAATGCGCCTGTTAATGATGATGATGATAATGTGTGTGTATGTGCGTGAATATGTGTGTGGCGTGTGTGAGAGAGACCGAGAGAGAGAGATACCTGAGGTGGTACCTCACTGCAGCGACCATGGACTTATTGTGAGTCAGGCCCCAGGAGGATAGGATGAAATGAGAGTATTATCGACGGGCGGCCGAAAGAGCCACCAAGTCTGGCAGTTAATCTCGACGCAGGGAGTACTAGGAGCCTGGAGCCCAGGTCTGGCCTAGCCCATTGTGTCCGATAACACTATACCACCACCAAGAGCTAAATTTCCAAAGCGCATTCATCACTACGGAAGGCCACCAGCACCATAGTCCTCACCGACAAATGCAACCATGAAAGAGACCGATTGGAATGAAATGGAGAAAAAATGAAGGGAAATGAAGTTCATGGGAATGAAGAAACCTCCCCAGTATTCACATATGACCCGAAAAATCCCCAGAAAAAATATCAAGGGGCGCCGAGGGAATGGAACACACGAATGACAGCATCACACGAAACGCGTGAGCATCTGGCTCGGTCTGCTTTTCTGAAATTCGGCTGAAGCTCTTCATCAGTTTCTCAACCTAAAGATATATATCTTAACTTGAAGGTAGAATCAGAGTGAGAAATTGAATGCCATAGCCGCAATTTGTGGACATTAAATTTTTCAGTCTGATTGTAGTTTCTTAATTCCTTAGACCGAGTTATGCCTGTGATGAGAGAACGATTAGAATGAAATGAAGTTTTTATTTATGGACGTTATTTACAATTGTAGTTCTCAACGGCCCGTTCTCGAATACTGGGCGTGAAAGAGCGATTAATTTAGCTCAGAGGCCTCTTTATATTGCAAGAACAGAATAGGAATCATTATAATGCTTTTCTTGATATCAAATTTATATCTGTAAAAGAAAACGTTTAAACTTCTCCAGGGGGAAGATTATATATATTTATTCAACAGATATATTTATTTGTGATAAGTATAGGATTGATTGGTTAGAATTTACTTTATTAGAACGGCTCGAGATTCTTTTATATGCCGCAAATCTACGACACCGGACCAATGGCTTTACTTCCCTTCCAAAGGAAACCATGCTGAGAATTTTTACATCGTTCTCCGCTGGGTTTGAACCCGCGACCTTGGTAACCATCGCACCATGGAGGGTCACAATAAACATATAACCCTTACCTTCTAAACAAGGATTAACGACATATTGGGAGCTACTGGCAGGCAGGGGAGACGTGGGGGGATAGGTAAATTCATATTTAAAGTGACTATAGGAAAGGAGGTCATAAGCAGAACTAAATACATTGATTTGATATTCATGTTTGCAGTTTTCATTTCTCAATGTGGTGTGTTTACATAACCTTCTTAACTATGTTTTGACTAATATAGATTTATACCTATTGTAGTTGAATCTACCTCTCTAATGATTTTATCAACTGAATTTATAGTATACAGGAAGAATAACATCAGATGAAATAATAATCTTTGAATGGCTTGGTTATTATTATTTTCTAATAATCCATATGGTGCTTTTCATACTTTTTCTTTTTTTACTTTCTCTGCACATACGCAGTAAGTAGGTAGAGAAGACTGTTGTATTCCACCCAAAAATTCGATACTTAAATTTCACCGTAACTCAAAAAAAAAAAATTGTAGAGTGTATGTTTGAACAGCATGACTCAAACACGAGAAGTCATTAAATATCACGCCTGAAATTTAAGTTCAGTATTTTCCAAAGATACGACACAAAGACTTTCAAGAAAATTCTTCCGCCACAAACTACCCATTGCATGGATTATTTTAGAAAATTTTATTTTTCAAGATAGTTCAAACGATTTTGATGAAAATACTCTATATTTAAGATATTTTCATGACAAATGAAAGGTGTATCTTGAGTGTTCTTGGAATAGTCTCTGAAGTCGTCTTCATTGCGGAAAACTTTTGCAAATTGGTAAATCGTTAGAGACAGATAAAATCTTATTGTACAAGAAATGTAGATATCATTAAGACATACATTCTTTGTGGAGCTATATAATTTACAAGATATTCATTGTTATAGATTTTAATCTTCCAACACATAATTTTCTCAAATAGGAGGTAGCTATTCGTATTTATTTTGTTTGCGTTTCTTTTTTACTTCAGGCCATGCAAATAGAAGAGAATTTCGTATTTCTTTTGTTTACTTTTCTTTTTACTTCAGGTCATGCAAAGAGAAGAGAATTTCAAGCTCATAACATAGCGAACGGCTCTTTAAAAGATTTGACTGACTTTCGCCTTGTGCATTCCCTTATTCCTTTTGTGTCTGTTAGGATAAGGCCGTTAATAAGACAGTTTGTGCCACTGTTTATCTCAATTAGCATCATGTAGATGGAGAAAAACAGTTTTCTAGGAATAATTTGTTGCCGAATAGGTAGAAAAAGTCATGTGAATATCGTCTATAAATATACACACACACACATATGACGTGTATACCCGAGTGACTTAAGCATCAATGTACGTGTACTTCTATTTAAACAAATACACTCAATCATTCATTTAGTTACTTTATGATATCAATTTCAATGAGCTAGTCCACCCAGGAATAGGTAAGTTGTTCACCCTTGAATGGCCTTGGGGACATCGACATACACACACCTATTTCTCAATGTGATTGATAGAAAAAACTTTATTTCTCAAGCAAGCTCGATTTTCCCGTTCGGCTAGTTAATTGCGTTCAATTCCTTCAATATTTAATAGAGAAGATTAACTTTTTATTTAGAACTTTCCTACAGTAGTATACGTTCATTTACAAGGAAAATATCATTACAAATGCATATATCTGTATAAGATCTCCAAAGTGATTTCATTATGCTAGTCCGCGAGGTTAAGTGCTTAAAATATTACATCAAATTTTTACTGCTCAGACACCTTCTAAGCATTCAGTTTAAGCAATTTTGAATTTGGACATATGAATACTCTACAAAGGATATGTATGTACTAGCGAGATATAATAATTTAATGTCATATCTTTTGGCTAGATTTCTTTTTTTCTACTTTATTTTAACACCTTGGTCATATCGCGCAGGAATTGTTTGGCAAAATACTTCGTTCACGGTGTGTGGTGGTCAGTAACCTTTAAGTCTCTTCCTGAACCTTCACCTCGCGCCAAGCTGTTCTACCTCCGTAGTAAGATGGCAAAGTGCGGTTAGCGTTTAAAGATCTCATTTTCACACACATTACACTTACAACTTACCTCCGCGACAACCAGATAAGGGTACGTTGCCACCCAATCTAGAAAAGAGGATATTAGAGTCTATTTCCAAAACCAAAACCAACCGCGATGAAAGAGCCAGCTTGGTGAGTCCCTAACATAGTCCAAGCAGTGCATATCAATGCGGAGGGCGCTAGGTGTCCACGCTTGGCACTAATTGAACCTCCCAAGTCCTAAAGAGGACTTCAATGCCACTGAGAGCTATACTTCTAAAGCGCATTCACCACCATGGAGGGGCCACCAGCTTATTCACTTCCATAATTACAACCCTGAAAGAGACCGGTTGGAATGAAATTAAGAAACCATTCCAGCATTCGCTTGGTCTCGGGAAAACTCTCGAAAAGAACCATGGGTCAGAGAGATTGCCGGTGAGAATCGAACCCATGACTCCCGAATGCCAGTTTAAGACGAAACACCGCAGCCATGGGTCGGTAAGATTAGGATGTAATTGATGCGTTTGCCTCGTCAAACTTTTTCCCGACAAACCGAATATTAATGACGCTGAGGCGGAAATGACGATTAACGAATATAGCGCATAAGTGGACACAGAGCGAATGGGTTAAACTAAGAATTATGTAGGAACTATGACAGTGGCAGTACTCTAAAATTCACTGTATATTTAAAGAAGGCTAAACAAATACTTCGTCCGGAGGTCATCCGGATTCCAGCTACTCTGGAACTTTTTCTTCCTAGCTCCGTTTAAAAGCAAAGATATATATTTACAGTGAAGCACATTAATCTTCCAAATGAATTACGTGTTTTAGTACTGTTTATTGGAGATTGATTTACGCGCTTGACCACTCATAGTAATGATTTCCGCTATGAAACCTGTAGTAATAGCTTTTAATATTCCTTTCGAATAAAGCGTTGGCAGGTGTTCAGAAATCGCCTCAGTAATTACTCGATTCCTTTGCAAAACATGAAAAGAATAACCGCTTATATCATACGCGTTAACTTGCCATAACTCAACTATATTAATGTCTAATGCGGTCCCAAGAGTTTTTTATTTGATAAATTATATATTTGAGAACATTTTGTCGAGTATTTTGTTTCTTTTTCAACTTATAAATTAACTTAAATCTTCAGGAACAGTGTGCTGTGTCCTGCCTGTCTTTCTAATACCAAACTTTTAAGGCATTTTCATGGATATAAAATATATGTCTTGAATTTTATGGGAATATCTTCTGAAGTTCTCTTCATTGTAAATGAGTTTTGCATAATTGGTAAAAATTAAGAGCTAGACAGAAATGGCAGATCTCGAAATAGGATCTGAAGCTTTCCTGGCGACAAACATATTCTAGACCTGCTCGGCTTCAAGCCAGTTGTAGAGATGAAGAGTCATCGACGTTCAGGATCCTGATGATGGGAGAGGTGCACGCTCCCGAAACGTCGATGACTCTTCATCACTACACCTGGCTTGTAGCCCGAGAACGTCTATGTAGAATATAGCAGATCTCGTTAAACCTCGTGATATAAGAGTTAAATATATTTGAATCTTGTGAAAAACAATTTCAACCATTAATAACGTATAGTTCGGAAATGGCTTATAGCAATAAAAAATACTTATTTGGAATAAATTGGGTACTCTCATTTTATTTTCTCTACACGTACTATGTACATAGTGTACAGTGAATCCGATACCGAGATTTCACCGGAAATACATGTTTTGAAACCTCCTGAATCCAAAAAAGCATCTTTAGAAACTTGTCCGCGTGTGTGTGCGTGAGTGTGTGTGTGTGTGTGTGCGCACGCGCCTATGGGCAGCATAGATCAAACGAAAAGCTGATTAAATATCACACTTAGTATTTTAAATTAATATCTCCCAAGGATGCGACATTTTCAAGAAAATCCCCCACCCCGAACTACCGTTTACATGGCAAATTTTCTAAAATTTAGATTTTCTCAAAAATGGCTCCTAACGATTTTAATTAAAATACTGTATATTAAAGATATTTACATGACAAATAAAATGTATATCTTCAATTTTCTCGGAATAGCCTCTGAAGACCTGGATGACCTTTGTTGAATTTTGAACAACCAATAAACCGTAAGAGATACACAAAAACTTACAACACAAAAATGTACATCTCGTTAAAACGATAATTAAGTTATATAATTTTTTTTATAGTGTTGACAAATTTTGAGATATTCCTGTTATTGATTTCGGCTTTAAAATACTTATACTTTTCTCATACGCGAATTTGTTAACTCCTGGCCATACAAACAAAGGAATTTCAGGTTCGTAGCAACCATCCTTTAAAAGATTTGACTACTGCTTTAGCCTAGTGTATTCCCTTATTTTCCTTGCACATACAAGAAAGCGTGTAATAAGACTACTTCTGCTATTTAGATTAGAATTAAGAAGGTAGAAGAATACTCTCACTAACATTAATTTGTAACAGAGGTGCAGAGAAAACCATTTGAATGTGACAGATCAGATTTTTTGTTTAGGTGTAATATGTTATCGTCTATCGCTTAATGTTTGCCAATTAAACAAGATAATACAAAATTCCTCCAACAGGGCTTTATAGGCTGTTTCTAGAACATTAAAACATACATTTCATTTGTCTTTAATACATTATGTTTTAATTAAAATGAAAAGGATATTTGGGGTTATAGGACCTTAATGTCGCATCTTTAGAAGATTAGAACGGCCTTCAGTAAGTGCTTAGAAAAATATAGAACAAAACGTTAATTTTAGTATTTTTTTAAATTTTTTTAACATAGCTTCCTTTAGCTTTCCTTTCTTTTTTCCCAAAGTTTCTCTGACTGTTTCAAGCCTACCAAAAGGTAGAAATCGCAAGATCCTGAAAATAGGCACGTGTTTCGGTAGAAGGGAATCGTTTTCTACCGAGCCACATTTTCAAGCTTGGAAATAATAAAAAAGTCACTGAGGAGCCAACTTTGATGAATACGGTGGATATTTTAGTAGTTTGAACCTTAATTATATAATTTTCGCAATCAAAACTGTGCAGGTGTGCACTCTTGCATTGTCTTGATGGATGAGAATCATTTTCGTTGTCAGATGAGGGCGTTTTTTTCTTGATTTCTCCATTCAACCGGTGCAATAACGATGTATAATAATCTCCATTTATTGTTCTTCCTTTTTTCAAGTAATTAATGTAGATGATTCCGCTGCATCCCAACAAACCGAGGCCATCACCTTGTCTGCAAATTTCACCACCTTATCTGCCTCGGAACTGGTTCGTCATGTTTCGATAGTACTTTGTTTCTAGAGTAGAGTGGTGTATCTATGTTACATGCTCAGTTATGTATCGACGCAGCAGGCAAAGCATTGCCTCAAACATATAGGTTTCATATGTCTAAGAAATTGTGTTGTAACTCTACAAAAAAATTATACATAGTTGTGTAAAATTAAAGTAATTTTTAAATGATGATTCTTATGCATAAGTCAGTATCAGCTAATTGATTCATCTATTTGGCTAGTTCTTATACTTCCCAGGTTTCAAGCAGAAACTCAGTGGGAAATCTGTGTTGCACTCATATGACTTTCCCCACCCATGCTTCAGACAATATGAGAATATTTAAAAAATATTCTTCAAAAGAGAAAATTTATGAATTTTAAAGTTTATAAAAGTGATTTTGGTTTATGAAATAAATATGGCAGTGGAAAATTGTGTTTCATTAAATTAGTTTAGATTTAGATTAGTGCCAGCATCAATAGTTCAGGCTAAAACTGGAAGAGATAATAATGATAATAAAATGCAGTAATTCCAACTGATCAAATGAATACAATAGGCTTAAGCGATTGTCAAAATCCTTATAAGTTTGGAATCCGTTCTCATGGAATGACCAGGAGAAGAATGACAAAGAATTCCCATTTCACAGTAAATTCAAACCAATAATAAGGTACACCAGAGAAACTGTTTACTGCATTTGAGATAACTGTGTGCTTTAACGAGATCAGCATTTATTGTGTGGTAAGCTTTCTCTTTATTTTAGGATTTTCCAAGTATGCAGATTAAAGAGAACTTCATAAGCTATACCCAGCAAAATTTATGTTCTTAATTTTTCATGAAAGGATATTAAACGGTGCATAATTGGCTTACTCTCCTCTTATTCATAGAACTGATTCCCCCCTAGGGGTCAGAAGCCTGTCGGGGAGCAAATGGCACGAAACCAAAAAATGGGAACCTGTTACGAGGGGTCGGCCCGTAGACAGGCATGGACACAGAACGTGAATAATATGAAATGTAAGCAAAAATGATGATAGGAAAGGCGATGTTGGAGCAATTGGTGGAATGAGTGGCGGGGGAAACCGGAGACGAGGAGAAAAACTTCCTAGACGCCACTTCGCCCACCACAAATCACGCATGCGGGCGCTTAGGATCGAGCACGGGCCGCCTAGATGGGAGGCGAGTGGTCTAACCAGTCAACCATGACCTGTATGTATGGTATTTAAATCTTTATAGCCATTTTTAGAAAATCAAAATTTTCGAAATAATATTCCATGATAAGGGTAGTTTGGAATGGGAGATTTTCTTGAAAATATTCGTGTCGTTCGCATCCTTGAAGATGGAGAAATGCATTTGCCTGTAGTATTTGACCAAACTTTTGTTTTCGAGTTATGTCGTTCATACACACACATACACATGCGCGTGCGCGCGCGGAGTGTTTTAAAAACATAATTTTTATTGAGAGTGGCTCAAAATGTATTTTCCGTTGAAATCTTAGGTAACGAAGTATCGGTAAACTAAACATTTAGGTAAGTGAGGTAAGTTATTACGGAGTATTAGTGGGGTAAAGGACAATCCTGCTTCTACTTATAGCTACGTGACCAAGATATAAACGTGTCATTGCCTTCCTCCGCACTCCTTGTTTACAAATTGCTGCGTTACGTCACACAAAGGTGATCTCTCACATATGTTGGTCTGTTTGCAGATGGTAAAAGTTAACAAATTAGAAGATCGCATGTGGTCCAGGCACTTGTTAGTCTGCATCTTTCTTCGTCTAATAGGCCAAACAAGCTCAATGGGAGATTCCAATTATCTGTAGAATACTATTTCAGAGAGACAGTGTATGAAATCCGGCCTTACCCAATTAAGGTATAGCTATCCTGTCTGTCCACAGGATTCTTTTTGCATTTTCCCTCTCTTTATACATATAACTAGGCTTCGAACGCGGTTACGGGTTGGTTGCACTAAGGCTGGAAAATGGTGACGTGAACTCAGGGTTTTACTGGGACCTTCCCCTTTCTAAGCACTTTAACTCTAAGCAAGCAGTCAGTATACGTAAAACCTGTTCTGAAGGTACAACGTTGTATAGAATAAATTTTGCATGTGATACATTCAGAAAATATATTGTGATCGACTGCAACAGCTGTCCATGAATGTAAAACACACATGAAACTGGTTATTTTAGCTGTGAGAGTGCAGATTAATTAATCTGTTTGTTATTTAGGCTTTTTAATAAAACTTATGTTTACTACTGCGCCCATCTACATTGCACAAACTCAGTAGCACACGGCACTTCTACCTCTCCCTTCTCCGCTCTCTTGTAAACGACGTACCAGCATATTAGAAGGTAGCTTATCCTAAAGTCATGTCCGAACATGTAACCCAACAAGAGGCTCCGCAGTAACATGTGAGAGTCGGATTTGGGATTTCCCGGAATCCATTGTCATCAACTACCCACTATCTTGGGTATTTCGTGATTTTTCTGATCAATAGGCGAATGCTGTAGTAATTCTTCATCTACCACTATTCCCATTCCATAATTTACCTTTCATTTCGTTTTCCTTTGCGTCTTTCAAGCTTCCTTCTCATGTTTCTATTTGATATATGGCGTGGCCGGACAGATGCCGCGCAAGCATGCTCAAAGGAAAGAGTACTCCCCATGGACATTAGAACATCTTCTTGGTCGAGGAATTGTCCATCGCCCTATCTAAGCAACTTCAGCATGACACGGGTCTTGGAGCCTGGAAAAGTTTAGGGACTTCCACGTGTCTGTGTGCTGTGGCCTGTAGCCTCCTGGTGTTTCTTCATTTCAATCCTTCCTCTTGGAGGTTTAGCCACAGTAGATCTATATATAAGCCGCAATGTGCTAGAAGTATATGTCTTTGTTGTAATACCTATCCTGTTCTGTGTAGGCTATTAATGAACTACAGTGAACTATTTTCAGAGAGGTGTATTCTTAGCTTCCGGAGAAGGCCGCGTCATCTTGCTTGGAGATGCCGACGTTTCGCTCATCTTGTCGTGAGCTTCTTCTGAACATCAAGACACAGGTCGTGGAAGCGTATTTTCTTAAATAAGTAACTTGAGATAGGAGAGCTATGGTTTGCTTGTTTAAATTTCGAAGTTACGTCACTAAGCTTCAAAGCGTCAGTGCGCCACTACATAATGTTAATACCATTAGTAGAGAGCAGAACACACAGAAACGTAGGCGCGTTTTAAATGTACCTCTCTGGTACAATGATTATAACATTCGCTTTCGAATACAAGCTAGTCTTTGTGTTCGAGTTTCCTCCAAAAGTGCTTTTGTTTTTATTTTTATTTTTAATAACATAATGTGGTATTAGCCTAAGTTTTAAAACATGTTTCAGTGTAAGGATTATAATCCAAACATACCTATAGTGCAATTCAGTTACAATCCTTGCTAATAACAGGTTGAATCATGCTTATATTTTGAAATGCTGTAATTGTGGGTGGATTAAAGAGTGAAAGAAAGAGCTAAAAATAAAAACATCACAGTTTCTACCTCACTCTTATAGGAATTGCTTGAAATGGAGACCTCCATTCTCATGGTATTGCCAGTCCCCATAGTCGTGCTCGCTGAAGCGATTCGCTTTGGTGCTTCGTGGCGCAGGGGAGCGTGGGTGTTTGTGTGTTTGTAAATGTGTGTATGAGTCTGTATTAGAAGCAAAAGGGTAATCAAATAGAAACTTACAGAAAATGTTGGGAAAATTAGGCAATGCAGCACCGGAATCCCAACAAGAATCCGGAACTGTATTTTTTTATTTAAAAAATAATAAAAACAAAAAACTAGGCAAGTTGACAACGGCGAAGCAACTCTACCTATCCAAAACCATTTAGGTTAATATTTATCTCCATTAGCTTGAAGCACCCAGATGAGTGAGCTTATGTTACAATTGTTTGTTACAAAATAATCAAGTCATGTGAATTTAACGCATCAGAATTTTTTTTCTAAAGATGGATTTCTTGGATTCCGGAATTTCAAATTGTGTACTTCCGGTATAAATCTCAATAACAAATTTTTTGTTGAAATGCAATGCTTCCTTTAACATAGTTAAGCAATAATTAAGATAAACATCTCGTTTGATGGTTATACGGATTTATACATACATACATATATAGTAAAACGAAATGTTTCTTTTCATATTATTAAAATCTGATGTGTACCATTCACATGACTTTCTCCATATCCCTGCAACAAATAATTCTTAAAAAGCTTATACTTCTATTTACTTTCTGCTAATCAGAAAAAAATAGCAGAAATAGTCTAATTACTCGAAATAAAGGACAACCGTAGGTTAAAGTGATAGTCAAAAGCTGGTTGCTATGTTGCTGGTTGTCTATATGGATAGGAGTTGACAAGTTCCTGTATGAGAAAAGTATACGTTTTTCATAGCAGAAACCAAAAATAAGGAATGTCACAAAAACGACGAACTCCACGAAAAAAATGTATATAACATAAATTGTGTGTTTTAATGTGCTATACACTTTTTGTGAAGTAAGTTTTTGTCCATCTCTTACGGTTTAGCAGTTATTCAAAATTTAATAAAATTCATTCAGAATAAACTACTCTTCAGAGGCTATTCCCAAAACATTCAAGATATACATTTTATTGGTCAGGTAAATATGTTTAATATACGAAATTTTAATCAAAATCGTTAGAGCCATTTTTGAGAAAATCAAAATTTTCGAAAAAAGTTCCATGTAAAGGGTAGTTGGGGGTGGGGGTATTTTTCTCAAAATCTTCGTGTCTCATCCCTGGAAGATACTAAAGTTAAATACCAAGTTTGGTATTTTACCGACTTTTCGTTTTTGAGTTATCGTGTTCACAGACACACGGACACACGGACACACACACACACACGCGCGCGCGCGCGCGCGCGGACCTTTTTGTGAAAATGCTTTTTTTGGATATTGGGTACCCTAAAACATATATTTCCGGTGAAATCTCGGTACCGAATTTTTGGTGGAGTGCAATACTTTCTCTATACACTATGTACATAGTGCGTATGGAGAAAGTAAAAATGAGTTAATGAAAGATTGCGACAAAACGGTTATCAAAAGATAACCGGACATAGTAAATTTACGAACATAATATACTTCTGTATGTATACCTATTTGGGAATTTGCATTTATTTTGAGTAAAGATTATAGAATTTCCTTCTTTTTATTTTTTTCTTTTCTGTTGGTAGTTTAACTTCTTGAACGTGGCTGATCAAATCGTGAAATAATGCTCAACAGTTCTCGATGTCCTTGAAGGTTAAAGTTACTCGACATTCGTCTTCTCAGGATATAGGAAACACCGAAACATCCTTAGCTGGGTAAATCAACTTAAGCGAGATTTGAACTCGCAACCTTTTGAATGTAAGACAGACATGCTACCCTTACATTTCATAGGCAGACAAGAGTTCTTCTTACATGCAACTTTTCTGAAGTGTGCTACGTAATATAACTTTGGGAAAGGTTTCAAGTTGAAATGAGGGAAAGCATACTTTAAAACTTCAAATAGACAAATTCAAAGATTTGATTTAAAATTTTGTGAAAATGCTAAAACATACATGGATTCAAGGTGCAAGTAATTCGGAAAGATTGGCTTTTAATTTTCTGGAGTGCAGTTTTCTGCAAAATACTCCAAGAGATGAATATATTAATATAATATTCTAAACCTTTAATGCTTGGGCATAATGGTCTAATGTACAGATTGCAGTATAAATGTTCTTTTTCCACTAAAATATGTCTCTGAGGAATTACATTTTTGTTATTTACATATAAATGCCAGTGTCTTTGAGGCGTGATCAATGCAAAAGGATTCGGATTCAATTTGCATACGGAAATCAGGATGATAAACCTCCCTTCAGGTTCAAACACTTCACTTCACTTCATTCCGTTACTGCAGAAGGCAATGGCAAACCACCGCAGTCCAACCTCAATTAGAACGCTTTTGGTGAGTATCAGTTATCATGTCTAATCTGACTTCGTGTTTTTCTTTTTCACTGGACCACTGAAGCAATAATAATAATAATAATAATAATAATAATAATAATAATAAATAATAATATAATAATAATAATATAATAATAATAATAATATAATAATAATAATAATAATAATAATGGGGGTGCGGATGTTAAATTCCTACGCCCACTCACATCCGAAGAAATTGAGCAGTTGCGATAGGCAACGATCCCGACCACGATAGCCAACATTCTGACTGGGAGACGCGTGATACTGGTCGCATCATCTCTCCGTGTCAAATGATGATGTGTAAATGTGTGTGGGGCTGGTTGTTGGTTTGGTACGCCCAGGTCCGTAAGGACCATAGCGGATTCTTCTTCTTCTTATCATTATCATTATTATTATTATTATTTTCTCTTTTAAATATTTTTCCACACACGCTATGTGTAGGACAGAAGTTGGATAGGTAGAATCAGACTAAAATATTCAATGCCATGGCCTGGGTTTAGCTCTAACCACCATGGTTAGCTGACATGGCCGCATGCCGACACAGCACTAAATTCCTGAATTGCCTCGAAAGTTTCCCGGTAAACCACAAAGTGATCTCAAATTATTTTGAGATGTTCATGCCACAATGGTGGCTTACAATGCCGTATGTACTTTAAATCCCGGGCTTCATAGTTTAACCAACTATTAGACCAATCGGTGTGAATTGTTTTTTCCGCATAAGCCGTGTGTAAGATAAGGTAACGTCAGACTGAAAAATTCAATGCCATAGCCAGGATGTGAACCACGGGTCGCCCGGTCTCTAGCTGACTGCCCTAATCACTTAGCCACCATAACAAAATGCCGACATAGCATTGAATTTCTCAACCGACTCGAATTCTTCCCGGTAAACCACAAGGTGATCTGAAATTATTTTGAGATGACATACCCGAATGAAGTGCTTATAGCATTTTAACACCCATGGCATTGAACTTCTCAGTCTGACTACATATCCAACTATTATTATTATCATTATTATTATTATTATTACTATTATTATTATTATTATCATTACTATATTATCATTATTATTGTCTATAACTTACATTCTCTTCTTTCTCCGATTACCCTCCTCGTATGCAGGACTTCTCGTATAAATCAGCATCTGTGTTCAGATGTCTGTGGAAGAGCAGCGGCTCTGGATCAGAGAGAAGTCAGGATGGGTAATAATCCCAGTTACTGGAGTGAAATTGAGCTAGTGGATGATACGAAATGACGGTGAAATGGATGAAAGGAAATATGATTACCGCTCAGGCGCCGCTTATCAACCACAAATTTCACAAGCAATCCCCTGGAATCGAACTCGGGCAGCATTGGTGAGGGGCGAACAGTTAAACACGGTGCCGCTTAAACATATTTCTGTATACCGATAAACATTTTCAATGCCGAATACCTACCTAATATACCCATTTAAATTCACATTATCCTTAATTCATCACATGGCAGAAAATAAACCTCCAGACACTAAAGTTCGGGCAAAATTATTACCAACACGTTTTATATACACGATTCCTAACCAAATTATTCATCTTTTTTTTTTTTTTCTTCAGATGTCCTCCAGCACTTTCGTGTCTAAGTTTGGGAGCCTTATAGAAGATAACAGAAAGCATATTTTCTCACATTTGTGCATACATTTTAATATAAAATAGCTAAGATTTATGGCCTTTTGCATTGACTCCAGCAATATGTTACACTCCAAGCTATCATTTATAAGTACATAATTGGCTACTTATATAAGCATTATTAATGGCATAAAAATCTGCAAGATAGTTAACTGCCCATACTTTTCCCAATAAGATAAATTATGAACGAGGAATTGTAAATCATCTTTGGAACTTGATATCAAACATTAACATTACTCATTTAAACATGTTTGTTACAACATCTGTATAAATGCCCATTTGGGATTTTAACTCCTTATTGCCTGGTGCAGCACATTTTCGTGTTTTGTTACAAAGTGAGGCCTTTAGTGTTTTTACTTTTTCTACACTTACTATGTACATAGTGTACAGAAAAGATATTGTATTTCACCCAAAAATTCTATATTGAGATTTCACCAGAAATACATATTTTGAGACCCTTGACTGTTTGTGTGTGTGTGTGTGTGTGTGTGTGTGTGTGTGGACAGCATAGATAAAAAGTGAAGTATGTTAAATACCAAACTTGGTATTTAAGATAATTAACAAGGATGCGACACAAAGATTTTCAAGGGAATCCTCCAACCCCCGACTACCTTCCACATGGAAAATTGTTCTAAAATTTTGATTTTCTCAAAAATGCCTCTAACAATTTGGTTAAAAATGTGAACATTCATGGAGTAGCCTCTGAATTTTGCATAACTGATAAACCGTAAGAAATAGAAAAAAATTACTACACAAAATATGTAAATCTCGTTAAAGCACAGAACTCGCCGTTTCTGAGAAACTCCTTTATAATTGGTTTCAGACTTAAAATACTTCACATACGCGAATTTGTCAACTGCTAGCCATAAAAAGGAATTTCAATCGATAGCAACCAGCTTTTAACAGATTTGACTATCGCTTTAGCCTAATATACTCTTATTTTTCCTTCTAGTCAAGAAAGAAAGCAAGTAATAAACCATTTATGCTAATTTTATCTCGATTAGCATAAGTAAATTAAAGAACAAACTTTTTAATAGTAACTTGTAACAAATATGTAGAGAAATTCATGCGAATGGAACATAAGATTTTTAAATAAAATATTTGTATACCGATTTAAACTTTAAAAATAAACTTCAAACTTTTAGCTCTATTATAGAGTAAAAATATAAATTTTTAAAATAAATATGTAACGGAGTTTACATTTGACCCCGAAAATACTACTAAATCAGTGAGAATTTATTTTATTACGTCTCAAAATTGATATATTTAATACTTTATCAATGTGTTTCTGTATTATGTATTTGTGAATTCAATTACATTTTATTTAAACTACATAATTATCACGGCAATACGTCGCCAATATGGAATGCGTATTAATTTCATTATATTTGTAAAACTGAATTGTATTTGTTTTGAAAGGCTGTTAATCGAGGATACTGGGTCTTCAGATATATTCAGCCTTTAATGCAAGCGGATTTATTGCATGACGCATTATTAGTTTAGCAAGTTCCTTGTCTCAAAGGGGAAGTGCGGAATTGAACCTTGCACTCTATGCATTGCCGACTTCGTAATCAGACTGATGTACTGGGCAGTGCAGAACTGTTTTTCACCAGAAAATTTTGCGGCTTCTTTGCACCCGAGATGGAACTGCCCAACAATCACAAAATTTGCATGGTTGAGTGTTGCTCCGAACTGGAATGTTACCTCTCAGCATACATGCTGCAATTGTGAGTTTACGAGAGACATGCGAATGTTCCGAATGTAAATATTGGAAAGGCACATAAGCTGCCATTTCATCAAGGTGACCTCGGAACTGCTCGTATCTAGTTTCAATATTTATAAAGTAGTCATTTATTGTAAACTCACTTGGACATTTAATTATGATTTTATATGTACATATTTTTTGTTCTTATTAATAAGAATATAATTCACACAAGACTCAATGTTAGCATAACAAAAAACTAACAGCATACAACAAAATGTATAAAATCTGATACAATGTAACAGCATTATTTAAAGTTTGTGGTGGAAATATAATAGATACCTTGGTGAAATAATTCACATATTTATCCCTCGCACAGTGGAGTCCTCAGTCCTCAGATTTTTTTCTCTTTCCGTTGTATTCACTTTTCCTCTTTTTTCACTTTCTTAACATTTACTTTGTTTCCTGTTTGATTACCTTTTTTTTTTCTGCAATACACACACATATACTCATTTTACAAATATATAAACACCCATACCCAAGGCGGGACTCGAACCCACGATCCCCTACGTCACGAATCACCAAAGCGAGTCATTTTAGCAAGCGCGGCCATGGGGACCGGCTAAGTTAATCCGCTCAGTTAATTTTCGAGGAAGGAATAGTTTATTGAAGTAGCTGGCATCATATTTCTACGAGTTAAGATTGCCAACCCGGCCGGCAATACCAACAAAATCAGCCTATCTCTAGGCGGTTCAGCTCGCTATCGGTCATCGCAGAGGGTTCATGCCGTAGCCGAGAGGGCATCCTTACATGCCAGCTACAAATTGTAGCGATTTTTAAAAAGAAATAAACAATACAAGCGATTGTAGTCAAATGTACCTCCGTCAATATCCAAGCCACCTTACGGATTATTTGGACCCTCTTCAACCTTTACCACAGTCACATTTGATTGCAGTCTCTGGGATTCCAACTCGCGTCGTTTGGCTTTGATGGACTCCTTTAAACAGCATGGTTATTACTCAAATCGCTTCGTTAATCGCTGCCAGTGAGTGGATATGAAAAGTGGTTTAGGAATTAGAGGAAGAAAGGCATGTATAGCAAAGTAATTCCTGTTAATAATAATAATAATAATAATAATAATAATAATAATAATAATAATAATTTGGTTTCAATTGCATTAAATTGTTCTTTGCCAGGGTATTACCAATTCGGTTAATCCGGGACGTTCTTATAACACGAGTTTGAAACCTTTCTGCACGTGCTAGGAAAATGTCCTCCGCATCAAGAGACAGTGTAAGAGATTTGCTGGCAAATGCTCTCCGCTCTAAGCGGTTGGAAGTTTATGAAGGAAGTGCTTGCATCGCTGATGACAGCAAGTGGCGTGTAGGCAGCATCTGCATCAACAGAAAGAAGAAGCCAGAAATTATAAACCCAAGAATCAGGTTTGAGCAGACTACCATACAACCTGAAGAAGTTTATGCAGAAAAGAAGAGTATATCATGTAAGCCAACAATCTCATAATTTGTACAAAAATAAAAATAATAAAACAATTATTGTGAGTGGTCTTCTCTTTGGCACATGGGGAACTATTAAACATTATTTTGTTTTATTGCGGGTGTAAATTAGAAAAAACAATAGAGTATACCATATTGTCACAAAAATAATAAAATATTCCGCAGCCGTTTTGAGAAACCATATTTATGGGAAACACATTGTTTAATTATATAGTGTAACTAAATTTGAATTATATCCTTATACAGCATTATTGTTATCAGAATTTGTACTTACATCTTATTATTATTGCCTTTTAAGTTTGCTTTACAACACCATATTATTTGTTTGCAAATATTTAATGTTTTAAAGTAGTCTCTGTTTTTTTGAAAATCTTAAATACGGTCAGGTAGTTAAATGAAAACAAAAGGGAATTATGTTTTCGAATTTTAAATTTACCTGCGAATATTCAATGTACATGCAATTCATTGCATAGTTTTAGACAGCATTATCTAATTTTTATGTTCTTTTCACGTTTCTGAGGATTGCAGTTGAATTGTAAATTGAGCTATGAGATCGTAGCTTGCCATAAGGCGTAAAGGAAGAAAAAGAAGATAATAGTAAAAACAGTATTATTATCTTTAATATAATTGCACATTGTTGATGTGTAATGTTTAGACAATAGGTAAGCAACGAAAAGGTTAAATGCTGATTATAAACTTTAAATGTCTAGATGTTACAAAATGGTTTTCTTCGGAATGGACTTAATATAGGAACACTTGTCCACTTATGTCAATGTTTAAGAAAAATGCAATAAGCATGAGTATTTTTCGTTCAAACATCAAGCTGTTATTCCAAGAGGACCGACACATCTGTTTTTTTTTTTTTTTTTTTTTCAGTCTTTAATAATGTTTCTGAAACACTTCAATATGCAGTGTTTCACAAGTTGAATTACTTTGATATTTGTACTTCAGTATTCAATAAACCGCCGATTGAAAGGGGGCTCAAGGGGGTTATAGATCACAAATGCAATGCCATAGTTTTTCCACTGACTACTCCCATATAAGAAATTCTGTCAGACAACCTTGTGCACTTTTCAGTCTCTTTTTTGTTTAAATTTGGCGCCTCTCATTCGATAGAGGAGGTTATCCATAAAAAAAGTTCGAGTTTTGAAAATGGCCTAATATTATTCTCTGTCCGCAAATCCGTCATCCTTCGTTTTCAGCCCAATAAGTGGTGTAATCTGGTGTGAAGGGCTATAAAATGTGACAAAGCACTTTAGTAGCCGCCTTGATGAGCTGTTGGGGGTGTCTTCTAATTGTGTGCTACGCCATTTTTATCTTTTTAATCCTCCAACCTTTAATTAACTACCAAGTTTTTGAGACCACATCATTTATTAAGATATGTTTATTTCACTTATTTTTATATTTAGTTTAGGGTACCACGGTATGCGAATTTATGTGCAGCACGTGTTGTAATATGCCGGTTATATATTTTTTGGTCAGTACGCCTCCTAACAGCGGCCCATTTTTCGAACCGGGGACGAAATTAAGAATGCTATATTTAACTCTACATACTGTTGCAAAATGAGCATCACTTAATATTGTTCTTTTCAGAAGTAGAACGTAAAAACTGGTCGAAAGAGAGCATGATAGGGGCCAGTGATGGCGTTAGAAAAAATAAGTTGGGTTAGAAGGCTGACTCCCGAATTTTTGAAACCATTCTCATCGGGAGAGTGCCTTATGCAGACATTTGAAGGGAAGACAACTCTGCTATTGGGAAATAGCTGGTGCAGTAATGTTTTGAATTGAAAGGAGCTATTATGGGTTAGCCCTCTCTGACTTGCGTCGAATGGTACATCAGCTTGCCAGTGTAACAGGTCTACCGGTACAGCAGGGATGAAGTGGAAGCACCCTACGATAAGTTTCAGGAATCCACAAACTTTATTAATGGCAAGAATACAATACATCACAAAATAAAGTGTTGCTAAGTTTTTTTTCTCCCTTCTTTTTTAAAATCTGAACCTGAAAAAGTTAATTTTGAAGACACTAGGGTTTTTAATGTTGAGGAACTGGAATTTCAGTTGTTCAACACAAAACTACTAAAATTGTGATAGACAAGCGGAAGAAGGTGCATAAACTCAGTTCAGCAGAACGAGGTGCCACGATAACTGTTGTTATGTGCATATCTGCTGCTGGTCAATATATTCCTTCACTCATAATGTCCCCTAAAAATACTTCTAAATGACGCTACTTTGGTTCTATTGGTGATGTAAATGACCGAATGGTCACAGGACCTCTAAACTGTAAGTGTCTGGAAAACTTGATCCCCATCATCACGACGTCAAACAGAGCCGTTCTTAACTTGATCCCACAAGCGCGACAAAGAGGTTATCGACAGGGCTCATGAGGTTCGTATTTCCGGTGTTAGCCTTCCTCCACATTCAACAGATAAAATTTAGCTTCTGATTGTAGTCCCTGAACACCTACTACTCCCAAGCAAACATTAAATGACTGTCCAATCACCCAGCAGGAAACAATAAACAGGTCACTGTTTTTACAAGCTTACATGAAGGCTGCAAAAATGCGGATAGCTGTCAAGGGATTCAAGTCAGCGAGCATTTTTTCTTTTAGGCCTGATATTTTTCCAGACGAAAGGTACGCCGTAAAAAAAAAAGTATTCCTTTGCTTGTTATTCCAAAGCATATCAGGGAGGTTCCTGTAATATAAGCGACTTGCTGCAATAAACGTGGTTGCAGGCACCCCTCAGAAATTAAAGATTATGGAGGCTTCAGACAGATAACTTAAACTCCCGCGAGAGACTTCAACATGAAAGTCCATCACTTTATCCACATACTAAAGAGGTTCTTTCATCAAAATCTGAACTTGAATCTTCAATTCATCTTTCGAAAACTTCCTCTTCTACTCAGAAATTTAGAAAGTCATCCACATCTGCATCATACTGAGGCTGAGGAAAGGGCAACAACAAAAAGGCGAATATTCGCGTGGATATTTCAACAGATAAGTGATTCGACAATGAGGATGAAGTAACTCACATCTCAACAACAATGAGCACGGTGACAATGATCCAGACTGTCCCATGTGTGGAAAGCCGTACTCGGGAGATAAAATGAAAGAAACCTGGATAAAGTTTACAAAGTGCTTTAAATGGTGCTGTGTAATATGTTCTTTAAAAAGTAACAAGCCATTGTTTATCTGTACGTTTGCTTAAAAAGGTGAACTCTGTTACCCACTTTTCTTCATATTGTCGTTATAAACCAATAGTAATATTTAGTTCAGTGTATGTCCAGAGAAAGGAAAAAGATATTAGTTTCCATCTTTTAATTACAGCTGTACCTCCATATTTACTTAACTATTTTTTATAATAACAAGGAATGAACCTAGCTTATGGAAAATGCAAAGGCGCCCACTTATGCTATTTTTGGATTAATATCATTTTGGTTCGTTAATTTTACATTTAAAGCATCCTCCTTTTAAAGAAATAACGAGGTCATCAGAATGTTAAATTTCCGCACACTAAATTGTACACTACCTAAACAGATACTGAAAAAACTTATAGTACGCTATTAGACCCCTACTCCTTAGACCCTTCTGAACAGAACTGAAATTTCGTTTTTTTGAAATATACTCACCGGATTAATTATAATGTTTAATCCCTTTACGGTTACCTAATATGTAGAGAAATATACCTGTTTTAAGGTCCCTGAATTAAAAAAAAATTCAGGCAAACATTCATATGTGTGTGTCAAAGATTTTCAAGAAAATCTCCCTATTCAAACTAATCATAACATTTCATATTCTCAAAAATGCTCCATAAAATTTATTGAAATATGTGTCCACACACGTTAGGGAATTTACATGACGAATAAAATGTTAATATTCTGGAAATATGCTTCGAAGTCCTCTTCATTCGGAACAAATGCTATACAATTCTATATCTGGTAATTCACAACAGATGAAAAAAGTGCCACTGCACAAAAATATAGTTCTGTTTAAAACAAAAATTATTTAAAAAAAAACCTTTGGGCTTCGAAATTGGTTCGACTTTTTCAATAGCTTAGCTATTTTTGAAGCACTGTTGCTGCTCAGTTGTTTTTAATCACATGGAGGGAATATGAAATTTATGACCAGGATAGTCCCTCATAAGCATCTGACTGTTAATGTCTTTTCTTCTATGCCCCATGTGCCTTCAAGGAAACGCGTATGAAACTATTTCTGCAAATATTTGTCTCGATTAATATACTGTACATAGAAAAAGAAAAAATCTGATGTGTTCCATTCATATGACTTTCTCTACTTCTATGTAACAAATTATTGTTAATAAGCTTATTCTTCTATTTATTTCAAGCGAATCGAGAAAAAATTAACAGAAATAGTCTTATTACTTGCTTCCTTGTAAGTAGAAGTGAAATATGGGAGTATCATAGGTTAAAGTGAAGTCGAAGGCTGGTTACTAGGTGACTGAAGTTCCTTTGTTTGCATGGACACGAATTGACAAATTTCTGTATGAGAAAAGCATAAGTTTTTCAAAGCTGAAACCAAAAACAAGGAATATTTCAAAAACGAGCAACTCCTCGAAAAAAAGCATATAACATAAATTATGTGTTTTAATGTGCTCTACATTTTTTGTGTGGTACATTTTTGTCCATTCATTTCTTACGGTTTAGCAGTTATGCAAAATTCCTCCAAAATAAAGTAGTCTTCGGAGGCTATTCCCAGAAAATTAAAGTTATACATATTATTTGTCAGGTAAATATCTTTAATATACGATATTTTAATCAAAATCTTTAGAATCATTTTTGAGAAAATAAAAAATTTCGAAAAAAATTCCATGTAAAGGGTAGTTGGGGGTGGGAGGATTTTCTTGCAAATCTTCGTGTCGCATCCTTGGAAGATACCAAACTTAAATACCAAGTTTGGTATTTAACAGTCTTTTCGTTTTTGAGCTATGCTGTCCACAGATACACACACACACACACATAAGCACACACACACGGATCTTTTTCCCAAAATGCTTTTTTTGGATTCAGTGAGGCCCAAAACGTGTATTTCCGGTGAAATCTCGGTATCGAATTTTTGGGTAGAATACAATACCTTCTCTATACACTATGTACATAGTACGTCTAGAGAAAGTAAAATTAAGTTATCGTAAGAATAGTTTGTAGGCGCTATATAAATAAAATCTGAGGTGTTCCATTTACATGACTTTTTCTAGCTGTTCCTCAAACTGTTCTTACAAATGATTTCTTTTTGTGCATCATGCTAATCAAGATGAACATTACTAGAATTGGCTTTGTTACTTGCTTCCTTGTAAATAGAAGGGAAATAAGGTAATATACTAGGCTAAAGAGATAGTTGAACCTTTTAAATACTGAAAAATCACATCTGAAAAATTTAAATTCGGATTTCTTTGTAAGGCCAGCTATAAAACAAGAGAAGAAAAGAAAGATTACTTCCCCTTTGAGAAAAGTTTAAGTAGTTTTAAATTTAAACCAATAAAGAGGAATATCTCGGAAACTGTTAACTCTAGAAAACATGTATATGACATAAATTGTGTATTTTAACCAGGTCTATTATTTTTGTGTAGTAAGTTTTTAACCATCTCAAATGGTTTACCACTTACACAAAAATCATTCAGAATGAAAAGTTCTTCAGTGGCTATTCCCAGACAATTCAAGATATATATTTCGTTTTCCATGAAATTATCTTAAATATATAGTATTTTGATAAAATTATTAAAAATTATTAAATCCATTTTTGAGAAAAATTTAGAAAACTGTTCCATAGTAGTTGGAGGTGGGGGGATTTTCCTGAAAATCTTTGTGTGGTGAACTTAAATACCAAGTTTGATATTTAACCGACTTTTCGTTTTGAGGTATGCTGTCTACAGACTCTCAACATTTTATTTTCTTATTTTATTTATTTATTATTAATATTATTATTACTTTTTTTTTCTTTTGGATTTAGAGGGCTTCAAAGATGTATTTCCGGAGAAATCTTGGTATATATTTTGATTAAAATATCGTATATTAAAGATATTTAAATTATAAATAAAATATATTTTTTGAAATTCCTGGGAACAGCCTCTGAAGAGCTCTTTATTCTAGATTCATTTTGCAGAATTTTGTATAACGGTCAAGTATAAGAGACAAAAAATACATGAATGGTGTATATCTCTTTAAACACATAATTTATGTCACATACTTTTTTCTTGTAGAGTTGGCTGATTTTGAGATACTCATTCTTACTGGTTTCAATTTTAAACTTAATAACTTTTACATGCAAAGCGAACCGAAGTTCAATTGTTTCACAAAGCGACCAGGTTTTAAAAGAGTGGACTATCGCTTTAGCATAATTACCTATTCCCTTATTTCACATCTACTTGCAATGAAGCAAGTATAGTTTTCTCCAAAACATGATGGCCCTCAAGCGGAACCTCTCCCACTCTGCAATAACAATTAGCAAACGAAAGACAAACCTGCACTAGGGGCCAGATGCAACATATTAAAATCTGTTTCCTGGAGACACTGCTTGTAAGTGAAGAATCGCACTTCAGTTAAGGGGTCAGTAAGTGGAAGACTTGGCAACAGCGAGGGTTGGTTTCCAACTGCAAACCCCCTTATCCCAAAATTTAAAGTCAGGCCAACTTTGGAGGAAGAATGAGGCAGGGTCATCATATTCTGAAAAATACTGTAATAAGACCGATTGTGCTAATGTTTATCTCAATTAGCATGATGTAGATAAAAGAATAAACTTTTGTGACTGCCTCCGTGGTCGTGTGGTCAGCGAGCTGACTTCTCACCCGGGGGTCGCGGGTTTGATTCCCGGCTGGGGCGGGGAATTTTTCTTTAGCCAGAAGTATTCCCTATCACCTACAGAGTCTGGAAGCTTGTATGTGAATGTGTGCGAGTTTGAGTAAAACAAAGTGATTTAAACCAACGTAAAAGTACCTACAGACAACGAGTTGTTTCAAGTGGAAAGCCCCCGATATGACCTTAGATGTTAAAAATAAAACTTTTGTAAGAATAGGAAAGGTGGAGACAAACTGAAAAATTCAATGCCATAGCCGGGATTTGAACCACGGATCTTCGGGTCTCTAGGCGGTTGCTGTTCAACTGAGCTACTATGGCAACATGGTAAACCACACATGGCGATCTCAAATTATTTTGAGATGACAATCCCAATGGGGACTTACAATGTTGTATGTACTTTAAGTCCCAGGATTCATAGTTTTAGCCAGCTATTATAGAGAATTGTGATACCGGGAAACAGGCGAGTTAGTTGAGAAATTCAATGATATGCCGGCATGTTGCCACGTTAGCTCAGTGGAGCAACTGGCTAGAGACTGGGAGATCCGTGGTTCAAATTCGGCTATGGCATTGAATTTTTTAGTCTGACTACCTATCCAACTCCTGTCCTGCATGAGGTTTCTGTGAGAAAACAATTAAAATTATCACAATTTAAGAATAGTTTGTACTTAGAACAGCTACAGAAAGTATGTGGATGGAACACCTCAGGTTTTTGTTTTTGTGAATGTATGTTTCGTTCACAACAAAACTAAGGGTATGTATATGAATATACATTTCCCACGAACTTGCATTTTCGTCACACCGCACAGCTGCAGGTAGTCATGCTACGCCTAGTTTTAAAGCCGTGCATAATTGCAACAAGATGTAGCTAGAAATTCATGTGGTGCGCTGCGACTTCATAAAAACGTTCATTTCCGTTCAAAGTGTCCCGACTTGACGCAGCTGTTATGCCTGCCTTTGTTTCACAGCCGTGCATTTATTGCAACAAGATGTGTGACTGGCCATGCTTGTAGCTCATTTTCTCCAGTGCGAACGTTCCGTTTCCCAGCAGCTGCACCCTCTGCTCTTTGTAATACTGACCTTGCACGCTGACTCCCTCCATATTTTACGACCAGAAATAAAACGTGGCCTTGGAAACCTAGCGGTGGGTGGCCAGACCTCAGAACTGTGAAAAGTCAGCTTTAGAAAGCGCGCTAAGTTTCACCAGTTGTTTGATCCCTCCACTTCTTTCTCCTTTCTTGTCCTTGGTACCTCTCCAGTCTCATTTGCATTTCTTCAGCCTTCTCAGCTAACCATTGTCCGATTTGACCTGGACAACTCGCGTTTAAAGGAAACTACATGAGTCCAACTAATGTAGTTCCGAAAAACTTAGAAACTCTAGTTGTTTATATTTATATAATTACTAATTTTATAAACAATTAAAATAATAAATACATATAGCATTTAAATAAACGCACAATTTTAGTAAACTTAGTAACAGCTGTTGATATTAAAATATGTATAAATAATCTTTTGTTTGCAGAGGATCTGATAATAATTTAGAAAATAAATATGATCTACAGAATGAGTTAAACTATGTAAATTAGGCATATAACTTTAAAATATTAAAAACAAAAACAAAGATATGGCTTTTAAAGGAACAAACGTGGGGAAAGCGGCGCTGGGGCGGGTTTTCTCTGGGTACTCCGATTTCCCCCGCCATCGCATTCCACCGTGCTCCATCATTCATGCATCATCAGTGTCACCGCCTGCGGTGCCATAAGTAGTTAAAGGGGGCGTTAAACACTACAAAAAAAAGGAACAGATCCTGGGTATTCAAAAATATTTCTAGGGGATTGAGCTCTAGAGCAAGTATCGAATTTTAAGGATGTGATTTAACGTCCTTTAACCTGGTTGATCATACATATCAGACGATGAATGTAAATGGCAAAATGATGCTTAAATGATCTCTGGGTCTATGCAACTTAAAGTTACTCGACATTCATCCTCTCAGGATAAGGGAAAACCCCGAAGAAACTTTATCCGGATAACTCACTTTGGCGAGATTTGAACTTGGTTTCTTGAATATGAGGCAGACACGCTACCTTCACACTACCGAGGCAGCCTAATGATGTGATATTTAGCTTTAATGTACAAAGGGATATTGCTATTAAAATAATTAAATTTCATCAGTTTTCGGAACTCTGGTTTAAAAAAAAAAGAAAAGAAACTAAAATAAAATTCTACAGTTTTATCAATCCCCACAATGTTGTACGGGTGTGAAACTTGGGATATCAACGAAACAAAAGCGACGAAATGAAGTTCCTTGGGCAAGTAAAGGGTTGCACTAAACTTAATAACATTAAATAGGCCCCGTAGATCAGTCAGTACAGAACTTTCCTGCTGTGGGAGGGGTCCCGGGTTCGATTATGGCTGGCGTTTTTCTTCCGCTCAAATTATTCTTATCCTCCCCCGGAGTTTGAAAGTATGAATGCAAGTGTGAATGTGTGTGGCATCTAGGGTAGCATGGGGCAAACATGGGACAGTTAACATTTGGGGCAAAAGAGGGAAAGAGAGACACTCACATACTACGTACATATATGTACCACTTTCTGCAGGTTTTAATGTCTGTACTTTGTACATAACCTAATCTGCAGATACAATAACTGAACGATAAGGTTTCGTGGTTATCTGTCTTAAAAATATGAAAGGGAAACCCTTATTTTACATACACATTTTTTTGTCTCTGTTATCAACTTTCATATCTGTAATCTCAAATCTGAACATATAATTAATTTATTATTAATATTAGTAAGTATATAGTTTAGGCTTATCTTGTTGCCAGCCAATTTATCCTGAGAAAATTTGGTAAGAAACCATGACAGTTCAAAGTTCTGAAGTAAATATGGGAAATTTTGGAGAGTAAAAAAGCGACTTAAGTCGGGAAAATATGAGACAGTAAGTCAACATCTTTTATCTCCTTTCTTAGCTAGTTGTTTAACCTAGACAGTTATTTGTATGTTCTTTGTTAAGAGGCAAAGCTTGTATTTAGCATATAGTCCAGTACAGGTCTAGTCAAATGGCAAAATGGTTTGTAACTATAAGAAGAACAGTGAAAAAGGCTGTTATCTAGCAGATGTCTTGGAAAATGCCATGAAAGAAGCAGTGATTGACAAGATCTCTATCAGAACTGTTGCTGCCAAGCACAATACTTCCAAATCTGTGTTGGTCAGGAGAGTGCTTAATCCAATTGTAAAATAAAGAGGTAGATTGCCATGAAAACAAATTAACAAAAGACCTGAGTATATTAGCTAAGTGTGGATTATCTTTATGAAAAAAAAAATGATGTGAAATGTGTTGTGGGGGATTTCATGGAGTAATATGAATTGCAAACTGAGTTTGCAAATAATAAATCAGGAAATGACTGGTTCCGCAATTTCTCTCGAAGAAACAACTTGTTTTTGAGGAAATTGGAAGCACTGGAAAAAATTAGGAATCAAAACACTTCTGATCCTTTCTTAATTTATGGATTCTATGATTTAATTGATCACAGAATTGCTGGTTTGAACATTAACGCTAAACCAAAACATGTATGGAACGTGGATGAATCAAGATTTTCAACTGAACCTAGGAATTTAAAAGGTGTTACCGTTTAAGGACAGAAAGTGAACACAACTGGTAAGGAAAATATAGCTGTAATGGCCTGTTGTTCATCCGCAGGGACCCTGTTACTTTCACTAATTATTTTCAAAGCAGAACAAATGCTGAGCTCCTGGAGAGTATATAGACTCTAAAAATATTACTTTTAGATTTGATGAAGATGATTGATTTCTTGTAAAGGTACAATTCAAAAGCTACCACAACCTACATAATATGTGTGTTAGCGACAGCATATGTTATGAATTTCCATCATGTATTGATATTAATAAGAAGAAATGACTAAACGAAAAGTGTAAATACTTCATGCACTTCATATGTTAGAGACTTTTTGTAAATATGTTTCCCCAGGATTAATGTAATGCAATATAATTTTTCTTTTGTTACAAAAAGTACATGTTTCGCATCCAAGATTTCACTTTTCTTTATTTGCAGAAAACATAACTTTTTCATTTTTCTAAAATTTGAAAAAAATTAGCTATGAAAAATAAAATATCACCTGTTCCAGCATTACCTCAGATTTAGTGTGGTACTGCTGGTCAATGAGTTAAGACAGCGTCCCTCATTTGACTCAGCCTTGGCCCTCATTTTCCCTAAAGCATGGGGTAAATATGGAACTTGAACAGTTTCACTTATTTTAATTTCAAATATGGGAATGAAAATAGAATAATAACATGTATTAGTATGCATTCCTAAATTATTATTTGATCCTTAAAATGTAAAAGTATTATCAGATATTAGTTGTTTGTCCCACGTTTACCCCACTTGACCTTAATGATTAAAATTAAAAACGACACGAGCAATAACTTCTAAAGGAAATGCTGCCGATAGGATCATGTAGTTAAAGACAGAGTATAAATGGAGCAATAAAGAAATGTTAAGTAGGTAGAAATAAAAAGCAGCGCTAAGTAGAATTTTTATGTAACAAAGAATTCTATTGAACTAATAGTTGGCCAAACTATGAAGCTGGGAATTACGACATTGCTAGTAGACTTATGACTTACCATCGCGGCAAGTCGTCTCAAAATAAGTGAAATCCTTATGTTTGTTTGGGAAAATATCTAGTCAACTTGGAGAATTTAATGTCGTATCGGAATGTAGACGTGGTAGCTTAGGGGTCAGAGCAACTGAACAGGAGATCGTGGCTCAAATCCCGTTCTATAATAGCTCTAGGTATCTCCATGGCTTGTTCCCGCTTGTTTTTCATCTAGTCTATTTTGTTTGAATATTGCTCAAACGTTGCTTATAATATGGAGACCACTGGTCAAGAGTTAACATATACTACAGTTCATATTGTTCCATGATAATATGGAAAATTAGGCTATGAATAGATAAGATAGAAGATTAATAGAAACGGCAGAAACGAAATTCCTTAGATACTTAACAGTTTCTTATAGGATCATATCCCAAGTAGTGCAACGATCCTATGATGTTAATTTAAATTTTAAAAATACAAATCTAGAATAAACATAGCACGAACACATTTTAAGGTGTTCTTCCCTCAAGGTAACACCTTAATATCGACTTACATAAACTTTTTTTTTATTCTGATTCTAGCTTTTGAGCTCACAGAAACACAAGCAATACTACTGAATGGATTATATTTTCTCAAAGAATATTTTTTCTTCTTTTTTTGTTTTTTGTATTTTTTTTCTTGAGTGCACACATATTTTAGTTATCATTTTTGTGTTATTTGTGTATTGTCGTCATCACAGCCATCATTTTTACTATTTCTATACGCACTATGTACATGGTGTATAGAGAAGGTATTGCACTCCACCAAAAAATTTGATACCGAGATTTCACCGGAAATATTTGTTTTAGGGTCCCCTGTATCCAAAAAAAGTATTTTCAGAAAAAGGTCCGCGCGTGTGTGTGTCCGTGAGTCAGTGTGTCTATGAACACGATAACTCAAAAACGAAAAGTCGGTAAAATACCAAACTTGGTATTTAAGTTTAGTATCTTCCAGGGATGCGACACGGAGATTTTGAGAAAAATCCCCACACCCCAAACTACCCTTTACATGGAACTTTTTTCGAAAATTTGGACTTTCTAAAAAATGGCTCTGACGATTTTGATTTAAATACCGTATATTAAAGATATTTACCTGAAAAATAAAATGTATATTTTCAATTTTCTGGGAATAGCCTCTGAAGACTACTTTATTCTGGGTCAATTTTACAGAATTTTGAATAACTGCTAAACCGTAAGGGATGGATAAAAACTTACCATACAACAAATGTAGAGCACTTTAAAACACACAATTTATGTTATATACATATTTTTAGTGGAGTTGATTGTTTTTGAGATATTTCTTGTTTTTGGTTTCAGCTATAAAACACATACTTTTCTCATACAGGACTTTGTGAACTCGTGTCCATACAAACAAAGGAACTTCAGTCACATAGCAACCAGCTTTTGACTATCACTTTAACCCACGGTACTCCCTTATTTCGCTTCTACTTACAAGGAAGCAATAAGTAAGACTATTTTTTCTCGATTAGCAGGAAGTAAATAGAAGCATAAGCTTTTTAAAAATAATTTATTGCAGAGATATAAAGTCATGTCAATGTAACACATCAGATTTTTTATTATTCAAATCCTTGAGTGTTTTCAAATCATTTACTGATATTATCAGAATCATACCAGAGTTTGTGAATATCTACTCACTTATTTCAATTTCTTCTTTTACAGAATCATTTGAAATGACGCAGAGCCTCAGCATGGTAAGTGGATTAAAGTGTATACATTCATAAACTCAGCGGTTAAAACTTGGAAATGGTTTTGTGCTTAATCCCATCTTTATAAATTTACGCACAACACTCTTTGTGATGTGAAATTTAACATATAAAAGAAGTGAAAATTCTAAAGGAGCAAATAATATAGATAACTATGGTTAAACTGTTTGATGAAAATAAAATATTTTTGTGCAGAATACTCGTATATTCTAACTTAGTTGGGGATAAAATTACATAAAAAAATTCTTTGGACTTCACCTCTTCGTTAACTGTCAATACCCAAGCTATTCAGCAGAAGGATACTTAAAATTGCTATGTCGCGTTATATCTTCATTGATTTTCTTTGAAACTGTGTTTATGTTCAGTGTTATAAGACTTTCTTTCTCTAAATGTATCCTATGTATACTCTTTCTTTAATTTCTACAGTTATAACGGCAGCTTGAACTTCAGAAACAACTCACTCCCGCATGCACACTTCCAGACTCAACGTAGGGTTGGGAAAGATTATACTTCCTCGCTCCAGCCAGATATCAAACCGGGGAGTTGTGTGTTGAGAAGGATGACTCTCGACCACAGGGACACTCTAAAAAGTCTAAAATATGCATCTTTGTATTTTTCCGGGAGTTTACTTTCTTTGGCTGATTTCTGATGAAGTGAATCCTCTCACTCCTCCCTTAAAGATGAATATAATTTAGCAGCTAATTTGACTGAAAGTAGTTCAAACAAGCATTCCTTGCACTTTCTTCATTAAAAATTACATGCTAATACATGTAAATAAACAATAAAATAAGCATGGAAATTATACACATTACAATTTAATTTTATTCAAAATTCATTTCAATGATTAATAATTAATGATATTTTCTGATGCATATCATGAACATAAAGCCAAAACTTTGTTTTCATGAGCTTTTATTGCTGTGCCTGAAATTCTGGGACGCTTTTCATGCGATAACAGATAAAAAACATAAATTTCACTTATAATTTCTCTCAAATTTATAGAGGAGAATTCCGGGTTGACTGACTTTTGGTGTTAAACGTGGAATTCGAAAGAATGAGATACTTTGTTAGTTCCTAATTTATTTGAAATTCTACAATTTTATGAAGTTCTCAATAATTGCATCAATCATTCCACATTTTTTCTGTATTAGGATGCAATATTGTACCTGATGATGAACAGGTAATTAAAAATTATACACATTGAAACGATGGTAAATATTGGTGGATGACAAGGAATTTAACCCGTTTTTTTGAAATGCTTGTCTTTATATACTTTGATTGGCAACATGAAATAAATTATTCGCGCCGCTTATTTTACTCTCTGTGCACATTTAGCCATAGGTTCCAAAATTAGTTACAGAGAAATTAATGTAGTTGAAGCGAAGTGACCTAATGGTCCTCGTGGGGTGCATATAGTCGCTATGCTCCATATTGTCATATGGTTCTATAAATACTTAAACTTTTATTTGTTGGTCATGCAAATGTGTCAAGTCCTTTATAGAATCAGTTTAGTCAATGTTCAATAATCCGTAATATCTTCTGGCTAGATCTCTAAAAGTGACCATTAACTAACTCTTATGTTTCAGCTCTTCAACACTTTTCTCCCAAATGCACTCTCTGAGCCCCTGAACTTCCTAAATTGTATCACCTCAAGTTTAAAGAATACAGACGATAGAGGAAAATATGACGTTTATAACCGTGGCTTTCAAAATCCATTCCCGAAATTTGTCTTGGATGCCCACACGAACGACAAACCTAAACATTGTAAACACCTGCATCATAACTCCTCGGTTGTGTGGAGATAGCGTGTTTGCCTCACATTTAAGAGGTCGCGAGTTCGAATCTCGCTTATAGTGAATTACCTGAATACTTATCCCGAGAAGACAAATGTCGAGTACCTAAACTCCATGGATGTCTAGAGCATTTGAGTATTGTTTTACTGATTTTATTCATCGCCCGATATGACTAACCAGGTTAAAGGGCGTTAAATTTACAAAAGACTATTTATAAAGAAATAAATAAAAATCGATAACTCCACTTTCGGTGCTCATTTTTACATCTAAATTGCTATAAATTGGGGTGCATTTAAAATTTAATCCCAAATTGCAGCAGCTGTAAAGAAAATTTTAATTGAATATACAGAATGTTTTAGTTTTTCTCCTTGAATATTGCTAGCAGAAATTTTACAAATCAAATGATTTGGTACCTACTTATTTTAACTACAGTCCCATGTAAAACTTAGGTAAAGATAACGCATTTAAATGGATGTCTGGCTATGACCAATTTAGTATTTAAACGCAAATCATATTCAGTATCGAAATCGACTAGTATTAATTTCTCATACAAAAAAAGAAATGCATTTGATCGAAAACCGGATTAACAAAATCAATGGGCTGGTGAAAATGACACGGGAAACATTTTTCAGTTCTAGAATAAAATATTAGGTAGACGCCGTAGACAAGTGGTTAGACCGTTCAGCTCTCACCAATGCAGTCCGGGTTCAATACCATGTGAGATTTGTGGTGTACCGCATGTGAGATTTCTGGTGGACAATACAGCGTCTGGGCAGCGTCTCTATGTTCTCCGGTTTCCCCGCTATTCATTCCACCACTATTCCATAATAACTTTACTTTTATCCATTACTCTCTTACAAGACACAAGATGATCATCCATCCTGGTTACTATCCAGAGTCTATCTGCTCCTCAACAAGTATCTGACCCCAGGCTTGTAAGTTCTGGGTCGTTTAATCCTCTTTAGTGGAGGATAAATAGTGAAAGAAGAAGAAGAATCATCGGTGCACCTGAAGAGAATATTTCAAGTAGCTGCTGCCCGAATTATATCTGCGAATCGCTCATAGGTAAATGCCTATTTTCGAACATCTTTTGACGAATGTATAAATTGTAAGAATACAGCAAGAGGAAGGTAAATTCTATCTGATCCAAATATGAAATATAAAAGTTACCCTACTTTTCGTTTTTGGTTTAGCTTTCAACATATAGGTTAAACGATTTATTGACCGATGTACACACAGATCTTTTAATTATTATTTTTTGATTAATTTTATTCCGTGGCCACCAAAGCCGTAAATTCCGAATGCCATTTTATTTAGTCCATCTGCTCTATCTTAAGGACCTAAGCTATAAGGATACCTGTAATTCCTTCGAATATTTTTACTTTCTACAATTTGCATATGCAATGTACAACCGTGGACATAAAAACTGAGTCATCCCCAGATTCCATGTGTTGATCGAAGAGCTTCGTATATCTTCGTTAAAGCTGTACTCACAATGTATATGAGAAAACTGTACAATTGCCTGTAAAATATCCCTACCCCAACTACCGTTTACATTAACAGTTTTCGAAAAATTTTATTTGCTCAAAAATGGCTCTAACGATTTTGCTTAAAATATCATAAATTTAAGATATTTTCATTTTCTTGAATTTTCTGGAAATATCCTCAGAAGACCTCTTCATTCTGTATGAAGTTTGTATAATTCGTAAACCGTGAGAGATATACAGAATCTTGCTACACATGTAGATCTCATTAAAACACACAGTTTAGGTCATGTACACTTTTATCTGTAGAGTTAACCATCTCCAAAATATTACTCGTTATTTATTGGTTTCACTTTTAAGCTGTTTAAACTTTATACAAGCGGAAAATCCACTTTCGTTTCATCTCTCTGACAGAACTTCCAAACAGAACCGAATTTCAATAGTTTCACATAGCGATAGTTTTTTAAAAGATTTGACAATTGCTTTGATTTAGTGTATTCTCTTATGTCCAATCTGCTTAAAAGGAAGCAAATAGTAAGGCAATTTCTGCTTGTAATTATCTCGATTAGCATGACATAGGTAATAGAATAATATTTTGAAGAATTTTTTTTTGTCGAACATCTAGAGATAGTCGAGTGAATAGCCGCATCAGATTTTTGTACTGTGTTTTCTATGAAAGAAGAAAATCCCAGTTTATGTTATGTAACTATTTTTTGCATTGTGCCTGCTATTATGATCCTTAATTTAAAATAAAATTGAAAACTTTTTAAAATATAATAATTTAATAAATTAAGAATAACACTGAAAGCTAACGAACATTTAATGAGTTATAGGTATCTTTAATTGTTTTGCCAGGAATAATTTAAGTGCAAAAGACAATGCGCGCTTTATTTGTGAGTACGGACTTAATGAGTTGTTTGTTCATTTATCCATCCTTAGTCCATGAGTACGCATTAGTCCATGAACTGCTGCTTGGACAGAGATAATATGTTTGAATAATTTTTAAATATCATTTCTTTAATTTATATTTAAATTATAAGGCCATATCGGTGGATTTGACTTTGTAATAATTTCTTATTGTCAACAGGTCATTCTTTACCTTTCGTTCTTATTAATCCCAGAGTTTTCATGATTATTGTAAACATTAATTAAATATTAACTCATTAGTACCCTGGGAAGCATAGAGTATAGTTTTAGATAAACGTTTACCTCTACTCAGGAATCAAATCCGGAACTTAAGGCTGAATTATAAACACTGGAATAACAGATACATTTGAATACAGTTTATTGATACATTTCTTAATTTGTTATGGGTACGAAATTAGGGTACTTTATATTAAGAGCTAGCTGAAACGTTACTTACAGAAGGTTAAAGAACGTGTATGCCATTCTAGCACTAAATGGCTTATTATGATGGCATAAATTGTGCGAAGTTACCCTATTTCTGGCATCATATCAGGAAACGAATGACGTAATTACCATGACAACAAAACAGTAATGAGGTCATTACCGCCACTACATAATTTTCTCGTTCCTGTAAGAAAACCTGAAATCGTCCCTATCGCAAGTGCAGCAATACTCAGACGCAAGAATCACCTCATTAAATTGATTTTAAAACCAAAACCTAAAATAACATATATTGCTTTTTGTAGAATTAATAATCTTAGCGCTCTTGGCTCGTTCAAAGTGTCAAGGTGGAATGTAATCCATTTTTCAATAGTTTAATCTTTGCCATTCATTTTCCTCTATAAGTGTTGCAACAAATGAAACAGCATCTGTTTAGCAACCATATTACGTTATACATCTGTGACCTCTGATACATTATCATTATTCATTTAACAAATGTATTAATTATTTTACGTATTGTAATGCTAAAATTGCATAAAGCGTTGAATGTAACACGTGTTTGATTACATTGTAACACTCGTAAAAATTAGCGCGAGAGTAAAAGCGAACTTCCAATAGTTACATAAATAACTATTATGGACACTTATACGATTTTGCGAGATACTAAAATGAGCACACTTTATGAAAGTCTAATGTGTTCCACTCGCATAAATTTCTGTAATTACCCAATAACAAACTATAAAAGCTTATTCTTCTACATCATTTCTATATACTAATTGAGATAAACGTGAGTAGAAATGAATTTAAAATATGCATTTAATATAATCAGATATTTTAAAAGCTGATCATTATGTGATCCATTGAAATTATATTCCTTTTTCATAGCCAGAAGTAAAACGAAATATAAAAACCGATGAGGACTTCCTGTCATGAATTTATCTTAAACATATAGTTGTTATAACGATTTTTGAGAAAATCGAAGATTTTGAAATTAGTTCCATTTAGTAAAGGTAGTTTGATGGGCGTATTTTTTTTTTTTTGTAAATCTTCGTGTCACATCTTTAAAACTGCGCAACTTAAATATCATGTTTGGTAATTAATGGACTGTTTCTTGTGAGTCTTGGTGTTTTAAGTTTATGGTAGTTTAAGACACACACAAACACACGCATACACCAGGACCGTTTTCTAAAAATATGTTTGATTCAGGGATCCTCAAAACATGTATTTCCGGTGAAATCTCTGGACAGAACTTTTGGATAAAATATAATGTCTTCTGTATCTACTATATGGCAGAGAATGTAAAAAAGCCTTGACTAATGAATGATTTTTAGATGTGAGAAATTTAAATTCCACAGTATCGAGTATTCGAAATTCGGCTGAAAAATACAACATTAATGGTAGTTTATATCTAAATCTAATGAAAGATAATGATTATTAGAATAGTGGTACAAAAATGAGAAATTTTATCAGCGCTGTGGTATTCTTTTGTTGTGAAAGGAGCGCCATCAGAAAGTTAAGACTATGTAGCATTCTCAACGTTGTATGAATCTATGATCTGTTTGGGTGAATGAACTTCCTGTCTCATAATAACGGTGAGGTTTTTCCTGACTCGATAAAGGCTTGTGTGTGTGTGTGTGTGCGTGCCTGTGTAGAGGTCTACAGCCTGGTCTGTATGCAAACGGCAAGACATGCGAATGTTCCTAACAAGGAGTACAATAAAATGTTTGCGAGTAACGGCAACGGCTGCTGTGTCGGCAATATTAAAATGCTTGTATTTATTTGATGACTGCTGCACTTGTCAGCTCTGTAACATATGAAAAACATAAAACCGTTGGATAAAGAGACTACGGACTTCAAAACGTCCCAATGAGGCGTGATTGGGGGGGGGTGACATCCCCATATAGCAATGGGGTCCTATGACAATTAGGGACTATAGTTTTCAGTACATTTTGAACATAAAGCATATTCGATTGGGTCATTGTGTATCGAGTTGTCATAATCGATGAGACATTCGAATAAATACATATATATATATTCGCCGTTGAACGAGGCCTGGACTTTTTTTCCGCTTTCTTTCTTCTTTTTTTTTTGGCATTGTTATTTGGAAGTTTGGTACCTATTTCATACATCAGACTGTGCTGTCTTCTTTACTGTTCTCTCTTACAATAGTTTATATATCTTATTTTTACTATCTTACACATACTATGCATATAGTGTACAAAGAAAATAGGCATTGTTGTATTCCACTCAAAAATTCAATACGAAGTTTTCACGGGATACATTTTTGAGCTCCCCTGAATCCAAAAAGCATTTTTAGATAAAGGTCAATGTGTATGTCTATAGTTGCGTGTGGACATCATAGCTCAAAAAGGTAATACCAAACTTTATATTTACGTTAAGTATCTTCCAAGGATGCGACACAAAGGTTTTCAAGAAAATCCCTCCTCCCGAAACTACCCTTTACATGGAAAAATTTTCAAAAATTTTATTTCTCCAAGATGGCTCTTACTGTTTTGATTATCGTACATTAAAGATATTTACATGACAAATGAAAAGTGTATCTTAAATTTTCTGGGAATAGCATCTGAAGACTACTTTATTCTGGATGAATTTGGAAGAGTTTTTAATAACCGGTAAACCGTAAGACATAGATAAAACTTACTGCACAAAAAGTGTAGATCTCGTTAAAACACATAATTTATATCATGCATTTTTTTAGTAGAACTGGCCATTTCTGAGATGTTCCTTGTTATTTGCTTTCAGCTTTAAAATACTTATGCTTTTCTCATACTAAATTTGTCAACTTCTGGCCATACAAAAGAATTTCAATCACATAGTAACCAGTTTTTAAAATATTTGTCTATCCCTTTAACCGAGTGAATGTACTTCCTTATTTCTCTGAATATGTATTTAGACCATTTCTGGAAGTAGATATAATAATACAGTAGTATCTTTAAGCAGCTACACGTCCAAACATGCTATTCATGAGTCATCTGATTCCTCAATGTCATTTCTTAAAAATGGCTATAACGAGTGTGATTAAAACCGCGTATATTAAAGATATTTACATTCCAAATAAAATTTATTTCTTGAATATTCTTGGAATAGGCTCTAAAAACCTTTTTATTCTGGATGAATTTTGCCGAATTTTGCTTAACTGCTAAACCTTAAGAGATAGACAAAAACGTACTACACAAACAATGTAGATCTCGTCAAAGTACACGATTTATGTCCTTTACGTTTTTGTTGTGGATGTCACAGTTTCCGAGGCATTCCTTGTTATTGGTTTCAATTGTGAAATACTCATATTTTTCTCAGAGAGGAAGTGTTCGTTGTTCTTTTGTTCCACTCCTGGCCAAGCAAAGTAGAGATAGCAATGACAATCACATAACGAGAGCTTTTAAAACATTTTGACTATTTATTTAGCCTAGTGTATTCCTTTAGTTCGCTTCTAGTTATAAGGATCTAAGTAATAACATTCTGCTAATATTTCTCTCGATTAGGATGGTGTGGAAGGAAGAATACTCTTTTGTAAGAAGTTAAATACAGCAGAAAGTCATGTGAGTGTAACAATTCATATTTTTTAGGTTATACTATTCATAAACACATACACACACATGCGCACACGGAAAATGCTTTTTCCTTTGGGGAAACAGGGACCTGAAAACATACGTTTCCGGTGAAATCTCGACGTAACTGAAATTCAATACTTCCCCTACTGTACGGAGAAGAGAAAGTGAAAATGAATTAATGATAAACACGCTGAGATTAGATTCGAAATTCTTGATTCTCATTTTCAATCCAGGAGTTCAAGGAAATATAACGAAGGTTTTAGGATAGAAGCTAAAAAGGAGGACTACCAACAGGTATCATATCTGCATATTACACTCTTAAATCTTCGCCCTTGACACTTTGTGGAACCCAAAACTCAAAGATTAAGCTGATAATCGTTTCTTTTAATGCCTGTAAATTTGTTTTATTTTAGCCCACATAGATACCATTCTCTATTCTTCACGGCATGTCATTCCCCTATTTCATTATCAAAGACCTGCATGTATCAAGTTATCGTTATCGATTGGCCTTTGACATGAGGTTATCTTGTTTTTGCTCAAACAAACAGACAATTTAGTTATTTGCAAAAAATGCCTAATTAGTAATACCATCTTATCAACACGTGTGATAAGCTCTGAGGATTCGCACATTTCACGAAGATTTACATAAGAAAGCTTACTCACATTACTCTGTTGGACAGTTACCCATATACTAACTTTAAATGAAAACATGAAAAGTTTAACAATTGTTTTCTTTAATGGCTATCATGTTATTACTATTCTATGTGGGTTCGTTTATTTCTGCTTCGATAAAAGTCTCACAAAAGGAAAGTATTACGATGCTATCCCACATCCAGAGGAACATTAATTTCAGTACAGACCAAATTGTAAAAGAGAAAACAAAATCTGATGTATTCCGTTCACACAACTTTCTCTAGCTGTTATTGTTTTATATTTTCAAGATACATATACTTTTCTCCAATGGGGACTCCTGGTCCTTTCATCTCTCTTTTGTTTTATTCCTGACCATGGGAAGAGAAGGATCTTCACAGAGACTAATTTAATTATAACTTTAGATTGTTAAAATTATAATAGATCTATAATGTGCACAGTGATAATAGTATAACTACACCTTTTAAAAGCTTTGACTGTCCTTTTAGCCTAGTGCATTCTCTTATTTCTTATATTACTTATAAGATCCTAAGTAATAATCTTAATTAACATGATATAGATAAAACATTAGTCTTTTGTTAGAATAGTTTATTAGCAGAACAGATAGAAAAACTTATGTGAATGGAAAACATTACATTTTTATTTTCTCTAGCGCATACGTACATAGACTGTACATAGTAGCTAGAGAAGGTATTGTATTTCACCCAAAAATTCGATGTCGAGATTTCACCGGAAATATATGTTTTCATATCCTCTGAGATAAAACAAAAATTTAGAAAAAAGGTACATGTATTTGTCTATGGACAGTATAGCTCAAAAACAAAAACACTGTTTAATACCAAGTTTGGTATTTATGTTTAGTGTATTTAAAGGATACAAACGAAGATTTTCAGCATAATACCCCTTCCCCTTCTTTACAGGAGTATTTTCCCAAAAGTTTGATTTTGGAAAAAATGGCTCCAAACTATATCTTGAATTTTCCTGAAATAGCTTCTTAAGACCTGTTTATTCTGAAGAATTTTGTATGACTGGTAACCATAAGAAATAGATAAAAACTTTCTAAACAAAAGTTGCAGATCTCGCTAAAACACACAGGTTATGTCATACACGTTTTTTTGTATAGTTAACCATTTCCGAGATACTCTTTGTTCTTGATTCCAATTTTAAACTACGTAAACTTTTCTCAAACGGGAAGTTATCGTTCGTTTTATATTTCTTTTGTTTTACTCCTACCCATGGTAAGAAGACCGAATTTCGTTGACAATAGCTTAGAGACAGCTTTTAAACATTTGACTATCGCTTTAGCCTAGTGCATTCTCTTATTTCTCTTCTACTTATAAGGAACTAAGCAATAAGACTATTTCTGTTAATGTTTATCTTGATTAATATGATGAAGATAAAAGAATAATCTTTTGTGTGTATTGTTTGTTTGCAGAACAGATAGAGAAAAATATGATGTGTACCATTCTCTTAACTTTCTCTACTTCTGTGTAACAAATTATTGTTAATAAGCTTATTCTTCTATTAATTTCAAGCTAACCGAGAAAAAAAAAATAGCAGAAATAATCTTATTACTTGCTTCCTTGTAAGTAGGCGCGAAATATGGGAGTAGTATAGGTTATAGTGAAGTCAAAAGCTGGTTACTAGGTGACTGAAGGTCCTTTGTTTGTATGGACACGAGTTGACAAATTCCTGTATGAGAAAACTACAGGTTTTTCAAAGCTGAAACCAAAACAAGGAATATCTCAAAAACGATCAACTCCTCGAAAAAAATGTGTATAACATAAATTGTGTGTTTTAATGTGCTGTACATTTTTTGTGTGGTAAGTTTTTGTCCATTTCTTAGCAGTTATGCAAAATTCCTCCAGAATAAAGTAGTCTTCAGAGGCTATTCCCAGAAAATTCAAGATATACATATTATTTGTCAGGTAAATATCTTTATTATACGATATTTCAATCAAAATCGCTAAGAACCATTTTTGAGAAAATCAACATTTTCGAAAAAAGTTCCATGTAAAGGGTAGTTGGGGTTGGGGGGGATTTTCTTAAAAATCTTCGTGTCGCATTCTTGGAAGATACCAAAGTTAAATATCAAGTTTGGTATTTAACGGCTTTTTCATTTTGAGCTACGCTGTCCACAGACACACAGACACATAAACACACACACGCACACACGGACCTTTTTCCAAAATTGCTTTTTTTGGATTCAGGGGAACCCAAATCTTGTATTTCCGATGAAATCTCGGGATCGAATTTTGGGTGCATACAATACCTTCTCTACACACTATGTACATAGTACGTGTAGAGAAAGGAAAAAATATATGAGTGGACACATGGGACTTTTTTTAAAAAAAAAACGCGTGTGTCCGCACGTATGTGTATTTCTCTGTGTGTGAATATCATCAAAAAAGAAAACACGATTATATTCCAAGGATACTACACAAGGATTTTAAAGAAAACATCCCACCCAAGCATGGAAATAATTTTTACCATTTTGATTTACTAAAAAATTCCAGTTAAATATTTTTATTAAAATATTAAAATAGCATATACTTAAGACGTTATCAAGCAAATAATATTTATATTTTGAGCTTTCTGGAAATTAACTATGATATCCTCTTTGTTTTGAATATTTTTGCATAACCGGTAAACTGTGAAAGATGAAGTCTTACTACTTCAAAAATGTAGGCAAATCTGGTTGAAGTACCAATGTGAAATACATTTTCGTGGAGCTAATCATTTTTTAGATATTCCTCGTTATTGATTACAATTTTGAAATGCTGAATATTTTCAAATGGAAACTAGTTATTCAATTCTCTTTCTCCTGGATTTCACAGCCATTACTTAGCAACCAGATCTTGAAAGGTTTAACTACCGTTTTAACCTATTGTATTCCCTTATTGTACAAGGAAATATATGATAAATGCATTTTCACAAATGCTTATTTCGATTAACGTGAACAAGTTATACAAAAATAATTAATTGACGTATGGATATAAATAATTATGTGAATGTAACTTACAATTTTTATGGTGCGGCATCTCTAAATTGCTATATCTTCACTTTGGAGTGGAGAGAATATTTAGGGAAATTTTGCTAAGCAAATTAGCCATACTGTTACGTAGACAGCTTCTCTGTACTGAGGCTTTGTTATATATTTCTCTGCAAATTTATGCAAATACTTTTTTTTTTCTAGATTTTTGCTTTGAACAGCTTTTTCTGTGATTGAGATATCAAGTAAAACTTCCGTTTTGTCAGAAATTAGAAGATGCGAGCCAAATTATATGTTAGGATGAAAAATCAACTCTGATTCTTGTTTCTTATAAGTTGTAAATTTGACAATTCATGTAGACATTCATGGCCTATAAGAGGTGATCGAAAACTTGCGTGGAACAGCAAGTGTTATTGTGAAACCACTTATTTTAAAAAACTCTGATGTATTCTATTCACATAGCCTTCTCTACCTGTTGAGCTAACAAATTATTCTTACAAAATATTCTTTTATATGCATCATGCTAATTGAGATAAACATTAACATAAATGTTCTTAATATTGCTTTAATTTAAGTAGAAGGAAAATAATGCTAGGCTAAAGCGATAGTCTAATTCTTTCAAAGCAGGTTACTATGTGAACAATTGAAATTCGGATCTCTTTGCATGGTCAGAAATAAAACAATAGAGATATGAAACGGACGAGGGTTCCCGTTTTAGAAAAGCTGAGTTACTTTAAAATTAAAACCAGTGATAGGGAATACCTCAGAAATGCTTAGCTCTACAAAGAATGCATATAATTTGAATTGTGTGCTTTAATGATATTTGCATTTGTTGTGTAATATGTTTTTTTGTAACGCTTACGGTTTACCAGTTATACAAACGTCATTCAAAATAAAGAGGACTAAGGGGCTATAAATTCAACACATACATTTTATTTTCCGTGTAAACATCTTTAATGTACGACATTTTAATCAAAGTCGTTAGAAGTATTTTTATGAAAAACGAAAATTTCGAACAAGTTCCATGTAAGGGAAGTTTCCAAGAATCTTCATGCCGCATCCTTGGAAGATACTAATCTTAAATACCAGTTTGGAATTTAACGGACTTTTCACTTTTCAGTTATTTTGTTCACATTCATAAATGCACTTACAGAGACCTTTCTCTAATGTTTTTGGTTCAAGGGTCCTCAAAACAAGTATTTTGGACGAAATTTCAGTATGAAATTTTAGATGAAATACAATATCTCTACTTCAATATAGAGTAGGTATATACATTGTATATATGTACGTGTTAGTTAATGAATTTCCTGTAGCTCCTAAGGGAAGCATAGGGCATTGTTACGATATTTCCTTGATCGGATTTGAATGTATAGTTCGTGATTTCGCCGCTATGCGTCATTATGATGAGGGATCAGCTAGTCGCCCATAGATGGCACTGTATGACGAAATCACGACTTGCGGACACGAAATGGAGGACTTTTATCCAGAAATCTTCTTCTTTCAAGGTATGAGATTCTCTTACGTGCTAATAAGCATTACACGGAACCACTGGATTTACATTTCTTCTAAAGGAAGCCATACTAATAATTTTTGGGTCCGAAAAAATCCATTACCCCTCTTCAGGTAGGAACGTGCAATCTTGGTTTAGAGGCTAGCGCACATACATCACGGAGAGGGACTATATACGTGCTAGAGAGAGAGAATAAATTAAGCCCAAAACGTTTAAACGAATAACTAAATGATAAAGAAAATAGTCCTTTCTTCTTTCATAAACAGACTTAATGGCTATAAGTATAATTTGTACATAACTATAGGTTAAGTTAGCTTCTATTGTACTGGTACGTAGTTTACAAGCTAATGGGTAGGGGAGAGACAGAAAGAAATACGTTTGTGATCTAGATATAGACAGGCACAGAAGTAGGTGTACAATTCTGTAGAAAACTGCATTTTTTTACATAATGTAAATAGCATAAAAATAATAAATATGTATTGTGACTGATGAAATTTTCAATTTCATGCTGATTTATATGCGTGGACAACTATTGCAGTGCTTTACACTATATTTTCTAAGTATATTAAAGGTATAACTTCTTCTATTGGACTTAGTTCATTACAAGCTGTACATGTACTTATCGCTTCCTTGGAATACATGACCTGCAGTGTTTGAGGTTGTGAAACCTTTGCATATACATTCTAGACACAATGCAACCAAACGGCAACCGTGGTTTAAGCAAACCAGTCAACTTAGAAGAGTATACCTACTACCTGTAAAATTTTCAGTGTGATATTTAAATATTTTCTGAGATAATAAATATAGCACATTCATTGACAAGATAGGTTTCTAAGCTCTTCTTATGCAGCACAATAAGATGATAGGAACTAATCGTAATGGACTAAGTAAATGTTTTCTTAATCGCAAGTAGAATCGATTTCTTCGAGTACCCACCAGCAGCTCTGCAAATCTTGCAGTTTTTTTTTTTTTATACCAGTTTCCTTACCAGTGCACAATAATTAAAGCCAATAGTAATACTGGTACTGAGCGCCAAATTTATGTTTTGATATACTCTAATTTTCACCGTTGAAAATGAAACCAAGAGTAAGTTGGTCAGAGCCGGATGGAGCTCTCAAAGGCGATGCAATGAAGCGATGGATAGCCGGTGGCGAAATGGAAAATCGACCGGGTCGGGGTCTCTGAGTAGGAATAGCCATTAGGTGTGTGTCATGCGCATTGGGATATTGCGGCCATTTTATGCGGAGGGGACTTTGCAGCTGCCGGCAAAATTCCAATCGTCTTCCGGAACAGGTTTACCGCTTCGTTCTACAAAACTCCTATAAGACGGAAATCAGCTGATCGCTCTCAACATCAATTACATCCACCTGATCCACTTCGCTATTCTGCCCCAATCATTCTTCTTATCTTCTCTTCTTAGTTCTTTGTTTCGAACTCTGTACCTTCTAATCTCTTCTGTATGTACGGTTTTCTAATTTCTTCTTTTCTCCGTATTCTATAACTAAAGAATAATTTTACTTTTCTTTTCTTTGCATTCTACTTCTGTTGTTGTTCCGGATGCAGCTTCTGAATTGGCTGCAACGTGTTCATTAATATTTGCTTCTGACTTGGCAGTCTTTTATTGAAATGTACCATAAACATTCTTCTTTCCCATTCATTCTTTAGCTTTCCATTTAAAATATTTTCCTTGCTTGTATGCCCTGTTCTTCAGACGAGAACCTGATTCCATTATCCTCTTTGCATTTTTGAAGCAGATAGGAAAGAATATTTCCTCTACTAGTATGACCAGTGTTCGAACCAGACTTTCTGACAAAGGAGGGGAGGGGGCTTAAGAATCGGATTTTTTTCTTTCATTTTTTAAATCTTATTTTGATAATACATTTCCTGATTAGTGTAATGCATTTACTCTATTTTCACTAACACACGTCAATGTTGCGGTTTCCAAGTAAATATTAATTAATATTACTTGAAGTTGTGATTCGGACTGGAATACATTAATTCCATTATTTTCTGTAAATTTTGCCAACCCATCTAATCAAACCGAGAATTGGTTATTCTTTAGCTTACTTGATAATAGTGATACGATGGTTTAGCTGTCTCAGCTCGCACTCGCACTATAAATAGTCTGCATCGAAAGTGTTCCTGTACTTTCAAAGAGAGCAGTAATAGCGCTTTTAATAACAAGAAAAAATATACTTCCCTGGTAGGGAAGAAACTCTTCTTAACCAGCCGGGGAAATTATGTAATGAAAGGTAGGAACCCCCCCCCCCAAACTTCCCATTAATTCTAACACTGACTATGATTCTAGTATTGCATGTTGTTTACAAAGTGCTCTTCTTCTTACGTTATTATCTAGCGCGCACGTACAATGTACCTAATAGGCAAAGAAGATATTGTACTCCACCTAAATATTCGATACCGAAATTTCGTCGAATTTCAAGTTTTAAGGTCCCCTGAATCTAAAAGTAGGCAATTTTAGAAAAAGTGCATAGTGTATGTGTGTATCCGTTTGTATACATCATAACTCTAAAAAGAAAAGTTCCTGAAATACCAAAATTTGGTATGTAATTTCAGTATCTTACATGAGTGCGACACTAAGATTTTCAGAAAAATCCCCCCAACCAAATAACTTTTTACGTGAGCATTTTCGACCATTTTAATTAAAATACCATATGTTTAGGATACTTCCATGATAAACGAAATGTATATCTTGAATTTTCTGCAAATAGCCTCTACTTTTGTATAACAAGTAACCGTAAGATATAGACAAGAAGTTACACACACAGAAATGTAATCTTCTTAAAACACACGCTTTGTACACATTATGTTAGAGTTAACCGTCTTCAAGATATTCAATTTTAAACTACTTAAAAGTGTTTCCAAATCGGAAGTCTTCTTTCGTTTCATCTCTCTTATTTAGCTGCTGGTGATATTGTTACAGAAATTGATAGCTTTTAGAACATTTGACTAGCCTTTGTCTACTGTATACCTTTATTTCACTTCTATTTAAAGGAAGCAAGTAATAGAACAATGTCTTGATACCGCGTCGTGGCCGAGTGGTTAGGTCAGTCGCCTCCCAACCAGGTGGCCCGGGTCTTGATTCCAAGCGCGCGCATGCGGATTTGTGGCGAAGGAAGAGCAGTCTGGTAGGGTTTTCTTCGATCCTCGGGTTTCCCCCGACACTCATTCCAGCAATTGCTCCATCATCACCTTTTTATCATCCACTTTGCTTGTTTTGCATATCATCAACTTCCTACGCTCGGTCGTCTCCTTAGCGCGGTGGCAGCGCGACTTATTGCCAAGCGGGATACCTGGGTTCGAGTTCCGGTACCGGCGTGGGGATTTTTTTCTCCCACTGGGAGACTGGTCAAGGGTGCAATCAGCCTCGTGAGGTTCCTGGGGACCAACTGAGGAGCCAGGTTGAGAGGATCGCATTAACCAGCCTGGAGAGACTCGAGGCGCTGACCACGTCTCACCTTTCAATACTGTCACCCCCCCCCCAACCATGACGCCTGTCCTGGGCCGAGGTGGGGGACGCAGCGGTCGAGCATTAGGCCTTGGCCCTTTTTGACTGCGCAGGAGTTTAATTATAACATCCTATGCCCTTGCCTGTCCCTGGTTCTCCATTCTGTGGCTTCATGTCGTTGACTCTCCAACACGCGTCTGACCCCTGGGCAAGTCCTAGAATGGTTAGCTCTAAATACGGGTGAGTAACTCGACTACGTTTATCTTGGTGTAGATAAAAGAATAATCTTTTGTAGCACAGTTTTGTGTGCAGGATAGGTAGAGAAAGTCTTCTGAATGGAACATATCCGATTTTTAATTCAGTAATTTTGTCACCAACGATTTAATTTCATTTGCAGAAGCTGATCAGTGTCTATTTTCTCTAATTTCCGTTTACCGAGTATTTCCTAAAATTAAATACTTAGAATGCATTTCTAGAATTAATAACATTTATACTTAATTTGAAACTATAATATTTTTCACCAAAGTATTAGAAACACAAGCTGTTTATTGGTGTTATGGGAAATCACTATGGCATTAACTGAAAAATTACGGAACGTAGATCTAATATGAGATCATATACTTCCAAATAATGCGGTACGAGTACTAAGAGCCTGATGAACTATCTGCTTACCTATACATAAAAATCTGATGTGTTCCATTCACATGACTTTCTCTGCATCGCTGTAACAAATTATTGTTAAAAAACATAATCTTCTATCTACTTTATGATAATCGAAATAAACATTATCAGATATTTTCTTAATTACTTGTTCCCTTGTAAGTAGGAGAAAAATAAGGGAATAATACACTAGGCTAAAACGAATGTCAAATCTCTTGAAATCTGGTTGTCATGTGATTGAAATCCGTTTCTATGCAGGTTCAAGAGTTTATAAATGTCCATGTGAAGAAGTATTTTAAATCTGCAAACAATAATAAGGAATATCCCAGAAATGGTTAATTCTACGACAAAATACGTAAATGACATAAATTGTGTGTTTTACCTTTATCTATGTTTTTTGGTAGTAAGTTTCTGTTTATCTTTTACGGTTTACCACTTACGCAAAATTCAACAAAATGCATTCATAATAAAGAGGTCTTTAGGTTCTATTCCCAAAAAATTCAAGATATACATATTACTTGATATATGAATACCTTAAATATACGGCATTTTAAACAAAATATTAGTGCCATTTTTGAGAAAAACAAATTTTCGGAACTTTTTCCATGTAAAGGGTAGCTTGGAATGAAGGGATTTTTCTCAAAATCTTGGAGCTGCGTCCCTGGAAGTTACTAAACTTAAATACCAGGTTTGGTATTTTACTGACTTTTTGTTTTTGAGTTATCGTGTTCACAGACACTCGGATACACACGGACCTTTTTCCAAAATGCTTTTAATTATAACATCTTATGCTCATGCCTGGTTCCAGGTTCTCCATTGTCTGTTTTCATGTCGTTGGCTCCCCGACAGGCTTCTGACCTCTGGGCATCCGCTTAAGTCCTAGAATGGTCAGTTCTAAATACGGGGAGAGCAAGTCGACTACGTTTATCTTTGTGTAGATAACAGAATAATCCTTTGTTAGAACAGTTTTGTTTGCAGAATAGGTATTTTGAAAACGTGTTTTTTGGTGAAATCTGGTATTAAATTTTTGGGTGGAATGCAATACCTTTTCCATACACAATGTACTTAGTTCGTTTAGAGAAAGTAAACATTGTGTACTACTCACTTTCGTTAAACACCGATCTCTTTGACAACAAGTTTTAAGTTCTTATAATAAATATATGTAAAGGCTGGCCAGTAGTGACTTTGTACAGAAAAACAAGATATTTAGATTTGTTTTATAGAATCCTATATAGCCGTGGTTATTATTACGTAAGTATTATAATCGAAGTATACTAATTTGTCGGGTGACTCTAGCGCTGTTGGCAGACCACCTGCCGGCTATGCGAGGTGTCCCGGGTTTGAAAACAGGCTGGGGTGGGAATCCTTCTGTAGCTAAGATTACGTCCAGAGGCTGAAAGTATAAATGAGAGTATGAATGTTCAACTGTACACGAGTTATATTATGGCCTACAGGCAGTATGTTTCAAAGGTGAAAGGTCGCTGATATGACCATAGCAGTTAAAGGTGGAATATAAATTAAACAATAAAAATAAAAATCCCTGCTCTCAAGTGGTCAGCATTCTGGTTTCTCAATCCAGAAATCTCAGGCTTTATTCTCGGCTGGGCGGAGAACTTTTGTTTAAGCAAGATTATTTCCTATCCCTCTCAGAGTCTGGAAGTATGAATGTGTGAGCGAATGTGTTGAGTAGTACAAGACAGAAAAAAAAAAGTTTAGAATACCTACAGTTGTTTCTCAAGTCAAGGCCTCCAATATGAGCATGAAAGCTAAAGGGAGGCTGTTTAAATGAAATAACTAAGAAAGAAAAATAATGTGCCCTGGTTGAACATGTATGCAGTTTTCTCAACTATAGCCTATACGGGTTTAAAAATAAAGTAAGAGTAGCGTCTAAATATTTCAATTACATGTCTATTCTATAATATAAAACAAGGTGTAGTTGATTTTTGAAAGTTTTAAGTAACCTCTGATATTTTGTCAACTTCTATCGTATAACTGTGTAATAAATTGACATTCGGGGTAAAAAGGGCACGTTTTTATGAAAGGAGTTGAAAATATGGTGGGATTATTTTTTTAATGTATAGTACCTTGTAATCTTTGCTGGGTCTGTTGAGAATAAGCGAAAGGATTGAATACAAATGTGCTTACTAGGGTCGGCTGAATGAAAACAGCATTTAAAAAAGTAGTACGATATATCAAGTTCCTCAAAAGAGCTGTTTACCGCATCAATGGCCTCCTTGTTGCTGTGAACTTCGTCCTCTAAGAACTTTTTGCAGGTTTGGGAAAAGTGGTAGTCACCGGGTGCTAGATCTGGCGAATAGGATGGATGTTCAATCAATTCCAACATTAATTCGCACATTTTTCTCATTGCAATGCCTGAACGATGGGCCGGATCATTGTCGTGATGAAACAAGATTTTTTTTTTGCCAAATGAGATCTTTTTCTTTTCACCTCGTTACTCAAACGTTGCAGTAGTAGTCAAAAGTGATATTTTTAACCTTTACCTAGTAAGCAATAAAAATAACTTCCTGTGCATCCCAGAAAACACTCGCCATAACCTTGTTAGCTGACAAATTGACTTTGCCTTTTTTTAGAGTTGGTTCACCTGGCGCAATCCACTGTTTTAACTGTGATTTGCTTTCTGGAGTGTAGTGATGTATCCAAGTTTCATCGATGTTAATAAGCCGTTCCAAAACTTCATTGGAATTTTTACGGTAGAGCTCCACATTCTTAACAGAAACAGTTTTTCTTTTCAAATTTTGATCAGGTGTAAACAAACGCGGCATCCATCTTGCATAAACCTTGTGAAAGATCAAAACATTATTTAAAATATTACCTGCACGTTTTTTATATTTTTACAGCCTCTGCTATCTCAAACAACTTTAACCCTTTGTAGGATAGTGCTAAGTATATATACCACATAGCATAAGGTTGAAGAAAAGCACCATAACATAAAGAATTTGATCTTTATCAACAGCTTTAGTGTTCCTAAATGAGTAATGGTCATTTGCAACACTACCTGCATCGTGATATTGTTGGCAGCGCTGTGAATTCTCGAAGGTGGTACTCCCTCCTACCACTATCCATAGGAAGCCTGTCTTTCGCGCCTTTTTCGCAATAAATGGTTTTATATTTGCTCTTTTGGTTGTTGTACATCAAAATTTACGAAACTGAAGGTATGTATGATATGTATTTATGTATATAAACTATTTTACATAACTTAAGTTAGTATTTATGTAAAATAAATCAATAAAACCAAATAATACTGAATAAATCATGGCATTATTCTCTTTCCATATGAGATATACCCATCTTTTTTTGTAATACTGTATGGAAATTATATATTTTTAAAACACTAGCGATATGTTGCAGTTAATTTTGGGGTTTATTCTATACTGATAATGGTTTATAGTATAACCTTTGCATCTGACTTTCGAGTTATTTTAGTTATCATCTTATGTGGTGATGGACAGCCATAACCTCAAAAGCACATTTTTTGTTTTGTTCTAGCATGGATGAAAGAATATCATACAAACAACTTGAATCCAACACTTTATTGTATTTTTAAACTCAATTGGCGAAGATCAGACTATTGATTCTGATTTTGGAGGTGATTCAGACGCAGATGATGTATTACCATTCACAACCAACCTATGTTGGGAACTCACACTGTTACAAAATTCCTGATGACGGAGAGCAGTCTGATAGGTCAACGGCCAGCTCTGATATCTTTTCACCATCTGGCGAATCATCCCTGAAAGCAGCGAAGGTGAGGAAGAGGAGGCAGAAGGTGTTGGCGGCGATAATGGAAATGTGTCAAATTCCAACTGTGAAGTTAAAATTTTGTAAAACAGGAAGTGATACAGACTTATTTCAGAAAACAAATTACACTCAAGGATTTGGTCCTAATGTAGAAGTTAATTTAAAGTCCCCAATTGAAATTTTCACTGAAACAGAAACTGTTCCAAATGTCAAAGTCATATACTATATATTTAATTGTTTTAAGAATGTTAGTATGCTGTATCATAAAACTGCTAATGTAAGCTTTTTAATGCATTAAAGAATAAGTATAAAACATCTTAATGTGTTTATTTAACTCAGTTATGATAAGGCATTATTAGTTGGTAGAAATAGTGACCGCCATCCAAATAAGGTTATAACTACCACCACATTTTGTACATTTTATCCTCAATTATAGAAAAAAAGTTCAAGTTTACTGTTATTGTGTTGTATAGTTTTGTCCTATAAAGGGTTAATCTGCCGTCTTCCAGTACTAAACGATGCATTTTTTCAATGATCTCTGAAGTTGTCACTTCTGGGGTGTCCAGAGTGAGGCTCATCACTAGTGCTCGTACGTCCCATTTTAAACTCTGCAATCCACCTTTTAATTATTGAATGTGAAGGGGCAGAGTCTTTCGATGTACTATCCATTTCCTCCTTGAATTCCTTAAGCGTTAAAGTCTTTCAATTGGAAGTATTTAATCACTGCTCATTTTTCCTAATCCTCCATTTTCGTGAAAACTCTAAAGCTGTGTTGTTTAAAATGCTGTCATTTGAAAACTAAACAAGCTATTAACGTACAACTATGGATACAAGCTAGCCTAGAGTTAAATTATACGATGCTACCGTCTAACTGGCCTAGTGATGCCATACTTGTGTGGGGCCCGGGACTTATCAGCCGACCCTCGAATATTTGTCTGTTTCTAGAGTATTCCAAATTAACCCAATTATGTTAATTTCGTACAGAAAATATTATTTGATAACATCGCAATCAAATGCGAAGGATGTGGTGATATTAATAGCCCCATAAGCCTCCTAAAATAACTATATTTAAAATATTTAAGCCTCCCCATTTACTATTTTCGGTTTTGTCATTAAATATAAGTAAGTTATATATACAACAAGGTGCCAAAAGTAGCCCCTGCTTTACATATTCAATGATACAGAATCCAAATTTGGTGACATGAGTTTGAAAAAAATTCCGCTAAACCGCATGTCACAATTTTAGAGCCTATGGCTACCTGGAAGATTTGGCTTTTCAACTGTGAAAGAATTATCATACTCGGTTAATTGGATTTTTGAGATTATCCCATATAGCTACAGAAACGAACATAAATTTTCTCTCCCTCTATGTTATGAATTGAACAGCATATTTCTATAAAAGTAGTTGAAAATATGATACGGATAGTATTTTTTTTAAATTGTAAAGTAGCTTATAATCTTAATGGGGAACCAACATTAATCAGATGACGAGAGAGAAATCCACACTATGACCGAGAAGGATGGAAAATGAGAATTCACGGTAACCGCTAACAAGTGAAGAAACCATCAAAAGAAAACAGAAATAGCAAAGCTACGTATCACATAGCGCGAAGGAGTTCTTGAAATGGTCGAATAATTTTAAACGATAAGCTTTTTTAAACCTTAGTAACATTGTTTAGAACTTACATAGACTATGACCATCTGGAAGATTAGGGCTTTTACCCTTTAAAAATGCAAATCGAGTTATGGGCGCTCTTTAACTGCTGTGATTCTCAGCGTCCCATTCTATACTGGGCGTGAAAGACCGCTTAATTTTCCTCAGAAGCCTCTTTTATCAGACTTGAGTTCTTTTACGTGCCGTAAATCTACATGGGAATACGGCTTTACATCCTCCGCCGGGTTTGAACCCATATTAAGTTAGCATGGTAACCATTACACCACGGAGGGCGACATTTACCCTTTATATGGAATATTTCTAGAACACCGATTTTCTCAAAAATGGCTCTAACAATTTTGATTATATGTTTAAGATATCTTTATGACAAACGAAATGTACCTATATCTTGAGTTTTCTGTGAGCAGCCTCTGAATATCACACTTCATTCTTGATGACTTTTGTATAACTTATAAACTGTAAGAGATGCACAAACGCTTACTGCACAAAAAAGAAACAAAAATATGCATCACATTTAAACAACAAATTGTGTCGTATGCATTGTTTGTAGAGTTAATTATGTCCGAGATATATTTTGTTATTTGTTTCAGTTTTAAACTTAAAACTTTTCTCAAGCAGGAAAGTCATCTTTCGTTTCATTTCTCTTGTTTCACTCTTACCGTTTCACATAGCGACCGGCTGTATAAGGATTTTTTTTTAGCTTAACGTCCTTTAACCTGATTGTACGATAAATGAAATTGATGCTCAATGCTCAAATGACTTCGGGGTACAAGAAGCTTAAAGTTACTCGACATTCGTCTTCGCAAGATAAGGGAAAACCCCAAAAAAGCCTATCCAGGTAATTCACCCTAAGCGAGATTCGGACACGCGACCTGTTGAACGTGGGACAGAGACGATATCGTCGCACTGCCCAGATGGGCTAATTTAAAAGATTTGACTATCGCTTTAGCAAAACAATTGAAATTTGGTTCTATTTGCTTGCTAGGAGTAAAAAGAGAGACGAAAAGAGAGATGTCTTCCCATTTTTGAGAAAAGCTTAAGTGGCTTAAAATGGAAACCTCGAAAACGGTTAACGCTCCAAAAAAAAGTATATGACATAATTTGTGTGTTTTAGCCAGCTCTACAATTGTTGTGTGTAAGTTTTTTTCTATCTAATGCAGTTTACCAGTTATATAAAAATGATATACATTTCGTTTGTCACAAAAATATCACAAACATTTGGCATTTTAATCAAAGTTGTTAGAGCCATTTTTGAAAAAATCAAAATATTCTAAAAATGTTCCACATAAAAAGTAGTTGGACGTGGGGAATTGTCTTGAAAATCTTCGTGTCGCATCCTTGGAAAATACTGCACCTAAATACCAAGTTACTAAATTCTTTTTTGGATACAAAGGGTCTCAAAACGTGAATTTGCGGTGAAATCTCGGTATTGAATTTTTGGGTGAATTTAATACCTTCTCTATCCTTCATGAACATTTCTCATACGAGCTAGAGTAAGTAACAGATGTTTCTCATTTATCGCTTAAAACATTTTAAGCTCAAAAATATGAAAGAAATCTAAAAAATTCGCAAAGAAATAGACTTATATATTATTTCAAAATAATGTCAAATGCATAAAAATATTTTTTTTATTTCAATAACTTTTTCATTTGTCTGTAATAACAAAAATCTAATGTGTTCCATTCACATGACTTTCTCTACATCTCTGCAATAAATTATTGTTAAAAAACTAATGCTTCTATTTAATTCATGCTAATTGAGAAAACATTAGCAGATATAATCTCATGACTTGCTTCCTTGTAAGCTGAAGCGAAATAAAGGAGTACCTTAGGTTAAAGTCATACTCAAAAGCTCGTTGCTATGTGACTGAAGTTCTTTGGTTTATGGACAGGAGTTGATAAATCCCTGTACGAGAAAAGTATAAGTTCTTCAAAGCAGAAACTAAAAACAAGGAGTATCTTAAAAACGATCAACTCCACGAAAAATACATATAACATAATTTGTGTGTTTTAATGTTCTCTACATTTCCTGTGGAGTAAGTTTTTGTCCATCTCTTATGGTTTAGCAGTTATGCAAAACTCAGTAAAATTTATCCAGAATAAAGTAGTCTTCAGAGGCTATTCCCAGAAAATTCAAGATATACATTTTATTTGTCATGTAAATATCTTAAATATACGAGATTTTATTCAAAATCGTTTGAGCTATTTTTAAGAAAATCAAAAATGTTGAGATTTTTTCCATGTAAGGGGTAATTTGGGGTAGGGGGATTTTCTTGAAAATCTTCGTGTCGCATCCTTGTAAGATACCAAACATAAATACCAAGTTTGGTTTTTAACTGTCTTTTCATTTTTGAGCTATGCTGCTCACAGACACACACACACACAGACAGACAGACAGACAGACACGCACAGGGACATTTTTCTAAAAATGCTTTTTTCGGATTCAGGGGTCTCAAAATATATATTTCCGCTGAAATCTCAGTATCGAATTTTTGGGTGCAATACAATACCTTCTCTATACACTATGTACATAGTAGGTATAGAGAAAGTAAAAGCACTTGTCTATGGTTACAATGCATATCTTTATCTTAAATCTTTCCTTATGTAAGCCGTTTCCACAGGTATAATTGCTTTCTCCATCCTTACATAAATTCCAATTACGTTTGACACAACTCATTAAAATGGTGTTATGTTCAATATCAGCCTGACTGATTTATTAGTGTTAGAATGAAATATGTGGATAAACCTTACACCTCTTGTAATGAGTCCAAGGATTAAAACATTTTGAATGGACAAGGATTAATTTCTTGGTTATAGGTGGCTAGGATTATGGATGGTCTGGGGAAGAGCCAAGTTTTTTTCCCAGAAATCTAGAAGGGCTATAATTGACATTCAAGTCAGAAGTTGCAGAAAAATGAAATGAATTAGAATGATAAAGGAAGATTTTGCCTGACCACAGAGGAATTATTAGAGATGAATCAACTCACAGTCTCACTAGCGTGATAATTCAGTACTCTCTGGCCTTTATAGGTTTTTCTTGGTGGGAGAAAATGTGAAGTTTGCATTCGGGAAGTCCCAGGTTCGATTCCCGGTGATGGCCCATTCTGACCATGGGGTTTATTCAAGTTTTCTCCTTATTACCAAAGCAAATGCTATGGTGTTGATTCAACCATGACTCTCCTTTTCCTCATATCTCCCCGTTTCATTTCCCTTTCATATTTCATGATTTTTTAGAGTCGGTGGTGCCGGACAGATGGTGAAGTTGCTTGCACTCTAGATAAATGCCCCACATGCCAAAATCAATAATCATTAATCATTAATATTATCCGCAATCACATCAATAATACAAACCACATAGATTATGATCTTCCTGTCTGTCAGAAAATCAAAGTTGATAATATACCCTGAAGTGTTAAAATTTTATACCATCCATTGGCAAAGTTTCCTCCTTTAGTTAATATCACAGTATCGGTTGAAAAATGGCATGGAGAAGTTAGTAATTATTTGAAAGAAAGAAATAAAAAATCTAATGTGTTCCATCACATGACTTTCTCCACAACTCTGCAATAAATTATTGTTAAAAAGCTTATGCTTCTATTTACTTCCTGCTAATCAAGAAAAAATTAGCAGAAATATTCTTATTACATGCTTCCTTGTAAGTAGAAGCGAAATGAGGGAGTACCATAGGTTAAAGTGATAGTCAAAAGCTGGTTGCTATGTGACTGAAGTTCCTCTGTTTGTGTGGGCAAGAGTTCATAAAGTCCTGTATGAGAAAAGTATGCTTTTTAGAGTGAAACAAAAAACAAGGAATATTTCAAAGACAATCAACTCCACGAATAAAATGTATATAACATTAATTGTGTGCTTTAAAGTGCTCTACATTTGTTAAGTGGTAAATTTTTGTCTATCTCTTACGGTTTAGCAGTTATGCAACATTCCGTGAAATTGACCCTGAATAAAGTAGTATTCAGAGGCTATTCCCGGAAAATTCGAAATATTCATTTTATTTGTCAGGTAAATATCTTTAGTATACGATATTTTAATCAAAATCGTTAGAGCCATGCTTTAGAAAATCAAAATTTTCGAAAAAAGTTCCATGTAAAGGGTAGTTTGGGGTGGGGATTTTTCTCAAAATCTTCGTGTCGCATCCCTGGAAGGTCTAAACTTAAATACCAAGTTACACACACGCAGACGGACATTTTTCTGAAAATACTTTTTTTGGATACAGCGGACCCTAAAACATATATTTCCGGTGAAATCTCGGTATCGAATTATTTGGTGGAGTGCAATACCTTCTCTAAACACTGTACATAGTACGTATAGAGAAAGTAAAAATGAATTTATGTAGGTTCGGCGGGGCCGAATGGTTACACCGCTCTCCTTTCAAATAGGTGGCCCGGGGGACCGCATGTAGTTTCTTTTGTGTTGAACGAAGCGGCGTCTTTACGGGTTTTCTCCGGGTTTTCCGGTTTACCCTGCTATTCGTTCTACCAATTGCTCCATAGTCATCTTTCCTTTCATTCATTTCATTTTCATTTCATATCATCCACTTCCACACTCTCAGCCGAAATTATACGTCTTGTCTTGGTACTAACAGGAACTTCTGCACATTTCTGTGGCCTGTCTAGCTGCTGCCCGCTGCCACCTATGGCTTCTTCTCTTAATCCGTGTCTCCCGGTAGGTATAGCCACAATATATCCACATATATAGGTGGTGGCAACACCACGTCAGAACTTGTAATGGACTCAAGGCAGTAGCTTCTCCCATTTTCCCCAAACCATATATATTCTAAACCAGAGAACGCAAAACGTCACAAATTCATGACGCAATAAAGATACTACACGCCACGCACAATGTGAAGGCAGGGTTGGGCGCAGTAAGCGAGGTGGCAGTGATGTATGATCGTCACTATATACACGTACTGTTTAATAGTACCTATGCATTACAAAGAAACAACAAAATAAATCAATACAGATAACATGTGATTCCTTAAAAAGGGTCAATCTTTTATTTCACTTTTTCACTAACATATATTGACGACACTCTCCAAATTTGGGCTTGACACATTAGTAGGTAATGTTAATTGTGCATGAGGGCTGACATCAATTAGGCGTGTTCTTCTTCTTTAATTTGCTTAATTTAGAGAAAAAACTGTTCTCAGGTTATGTAGAACCGAACATAACTGCGAGTTAGGCAGCAAATAATTGGAGACGCCGACATTTAAAGGAGTCAACACGTTTGAATACATCTAAAGCAACACATTTCTTGATCTTAATTTTTTAGAAAAGTGTCGTTTTGGGGATCAGCAACTTCTAATTGCAACTCTGTTCACAATGGATGTGTCAAAGAGATTTGCATTTTCCATTTTTGCAAAATCACAAAACCGTCTAGCTCTAAATTCTGTTAGCAAAAGTTCCAGATATCTAAATATTTATGTAATCGAGAATCAGAAATATTTGAGAGTGACTGTTCAGACAAGGAAAATGATGAAATTCACTCTAAACGTTTATCATTATGGAAAATTGTTTTACCTCATTATACATGTCAACAATGCTCTGATCCCGACATTGAAGTTGACAGCTCAGCTTGTTCAAATGTTCAAAAAATCTGTTGTGAAAGCCAAATGGCTAATCCAATCTTCGTGCTCTAACACTCGAGTGTGGTCTCCCTGAAAGAGCATAACTTGAGTTATAGTAACCATAGTGAAATAAGAAATTCCCAATGGTTTAGTTTACTACTGCCACCACCACCACTGCTGCTGCTGTTGTCTTTACAACAACATTCATTACCTGTTTTGCATTCACAATCGTTCACAGTACCTCATTAATGCTATGGAAAAAACGTAGATTTTATGGCGTTTGTAACTTTTAAATAATTGCTTCGATCTTCCTATCAAACCTTTCTTTTCCCCAATCATTGCTGAAACACCGTCTTTTGCCACTGATACTAGCCTTCTCTATTCTAGATTCTTTTTTCTGCTGTATTTTTCAATACTCGGAACAGTTCTTCTCCCGATGTTTGTTCTTTAAGGGTTACAAGATTCAGAAGATATTCGTGTACAGAAAGAATGAAACTTACTAACTGACCCTTATTGTTTATGTCTGTTGTCTCATCCAGTGCTAAAGAGTTGTTTACAAACTCATTAATGTTGTTTTGAATATCGTTTTCAATTACTTCCGCAATTTTTAAAACTTTAGTCTTGGCAGTGTTAGGAGACAAATACATTTTGGAAAAATATCTGTTTTTCAGGACGTATTATGTTAGTAACATCACATAGACAAGACCTTAACTCTCCATATATATATATATATATATATATATAAAAGTTTCATTGTTTTTTTGTTCCAATTCTGGGCCTACAAAAACAAGCCAAATCGTCATAGTAATCGAATCCATAGATTTATATATAATATAGGAAGTCAAATTATTCTAGCTTACTTCTGAATAGGAATTCCCTGAAATCTCGCATTACACCACAAAGTGAACTATTTAATTTAAATATCATATTAAAATTACCTGACGTTACAATAATTGTTTATCCAAAAATATTGAAAATAATGCAATCATAGGGACTGCAGAAAGTGATAAAGTTTCATATTTATTGAACTGTGAATTATCTCTTTGCGTCTTTCGATTTATGAGAGCCAATAAATCTATACGAAGATGTTATTAAATCAAAGAAGAATTCAGAAGGAGACTGCCATAACCACTTGAGGGAAATGAGAGATAACGAGGCACTTCCAGGAAGAAGAGCATGTACAGTAGTCTATAAAACCTCGTTCTCCAATGGTCGATTGTTGAACAGCAGACAGTACATAGAGGAAGGAATGGAGAATTCTTTCTGTGCGCAACACAATGATACAGATTGGAATTTGGAAACTCTTGCGTTGCATTGCATTGCCTGTCGTATTGTCTATGTGAATGTTCACATTGAATAACATGGGTGTAAAGTCTTGCATTTATGCTGCATCTGCGCTTATATCTCATTATGAATGGGAGCATAAGTTCTGGGGAGCATAAGTCCTCTAAATAAGGACGGTGAGTAGTGGAAAAAAGATTATTATCATTATTTTATTCTTATTCTTATTAGGATTATTATTAGTAGTATTATTGTTGTTATTATTATATTACTTTGTTCATAAGTATAAGTATTATGCAAAAGAAGCTATTTGACATTTTCAGAGCTATCTGGATATACATTTTTGTGAATACCCAAAATGTATAGGTACTCACGAACTACTATGACGCTAATACATTTTAATGCGTTACAGAGTATTTCGCTATAGATTTACCCCTTCGTCTACATAAGATAACCTTATTTTTTCCCCCTTGACTGCCTACATCAAGAATTACTGACTTCCAACATGGCCCAACAGATTTTATAAAAATTATAGATACACATCTATAGGCAAAACTGATGTTAAAACTTAGAAAATGTGGATACCTGTTTATGCCTCTTGTATAACTTGCTGTGTATTTTTCATTCCGTTGGATTTAAATGCGCCTAGGATGGCTGTGGTCAATGTTATGAGGAAGGATAATAGCGGTGGAAGGATGTCAGAGATTTTCAGATCTCCGCCCTCGCATTCGCTCTCGACAGGGCCACTTCTTGCAGCAGCAGCATCCCGGAAAGGAGGGACGGGTTGGGAGGGGCGACAGGGAATGGCGTTGCCTAGCAGCAACCACTGATGTTATACAGCAGGATGGAACCACATCTTGCTGGAAGAAGTCTTCCAAACGTCAACGCTTTTTAGCTGTACAACAATCACCACACTGTTTAAATAGTTCTGGTTTTGACAATCATAGACACGTTTTGTTATTTTTTAAATTGTGTATTAGTCGAATCTGATGTTATTTTTATCAAAATTATTTGTAATAATTGAAAACATTTAATATAGTCGTAAATGCAATTAAAAAAGACCCTACAACACACACATATAACCGAACCTACCGTTAGATTTGAGAAGGCTTACAGGGCAAGCAGAGGAACTCTACTAAGAGAAAAGGGAGATTTTCACACCCAGAATACCATGTTTCAAGACAAAATAAGGTCTCAGTAACAACGAAGTGATTGGTTTGATGGTTGGAGCTATATCTGGAATTCCTTTCTTCGATATCATTTGTAAAATAATCATTTTTAATACTTTCTACGTTTTATTACTATAATTTATTCACTATATGGCATTCTCTACCACGCGTAATAGACATTTAAAATCTTTTAGTCTATTTTTACTTCCACTATACATACAATATACATCCATAGTGTACAGACAAGGTATTGCACTTCACCCAAAAAGCCGATACCAAGATTTCACCGGAAATATATGTTTAAGGTCTCCTGAATCCAAAATAAGCATTCTCCAAAAAAGGTCCGTGTGTCCATGTGTCTGTGAGCACGATAACTCAAAAACTAAAGTCGGTAAAATACCAAACTAGGTATTTAAGTTTAATATCTTCCAGGGATGCGACAAAAGATTTTGAGGAAAATCTCCCCACCCCAAACTATCCTTTACATGGAACTTTTTTTCGAGAATTTTCATTTTCTCAAAAATGGCTCGAACGATTTTGATTAAAATATCTTATATTAAAGATATTTATGTGATAAATAAAATGTATGTCTTGAATTTTCTGGGAATAGCCCCTGAAGACTGCTTTATTATAGATGAATTTTACGGAATTATGCATAACTGCTAAACCGTAAGAAATGGACAAAAACTTACCGTACAAAAAATGTAGAGCACGTTAAAACACACAACATGTGTTCTATACATTTTTTTCGTGAAGTTGATCGTTTTTTAACTATTCCTCGTTTCACCCTTAAAAAATATACTTTTCTCATACAGGAATTTGTCAACTCCTGTCTAAACAAAGAAGCTTCAATCACATAGCAACCAGCTTTTGACTATCACTGTAACCTATGGTACTCCTTTATTTCGCTTCTACTTACAAGAAAGCAAGTAATAAGACTATTTCGGCTATTTTTTTATCAATTAGCATGAAGTAAATAGAGCCATAAGCTTTTTAATAATAATTTGTTGCAGAGATGTAGAGTAAGTCATGTGAATGGAACACTTCAGATATTTGACTTTCATACTAATGGGGAAAAAAATCGAAATGTTGATGATACATTGTTATCTTCATAGTAGTGTTTCAATTTTATTAGGTAATGTTTTTGATGTAGATAATTCATTTATAAGTTGTCTGGTTTATTCTGTTCTTGTCGGTAGCTCGTAAAAACGGGGAATTTTTATTGTTATAAATAAATATGGTCAAATTAAGAATTATGACCAATCAGTACGTGACGTATCTACGCAAAAGGATTTTGCATTCGAAGCAGAACGGTTTGGTTTGTCTAAAACACCTACTTGGTTGTCATTCTCCTTTTGCTCAAGGGACAACTTCTGCAAACTGTGGTTTCTTATTGGCTCCCTGAGGAGCTTCTGTAGCTTCTTCAGATGTCAGCAGTTGATTGGCACAATGATATAGGAGGTTTTCTTCATTGTTTATTGAAGCTGGAGCCTTGCGGTGATACATTTTGGTCATGGGTGTATGGGTTCCCTCTCCCATTTATAAGTGTAGATAACCTAAAGTTTAGACAGATATTCAAGATTCTAAATACACTAAGTGATCAATGCCTCTTCTTTTAGCTGGTGCAGTAGTTGTGGCACATCTGGTCAAACTGTCGACTTTTAACGGAATTACAGAATTCCACAATTTGAGGATTGTTTGTGAATTCACTAATATCAGAGCATGCATCTTAAAACATTAGGAGCGCATTCATATTTGGCCTAAGGCTTGTAAGAAACGGGGTTTTTATTTCACATCAAAGCAAAACATTAATGTACCAGTCTTCCTGGATTTTAGGCATGGAATTTCCGGTGGGACTCTTATGTTACTGGTATGTATGTTGCATTTATCTTATGTACGTGTTTATTTTTCCTATATAAGGAGCTGCATCAGGAGCCCTGTTCTCCGTGGTCCAAGGATAGCATGATAGCCTTTGGTTTCCAAGGTCGCTGGTTCCAACCTGTTGGAGGTCGATGAACCTTTTCGGTCGCAAAATTCCTTAGCATGGATTCTTTCGAAAGGAAAAAAAGACGTAGCCCCGCGTTGTACATTTACGGCACGTAAAGGAACTTCAAGCACGAATAAAGAAGCCACTGAGCAACATCAAGCAGTCTTTCAAACCCAAAATAGAATGGGTTACTGAAAACCATAACAGTTAAAGAGCGTCAATAAATAAAGATCATTTTCATTTCTGCGGGCTGGTGGTGCTCTGACGTCCCCATATTGATTGTATGATCGTCCAAGTCTGGTGTGCGTACGTGAGTATAAGGCCGGCAGTCGGGTTGGTAGTCTCAGGCTCATAAGTGTTTTACGGGCCGATATTATGTATTATATTAAAGAGCTGCTTCAAACATAAGTGTGTGAATATTTCACAAGCCATCACAATGTTAATGCCATATGTGGAGGGCTTATTAGGAGTACACATTCTTGAGGGACACGTGCCTCTGAATACCAAAAGATGTCCATCAAATTGTAATTTATGGTGCGTGCTTGTATAGTCAATGTAATAACGGATGCTTCATTGTATTGAAATCTCGTTAAATCAACTATTCAATATTTTTCTTAAAGGAGCCAAAATAGCAATTTTTAAATCTAATAAAACCCCAAATCTATCTTTCGTACGTAGTATCTTAGTAAATAAAATGATATAACTAATTCACGGGCAATGTTCCAAATGTCTTAGAGCTTACATTTGTCAATAAGTAAAAAGTAATAAGAGGACTTCCATCTTCAAATGATATAAATATGAAAGGTGCTAGGGAACTTAGTTTTGTCTAATCTACTTAGGTAGGTACTATTGGAGTTAGAAAATGAACCCGTAATTCAATAGCTCAAGAAAAATAGCCAAAGTTTAATTTTAAATGAAGAAAAAGTTGTTAATAGTTCTTGGGACAAGACAGAGATATTTAAAATCTCTGAGGAAATCGGTAGAACACATCGAATCTCTTTGCCTTTCCCCAAACCCCATTAAAACCTTTCATATAAAATTCAACTTTGTAAAAAATGATGATCATAGCCTTGTTATTTAATTGTTTAGTAAATCAAAAAATATATAAAATTCGTTCTGAATTATATATTCGTTATAAGAAAATTTCGTAGTAGGGACGTTCGTAAAATTATAATTTGACATAGATGTTTATGGAGATATATGCACCTACAAGTTTCTGTAGTGTTCAACAAATCTTTCTGAAACGCTCGAAAAGGATAAAATTTAAGTTTTAATGCTGAATTCTTTGTTACCACAAAATCACCCTGTGTCTAAATAGATAAAACAAAACTGAGCTCATTAAAGTTATGTTGAAGCACCTATAGTTCGATGTTACTCGAGGTCGGAAGTCCTGCCATTAACAAATGTGGGTAGTATCCAACAAATTTGAGCACCCTGTACACCTGCATGTATATTAAGGGCTGAGTCATATAATGAGTACATATGGAATGTAAATTTAAACTGAGCTAGAATCCACTGCCTTAGTTGCGCTATTCTCGGTGTGTTTCCCTTTCTAAGCGAGCTGATATCGACCGAGCGATCTGAAGTCAGCTGCAAGCTCACTAATCATCAGAGCGCCATGTTGACAGATGTAGATCAAAGCCATTAGTCTCGTAATGTGCTGACAATTTTTTACTCTTCAAATTTGCATAACTCGAGAACCCCTTGTAGATCACAATCTCAGTACATCTGCGTTGCGCCCAGCAATGAAACTGAACACCTTATATATTCATAGATTTGGTTCGTAGCTCATTCTTAAAGTGTTTTAATTATTCTTTCGAATAATAAGGGACACCGTCGTGGTCGAATAGTTAAACTGCTCGACTCTCACTTAGGTGGCCCAGGTTCCATCCCCGGGGACTGCATGTGGGATTTGTGGTGTACGAAGCAGCGAACGGGTGGTTTTCTCTGGGTTTCCCAGTTTCTCTCGCTATTCATATCAGCAATTACTCAATAAATCCTTTCAGTCATTCATTTCACATCATTTCATCCACTTCCTCTCATTCACATTGGGTAACGAACTAATCACCCATTCAGACTTTTCTCTGAAATGTTGAAAAGTCCCCCGATAATCATAAGAATAATTTAACCCCCGCCCGACAAACTTTCAAATTCTGTAAATGTTGTATAGCTTAAAGTTTACCACGTAAACGTAGATCTTAAAAAAGGAGCAATCAAAATTCTGAATGGAATCCTATGGAATAGGAAGAGGAGAATTCCCCTTGTGGAGAGTATATTAATGAAACTGGAGGGCGACTTTAATTGTACCACAAAACAATTTTAAAAAAAAATCTGAAATATTCTATTCATAAGATGTTTTCTAGCTGTTCCGCAACTAAACTCTTCTTACAAAATATTGTTCTTTTATCTACATCAAAATAATTGTCATATTGCCTGTCTTTTTGTAAGTAAAAGGAAAATAAGGGAATGCACAGGCTAAAGAGAAAGTGACATCTTTTAAAAAATTGTAGCTTTGTGAAACAACTCCAATACAATTCTCTTAGCTTACTAGAAGTAATCAAAAGAGAGTTAATTCAAGATCTTCTCGGGCTTCTAGCCAGGTAAAAACTTGGTTTGACACCAACGTTTCGAAGCAGTGCATCTTCCTCGTCTTCAGGGTGAACTGATGGTTTGAGCTTGCGGAGACTGGTATTTATAAGAGCTGGGATGAAGCTAACATCTGATTGGTTCGCGAGATATTATGGCCTGGTATTTAAGATGACTGAGACATGGGCACGAGGAAGATGCACTTCTTCGAAACGTTGGTGTCAAACCAAGTTTTTACCTGGCTAGAAGCCCGAGAAGATCTTGAATTAACACGTCGCCAGGAAAGCTATAGTTCTTATTTCAAAAGAGAGTTGATAAAAAACTTAAAACTCTAAGCAATAATTCGGGATATCTCAAAACGGTTAACTCTACAAAAATGTATCTCACATAGATTGTATATTTAAACGAGATGTACATTTTTAAGTAAAAAGCTTTTGTCTATCTCTTACAGTTTACCAGTTATACAAAAGTCATCCAGAATGAACAGATCTTCAGAGGCTATTCCCAAAAAATTCAATTTATACATTTAATTTATCAAGAAAATATCTGAAATAAATCTATGTCATTTTAATCAAAATCGTTAGAGCCATTTTTGAGTAAATCAAAGTTTTCGAATAATGTTCCACGTAAAGGGTAATTGGGAGTAGAGCGATTTTCTACAAAATCATCGTATTGCATCCTTGGAAGATACCGAACTTAAATGCACTGTTTGGTATTTAACCGCGCGCGGACACACATGCACACACAGACAGTCAGATACACACATGTTTCTAGAAAAAGTAAAAACAAGATACAGGCATTGCAGATGGATGGAATCCGTAGAGAAACTAGAATATGACGATGATGGAAATGGAAGAGTCAGTTATAGAAGAGATTGGACATAAGATGTTACAATAGTATGGACATGTCAACCGAATGGATATCTAAGGAGAAATGGTCTAGGACACTTGGAAAGGTTATCTTATACCAGGGAGGAAGAGGAGAGAGAGAGAGAGGTGGAAAATAGGAATTCAGGGCAACCACTAACAAGTGGAGAGGCCCCTCAAAAGAAACAAAGAAAAGAAAGCCCATAAATATCTAATACCACGAAGGAGTTAAAATGGTCGGGTAGTTTTATTTAATTAATATTTTTGAAATTTAGTGACCTCTTTTTGGTCCCATAGATTTTAAATATCTTGAAGGCTTAACACTGCTCACTCCTGACATCGCTATTCCACGAAATAGAGGCCAAACGGTGACTGAAGGTTGCACATCCCCTAAATCAAAGCTTATCTAGAGCCGTCCAGAAAATTAGCTTCTGTTGTTGCGCTGGACGTAATTATTAAGTATGAACATATTTAAAACATCCAGAGGAAATAGAGTAAAACTTTCTTGTATAAGAGATAGTAAAACACTTTCTTTTTCAGAAAATTCACAACATAGGATTAAAATAGCATTTACTCAAAAAATAAAATGCTAAATTCTGAAACTACTGTAATATTTTAAGAAAAGGCCATTAGATATCTAATGTGCGACGTTCATATAACTTTCTTTGCCTTCTATCGTTTATTAATAGAACTCAAATACATAAACTAATTTTTCTATGTACTTAATTTTAATCGAGATAAACACTTTGATATATATATATATATATATATATATATATATATACAAAGGGAATAGAGAGAGTCAAATGTTCTAGAATTGAACCTACACGCTGGCCTTAAAATTGTCAAAATCTTTTCCAAACACTGCAGAAATAACTGAAAATTGACAGGATTTTGGAAGAACGACAGCATATTGAACTTCAAAACATTAATAACGAATATCTCGGAATAGTTAATGCCAAATAAAAATTATTTGTAGTACATTTTGTCTATCGCTTAACATGTACGAGTTATACAAGACCATACAAATTTACAATTTCCGAAGTTAAAATCTTCTCAAGCTTTCCCAGTGAACTGAGGATATCATTTTATTTCAAGTAAACACCTCTAATGTCTATATAGTATTATAATTAAAATCTTTAGAGCAATTTTTCAGAAAATTAAACATTTAATGTAAAGAGGAAGTTTAGGGATAAACAATTTTGTTTAAAATCTTCGTGTCGTACCTTTAGACGATACTCACCTTTCGCACGAGTATTAATACGACATTTTTATATCGGCAGACTTTTGCGCTTGGAATATTTTCGCCAAAGGTGTTATCCTGTGCATCGTTCGGCTGCTAACCGACAGATATCCGTTTCAAGAATGCTATTGGTTTGCAGTATTTATTAATCTCTTCGTTGTCCTTGACATTGAAAGATAGTATGATCAGAGAAAATTTTGCTCATAGTGTTTAAGATATTCAAATTTCAAATTTGCTAACCGAACATAAGTTTTACTTTCTATGCTTATTACACCTCAAAATTCGATTGCGAGTTTTCACTGAAGACACACGTTTTAGGGTCTCCTGTATCTGAAAAAGCAAGTGTGTCTGTACATCAATCATAGCTCAAAAATAAAAGTTGGTAAAATACCAAACTTGATATTTAAATTCAGCAATTTCCAGGGATGCGACACGAAAATTTCAAGAAAATACGTCCACCCAAAAAGACCATTTATATAGAAACATTTTGTAATCCTTTATTTTCTCAAAAATGGCTTTAACGAATTTGATTAAAACACCATATATTAAATATACTTCAAAAGCAAATAAAGTGTAGTTATCTATATCTGGATCTTTCTGGGAATATTTTTGAAGTTCTCTTTGCTTTGAATGACTTTTGAATAACTGGAAAACCCTAAGAGATAGACAAAAAGTTACTACACTAAAATATAGAACTTTGATAAAATACAATTTATGTCACATGCCACATGCTTTATTTCCCTTCTACTTTCAAGGAACTAAGAAATAAGATCATTTAGGCAACCTTGATTAGCATGAAGTAGGTAGAAAAATAAGTTTTTAAAGAATAATCTGTTACAAAAATGTAAAGAAAGTCATGTGAATGGAACACATCAGAATTTTACTATAATTAATTTACACTTCTTATCTGCTAAACTGAAAAAAAAACTTCTAAATGATAAATAAATTTCTTGATAATATCTAAAACATAAAAAGGAAGATTCAATTTATACCCTAAAATGTAATAATTTTTGCATCTGTTAAACTCTATTTAATATTTCCTTTAATTTTTGATAATTCTAATACTACATTTTAAGCTACTTATAAAATGTTGACTGGTTCTTTAAATTAAATAATTACTGCACTAAAAGTATCCGCAATTGCATCAATAACAGAAGCCACTTAAATAACGATCTTCATATCTGCCAGAAAATCAAAGTGTTATAATGTTATACTACCCAGAGATTAAAGTTTCCTTTTAGTTAATATCATATTCTGCCTAAAAACTGGTATAGAGAAATTAGTAGTAATTTGGAAGAAAGAAGAATTAAGTGTATTGTTGTACTTTATAAAAATCTTATGTGTTCAATTTACATGATTTCCTCTGCATCTTGAAACAATTTATTGTTAAATGTCCAGGAGTTGATAAATACCCGAATGAGAAATGTTGCATATTTTAAAACTGAAACCAAATAGCAAGGAGTATCTCAGAAATAGTCAACATCACGATAAAAATGTATGAGCCATAAATTGTGTAAATATCTTTAATATACTGTATTTTAATCAAAATCATTAGTCATCTTGGAGAAAATCAGCATGAAAATCAGCATTTTGGAAATTTTTCAATGTAAGAGGTAGTTTGGGGTGGTGGATGTTTCTCAATATCTTCGTGTCACAATACCAAGTTTGGTATTTTTCAAATTTTCGTTTTTGAGTTGTCATGTTCACGGACATACACACCCCCCCCCCCCACACACACACACAGGGCCTCTTTTTAATTTTTTTTTTTAAATAAGGGACTAAAACCTTATTCCCGGTGAAATCTCTACATCGAATTTTGAGATGGAATATAATACAGTCTCTACCTATTATGCCCCAAACGTAGTGCGAGTAGAAAAAGTAAGAAGATATTTCAGGCGGCGCCGTCCCCGAGTGGTTGGACCGTTCGTCTTTCATCTGGGCGGCCCAGATTTGTTCCCGGGAACCGCGTATAGGATTTGTGGTGGACAAAGCGGAGTTTGGGCGGAGTTTATCCAGGTTCTGCTGTTGCCCCTGACACCCGTTCTACCAATTGCCCATAGTTATCTTCCCTTTCACCTATTTCACCATCATTTGATATTATCCATTTCTTCATTTGGCACCCATCCTGGCTACTCTCTCTCTCTGATCCAGAGCCTCTACTTCTCAACAAGCTTCTGACCACAAACGCTGGCTTATAGGTCTCATACATATAAGAAAGATAAATAAAGAAAGAAAGAATTTCAAATCTTTAAAAGACAAAATGGGCTAGTAAAATTTGGAAAATAAATTCTCATCAATATACAGGATTGATTGTATTGAAAAGGAAGACAAAAACACCAAGATCCAGACATGAGCATTGAATTTACATAAGAATCTCAAAAATAATATGAAAGTGAAGTGTTAATATTTTAACACTTTTATCGAATTATACCATTAAGTATTTATTTTTATGATTAAGATTATATCACTTGTATTATTATTATTATTAAATGAAAGCAATATAATAAGAACATGATCAAATCAATGAAAACAAATAAAGACTGTAAGAAGTAAAATAAATAGCATCTCCTTATAAAGGTATTAAAACTTAGAATGAGAAGCACATGAAGAAGGGGTAAAGTAAATTAAAAATAAATGAAACAGAATTTCGCTTACACAAACTGAATGATAACGTAATCGAATTATTGATTATGAAAGGATTAATTGAATAGTTAATGATGATATAATGGAATTAGTTCCTGATAATGTAATGGGATTATTATAATGAAAGTAATTAATTGAAAAGGTAGGGTAGGACTGAAAAATTCAATACCATATTGGACCATATATTCCTGGTTTCTGTCCGGTTGGCTTTACCATGGTAGCTCAGTAGATAAGGAACCGCACAGAAACCAGGAAGTCCGTGGTTCAAATCTCGACTATGCCATTGTATATTTCAGTCTGTTCCAACCCTTCTCATACTCAAGGCTTATGTGGAAAAACAACTAATTACAAAATCGAATAATGGTTATAAAGAAAAAGTTTAAATAAACACATAAACAATAATTTACTATACTTAATAAACAATTGAATATTGTTGAAGAAACAAACATTAGTGATAAGACGCTAAATGGAATTGGATTATTCCAAAGTGTCTACAAAACAACAAAAACTATATGTTACATTCACATCTTTCTGTACCTATTCTGCAACAAACTATTCTTAAAAAAGCTTGTTCTTTTATTTCTTGCTAATGAAGATAAACTTTAGCAGGAATTTTATTATTTACTTCCTTGTAAGTAAAAGGGAAATAATTCCCACACTAGGCTAGGACAGGACATGACACTGTCGGAGGGTCTCGGCACCAAACCTAAGGTTATTGTACCTACGTCCCACGTGGGGGCGCCCTCAGGAGGGAGGAAAGAAGTGAGAGAATACACCGGGCAGTCGGAACCAAGAGCAGTAATGAAAGGTCCCTATAGTTTCCAGATTGAAGCTCCCTGACAGTCAGACAGTTACACCGGAGCTTCCAGCTCCACATATGGTCCAACGCCCCCGCCAGGAGCAGCATCCCGGCAACCAACCAACGTCAAGGGGCTGAGATATTTACTCAGATCATCCTTTTTCCCTGCCACGGCGCACTGTGCACCGTCACCAACACTTACAACCCCGAAAGAAGCCAACCGGATGAAGTATGAAGCAAATGACAATGGAAACGACATGGAAGGTGTAGGAGGGCATATCACATGCATATAAATCGATATAAAAAGCATAATTGTACATAATATTAGGGAAAGTGATGTTAATGCATTTGAGGATATTGAGATGTAAAAAGATGTACAAAACCAAATTGTAACCTAGGTAATTAAGGTAGAGGCGAGCTAGCTTAATTCGAGGTAACAGCCCGCCAACCAACACTTGGTAATGAGCACAGGATCAGGTTAAGTAACGAAAAATAGAAAGAAAAAAAGGCAGTAAAGAAAGAGACCAGGGTAGTGATTTGACTTCCGGGAAACAGAGGGATTTGGAAAAATTGAAAAAGAGAGATGTACTTAAGAGAAAGATGGAAGTATTGGGTTTTTCCAAAAGAGTCATGAGGACGCGGCACAAACAAAACTTGGTACAATTTATGTGATACAACCAAGGGACCAATCACAGGAGTTGTTATATTTTATGGAGCGAAGGTTGGTGTCACCCTGTGGCAGTATATAAGGGGAGTATGCCCCAGACTTTTATTCATTCTCAATCTTAATCAAAGTTGCTACTTAGTTGTGATCAGAACGTGTGTCCACGTGCTTAAAGGGTGGGGAGTGGTGTGCTTATAGACTAGTCTTGTTAATTTGTTGAAGTGGTGGGAAGGTTAATATCTTAAATATATTTTAAGGAAGCCTATTAACGTTTGAAATATTTTCAGAGAGAAAGAAATTCAAGTATTAAGGGGAAATGCAGTGTTTATTACAATATTGCACCACCTACAAAAAGTACCCTGAGATATTAGCTAGGCAATACTAGGACTTGAGTTTCCACAAGCCGACGTTATCGGGAATCGAACCTCTGCATTAGAGGTTCCAGCATCTGAAACAGAACCCTGCTACAAGGGACAGGAAATTTGAGGGATTAAGAAACCTACCCATTCACCTGACGATCCGGGAAAAGCCCCGAAAAAATCCATGGGTCAAATTGACCAGCCAAAGGAAGCGAACCCGGACCTCCCAAATACGGGCCACAGACATGAAACCGCCTGAGATATCCCTCTTGGTATACTAGGCTAACGCGATAGAGAAGTATTCTTAAAGCTGGTTGTTGTGTGATTAACATTCGGTTCTCTTTGCATGACCAAGAGTAAAATCCAAACAAACGCGAAAGATAAATTCCCATGTAAGAAAAATTTTAAGTAAAAGCAATAATAAGAAATATGTCATAAATGACTAAGTCCACAAAAAAAAAAATATATAAAAGACGTATGAGTCATAAATTATATTTTAACATGAATTTAATTTGTCAAGTAAATATTAATATACGTGTTTTAATCAAAACTGTTTGAGCCGGTTTTGAAATATAAAAATGTTTGAAAAGAATATATGTAACATTTAAAATGCTTCCATAATAATATTCCTATGTAAACGGTAGTTTGGTGTAGGACGATTTTCTTGAAAATCTTCGTGTCACATTCTTTGAAAGTATTAAACTTAAATGTCAAATTTGATATTTAGTCGACTTTTTGTTTTTGATTATTGTGTTGACGGACACACACAGATACACATACACACACACTAGACACAAACACACACGGACCTTTTATCTAAAAATTCTTTTCTGGGTTTAGGGGACCCTAAAACGTGTCTTTCCTGTGAAATCTTAGAATTTATTTTTCGGTGGAATGCAATACATTCTCTATGTATACAAAGTAGAAACGGTAAAAAATGGTTGGTAATCAGACACTAAGTAGAAGCAGAGAATTATCCCAAAACTAATATTTTACTTTAGCTACCCTTTGAAATTATATATATTATTATTAAGAATTTTATTAACCTTAAGAATCATAAAGCGCCTTGGTTCAGTGGTTAGAACGCTCGCCTGCCATCTAGGTGGACCGGGTTCGATCCGAAGCGCCCGCATGTGGGATTTGCGGTGGACGAAGTGGCGTCCTACGGTTACCCCCGCCACTCATTCCACCAATTGATCCATCATCACCTTTCCATGCATCAATTTTGCTTACATTTCATATTATCCACTTCCTCATGTTTACGCCTGGTTACGGGCCGACCTCTCGTAACAGGCTTCTGATCCCCAGTCAATCTTAAAGACGGGGAGGGTAAGCCGACTACGAAACGAAAAGAAAATTATAGAGGTGATATTAGTGGTCTAATAATCCCAATGTGTCAACAAAACAAATTATATCAACTACCACAGAAAGCACTTCAGTTACTTCCGACTGCCTAAAAACACATGATTGTTGTACGAGCACCTTTATTTAGCAGGATTATCCAAGGTTCCTTAAAGCTCTCACTTTCCGTGAGTAGAGTTCAGTGACTTCAAGGGAGAGAGCATGGCCCCTCTTGTCGGCATGAACCGGCTATTATTGCGTTAGCCTTAAGGGTGGGAAGGTGGGGTTTCACCACCGCCATCACTGCCGCCAGAGGGGTGGATATTACCTACCACGGGGGAGACGTAAACTCCGAGCCGGGCCTAGCTTCATAGGGAGGCTGCATTCTTCTCGTCCTTTCACCCCTCCGTCGGCAACCGTGGTGACGTGCATGGACGCCCGTCCGTCAAATTTTACCTTATCGAGCGTTACTCCTCCCCTATACTTTCGTCAGCCTCTCCCCTTCCTCGTTTTCCAATAACTTCTCCACCTTCTTCTTTGGCACGTTTAGTGATGGTTCTGCTTTTGAATAGCAAATTTGCTGCGTCTATACGATTTGCATTCTTCGTTTCATTTTATTCCAGATTGGTATTTTAATCGTATAAAACCTAAGGAGATTGAGATATCTCCAGTTGTTAAACCATTCATTTCTAGAAGGGCGTTCCTCGCAGTGAGTTTGCAGATCTTTTCTCTTTCTTCCTTTATCCTTTATCACTTTAAAATGAAGATGTATTACATAAACTGGTTTTTATCCTATCCTATGGACTTCATGTGTACATTTCATGTATCCTGGTTAACAACAAAAATGAGTGAAATAAAGTAAGTGCTTTATCTCATTGTAAATTATTTTAACTTCTTTGGCAGCTCCCCATTCTTTAAACAATCAAAATTCTTCGTCATATAATTCCTTCAACTTGCAGAGTAGCAAACTACGCACACTTTTTTTTTAGCATAGTCTTAAACTTCTTCAGGAATATCCATTTTTATTCATCCATTGATTCAGAATTGAAACTATTTATTCAGGCAGAGTTACGCAGCAACGAACCAACAAAGCATTACATACGTCTCGACTAAAATGGACTTCAATTCCTCGTAATGACGGCTCTAATAATATTAATGTTAAATATAAGAATATTTCAGTTAATATTAAGATAGGACAAAACGTTGTATATTACACGTGGCTTATTAGACTATTATTTGCTCGTGAGAAATTAGAACACGAGCGCGTAATCCCACTCATAAATAATAGTTAATATAAACCATTTATAATATAAATAACTATTATTCATTTTGGACCAAAAGTATAGTTTTCAACATGAATTCCTCTACAAGAAATTAAAGAGTAAGAGATAGACATAAAATTACTACACGAAAAATTAAAATTAAAGATTTCCAAAATATGGCTTGTTATTGGCTTCAATTTTAAAATACTTAAACTTTTCTCAAACCCGAAGTCATCACCCGTTCCAGGTCTCTTTTGTTTTACTCATTTCAATAGCAATTGCATTGCGACAGCATTCAAAAGATTTGATTATCGCTTTAGCCTAGTGAACTTCTTTATTTCTCTTCTACTTACTAGGAAGCAAGCAATAAGTCAATTTCAAGTAATGTTTATCTCAATTAGCATGATGCAGATAAGCAAATAATCTTTTGTAAGAATAAGTTGTTTGCTGAACAGATAGAGAAAGTTATGTGAATGAAACTAATCAGAATTATTACGACGGAAATTATGTGTATAGTAAGGAGGGGGGCCTTGTATCGATTAATGTAATGGTGGATTATTTGAATGACACAGAAATGGATTCTTCCAATTTATTTATTCAACGTTAGTTAATTTCTTGTGCAACATAAGCTGTGTAGGGCAGTAGTTGGAAAGGTAAATTGAAAATTTTAGTTCCATAGCCGGGATATGAATCATGGATCTTCAGGTCTCCGTTTGAACTCGGGACCTCTTGAATCTGAGGGTCGATCGAGTGGCTCAGTAGGTTTGGCACTGGTCTTCTGACCCAAAGTCATTCAAATCCGGTCCTGGTCTTTAAGGTTGCTTAAAAGTGACAGTCCCATGTCAGTTGTATTTCTTGTATGTAAAGAACTAAGATTCGAAATTCCGGCATACCGGTGGCACTGATATACTCCTGTTAATCGAAAATGTTATATATGGTTTACGTCATACGAATATCTTAGTGACGTTTCATTCAAAGGATAATTTGAAGTGGGGGGTTTTCTAAAAAACGCCATGTCTCTTGTTTGGAAGATGTTATTCGAACACCCATTCAAGCGTACAAATGCTTTCTCTCACTCTCCGTCCCGCTCGCTCTCTCTCTCCCATTCAAATCTCAATCATTTATTTCCACTGAAATGTCAATATTGAATTTTTGGGTGAAATACATCACCAAATTATAGTTTCCTATAAGGTGTGAGCAAAGCAGCAACAAAGAAGCTTAAGCTTCATCCTATTGAACAAGTCGCAATAGCTAAAAATCAAATATCCTCCCAATATTAATATATGGAGCATAAACATGGACAACAGCGCAGAAACAAAGGTTAGCCCTTTCAGAGAAAGATGGAAAGGAAAATATTGCAGACATCATAAGAAATACCGAAGTTAGGGGAAGGACACAGCAATCGTAGTGTACTGGAAATGGGCAGGCCACACAAACATAGCAGCAGTATGGGACCCAAGTGAAGGAGATACGGAGCCTGTTAGATCGAGATCAAGACGGGATGGCAAAATGAAGAACACTAGTAACTTCTGGACAAGGATTACAAGGAATTGCGACGCCATGAAGGTTCGCGGACAAGACAAGTGGATGAATCAAAAATATGCCTGGAAATACGTGCAAGACGAGGTCTTTTCACTGACCCCGCTAATGCCTCTCGCCTGATTGCTGTGCTCTTAAAACCGTATTGGACAGGACTCGTTACCAAAGCAAGGGGATAGACATGGAACGTAACATGTGACAAATGAAGTTCTGAGTTGCGAACTGGTGACCCTAAACTTTCTGGCTGGACATTAATCCAATCTCTCACCGGGTAATATAAAATTAGGTTAATATTTTCTCTGCGCTTCATACTGAAGTTCTAATGCCAGCCGGTCCCCATGGCCGCGCTCGCTAAAGCGTGTTTCGCGGCGCAGAGGATCGTGGGTTCGAGTCCCGCCTTGGGCATGGGTGTTATATGTTTGTGTATGTGTGTGTAAAAAGTAAAACAGAAATTCAGTAATCATACAGTAATCACAGTAATCAAATTAGGTAAAAAAAAGTAGGGTATACAGTTTCGGAGTCCCGATCAGATTCCGAAACTGTATTTAAAAAAAAAAATGCCAAGGTTTTTGGACAAAATTACGGCACGTGGTGGACAAAGCTAGCACACTGCTGACAAAGCATCGATCTAGGTTGAGGGATGAAGGGGTGGATTAGCCAATTGGTTTTTTCTTTTCTTACTCGCGTGATATGTTGTGCCTGAATGGGACCAATGAAAATCATCTTAAGACCCGAGTCTCCATCAAACGTTCATATTTTCAGTAAAATTACAGCACCAGGCGTGTTTTTATTATCTGAGTGTACAAGAATTGAAACACACAGTGCGACCGCAGGACAAGGAAGAAGGGAGATATCGTAATAGGACAATGAGAGTGAGAAGAAGTGCTTAAGTGTAGGTAGTGTAAATAACTAGCCTAAGACAAATGAAACAAGACACAAACGCAGGTAAATTTCACATTCATAGCTCAAATGGGGGTGGAGCATTGGAGCTACCCTCCTCTTGGAGAGGCACTCCCCTATTGGGATTAAAGGATATTACCTATTGTTATTGTTATTATTATTATTATTATTATTGGAATAATTGTTTATTCACACAAACCGTGCGTAGGACAGGAGTTAGATAGGTAGAGTCAGCATTGAATTTTTCAGTCTGACTCTACCTATCCAATTATTATTATTATTATTATTATTATTATTATTATTATAGGTACAGGAAGTAAAATTAAAAAAAAACAAGTAAAATTGAGAAATCTTATGTGTTCCATTTAAATGATTTTTTCTATATCTCTACAATAAATTATTGTTAAAAAGCTTATTCTTCTATTTACTTCATGCTCAAGAATAATTGGCAGAAAGGTTCTTATTAGCTGCTTTCTTGTAAGTAGAAGGGAAATAAGAGAGTACCATAGGCTAAATCGATAGTCAACTCTTTTAAATGTTGGTTGCTATGTGATTGAAATACTTTTATTTTTATGGAGAGCAGTTGACAAATTTCCGTATGAGAAAAGTATAAGTACAGGGTTACTACAAAAGAAATAGACAACTTCAACTGTCTGTAAAAACATTTTAGAACATGTTACCACAAAAATGAAATGATGCGCTCACAAAAACCAGCATCGTCTTCATCATGTCGCAACATGTCGATGCAAAAGTCACGCCGTATGACCTTATCTTCTTCACTCAGAAACTGCAACATCTGTAATCTGTAAGGCATCATGTGCAGTCGCTTCCGCAAGATTTTTCATACAATTTGCTGTGGAATTTGTAATTGCATGCTTGCCCTAAATGTCGATTTCTGTGGGCTTCTTAAGTAGGCAGAACGAACACGTTCAACGTTTTCTTCCGAAACTCTTGGTCTTCCTGAGCTCTTCCCTTTGCACAAACATCCCGCTGTCTCGAATTTTCTATACCAGTTGTAGATTGACTGTCTAGTCGGTGGCGTTTTGTGGTAACGTGTTCTAAAATGCCGTTGGACAACAGTTGCTGATTGCGTTCTAGCAAATTCCAACACGCAATATGCCTTTTCCACAGGATTTTCCGTCATTTCAGCTTCTGCAACAACAAACAAAACACTACAGCGTTACCAATAGCAACAAACAAAACTTTGAAAGTTTCTCAACATACCTCCAAAATAATTAGGTTGCTATCTCTAATAGTTTTTGTTTTACGGGCAGTTGAAGTTGTCTATTTCTTTTGTAGTAACCCTGTATTTTAAAGCTGAAACTAATAAGAAGGAATATTTCAAAACCGATAACTCCACAGTAAAAATATATATAACATAAAATGTGTATTTTAACGAGTTCTATATTTTTTGTGTGCAAATTTTTGTCTATCTCTTATGATTTATCAGCTATGCAAAATTCCACAATGTTCATCCACAATAAACATGACTTCAGAGGTTATTCCCAGAAAATTGAGGATATACCTACGTTTTATTTGTCACATATATGTCTTAAATATAAGATATTTTAATCAAAATCGTTAGGGTCATTTTTGAGAAGATAAAAACTTTAGAAAATGTTTCCATGTAAAGAGTAGTTGGGTTGAGTTTTATTGAAAATCTTCGTGTCACATCCTTGGAAGACACTAAACTTAAATATCAAGCTTTTGAGCTATGCTGCCTACGGACACACATTCACACATACACAAAGACAGACACAAGGACATTTTTCTAAAAATGTTTTTTTTTATTCTTACCCTCTCAAAACATGTATTTCCGGCGAAATATTGGTGCAATACAATAACTTCTCTATATACTATGTACATAGTACGTGTAAAGGAAGTAAAAACCTGATGTGTTCCATTCACATGATTTTCTCTATATCTCTGCAACCTATTATTGTTAAAAAGCTTATTCTTCTATTTATTTCATCTAATCGATAAAAAAAATTCAGAAATAGTGTTTAAAAGGTGAAATCAAAAACAATGAATAACTAGAAAACGATCAACGCCATGAAAAAAAGAGTGTATAACATAAATTGTGTGTTTTAATGTGCTCTACATTTTCTGTGTAGTAAGGTTTTGTCTATCTCTTACCGTTTAGCAGTTAAGCAAAATTCGGCAAAATTCCTCCAGAATGAAGATGTTTTCAGAGGCTATTCTCAGAAAATTCAGGATATACATTTTATTTGGTATGTAAATGTCAGTAATATTCGGGATTTTAATCAAAATCATTAGAGCCATTTTTTAGAAAATAAAACTTTTCGAAAAAAGTTTCATGTAAAGGGCAGTTTGGAGTGGGGGGATTTTCTTTAAAATCTTCGTATCGCATCCTTGGAAGATACCAAACTTAAATACTACACACACACACGGACATGTTTCTAAAAATGCTTTTTTTGGATTCAGGGGTATCAAAACATATATTTCCGGTGAAATTACGGTATCGAATTTTTGGGTACAATGCAATACCTTCTCTATACACTAAGTACATAGTACGTATAGAGAAAGTAAAAATTCTTTTATGGGTCAGATATTGCAGAGGCGATTTTTTATGGAGCGAATTATATATTTTAACAGGGTGCATTGTTATTCATTGGGAGCAGCGGAATAAAACCAGAGACTGAGACAATGAAGTTGCTTTCTGTGTAAGCGCATGACGTAACATAGTTATCTTGAGGTTTTACGATTCTGTTATTATTCGAGGACTCGCTTAATGTGACGTGGGCAGAAATGCTGCCACATTTATGAAGTGCGGGCTCCAGCTCTTATTAGTTTAATCTTCTCATGGTCACAAAGAACGCAATAATTGATGGCTGCCAACCTGGCTTCTACCCCCCTCATTTCTTCGTAACTACTGTTCTTTACTAATGTGTTTGTCCCGAAAATGATTTATATTTTAATTTTCATTATAAATAACTTCATGTTCTCTACGATGTAGGTATACATTAAGCAGGGGAAGTAATATACTCTACAAAAAAATGCGATGTCGAGATTATCCCATATACGTTTTAAGGCCCCATATACGTTTTAGCAAACACGTACATGTGTATGTGCATTTGTATGCCTATGAACGGCACACAAATGTAAATTAAGTATCAAAGTTGGTGTTTCCCTTCAGTATCTTACAAGGATGCAACACAAATAGTAAAGTCCCCCTCTCCCCAACCCAAACTACCATATAGAATATTTTTCGAAAATATTCTCATAACACATGTAATATATATCTGGATTTTTTTTTTTTTTTTTTAATACGCCTCTTAAGACTTTTTCGTTCTGAATGAACTTCGAATAATTAAAATTTAAAAGATATGCAAAATGTTACTATAAAAATTTTCTGTCACAAGCATACAGTTATTTATGTCAGATAATGTTTATGATATTAAACATTTCAGAGATACTTTTTGTTATTGTTTGAATTTTCAGATACATACGTTTCTCAAAAAATATCTATTTTTGTTCATGCAAAGAGACTGAAATTATAAAGTAATCACAAAGGGACCGGTATTGAAATGATTTGACTATCGCTGTAGCTTTTTGTATTGTTCTTATACCTGCAAATAATATATAATTGAATAATTAAGTTGATCTTATTAACAAGAAATCGAAGAATAATCTTTTGTAATAATAGTGTGTATAGGTAAGTGTGAGTAGAGAACGTCATATGAGTGCAACATATCAGAATATTTTTTCTACGAGCTTTTTCATTCATGTAAGGTCACTTAGAGAACAGGCAATAAGGCATCATAATTACCTTTCTTAAGAATAGTGGGGTATGCGCTACAAGAACGAAGTATGTCGTTTCATTTTGAACTTTTTAGAATAGGATACAATAGAAGGTTACAAAACAAGATGTCTAACAAATTTTGATTTTGTGATGTCATTTTTACTTTTTCATGCACATAGTGTATACAGAAGGTATTGCATTCCACCCAAAAATTGGTATCGAGATTTCACCGAAAATACACGTTTTAGTGTCCCCTGTAACCAAAAAAAAGTATTTTCAGAAAAAGGTCCGTGTGTGTGTGTCCGTGTGTCTGTGAACACGATAACTCAAAAACGAAAAGTCGGTAAAGTACCAAACTTGGTATTTAAATTCAGTATCTTACAGGGATGCAACACGAAGAGTTTGAGAAAAATCCCCCAACCCCAAACTACCCTTTACATGGAAAAAAGTTCGAGAATTTTTATTTTCTAAAAAATGACACTAACGATTTTGTTTAAAATACAGTATACTAAAGATATTTATATGCCAAATAAAATGCATATTTTGAATACTCTGAATAGTCTCTACAGGCCTCTTTATTCTAGACGAATTTTTCTGAATTTTGTGTAATTGGTAAACGTAAGAGATAGACAGAAACTTGTTATTCAAACAATGTACATCACGTTAAAACGCAGAATTTATACTATATGCGTTTTTTTTGTCGTGAAATTGACCATTTCTGAGATATTCCTCGTTATTTGTTTCAGATTTAAAATACTTGACCCTGCATTAAAACGGATTTCACCCACATAGCAACCAGCTTTAAAGAGATTTACTATCGTTTTATCCTAGTGTATTCCCTTATTTACCTCCTACTTACAAGGAAGAAAATAATTAAGAAAAGTTCTGTTAATGTTTATCTCGATTATTTATTATAAAGTAGATAGAAAAAAATATTTTATAATAATAATTTGTTACAGCGATGTAGAGAAAGTCATGTTAATGGAACGATCAGATTTTTCTTTCCTTCACATATTTATGCATAAGCATAGGACTATCCCCATAGATCTCTCCGTAAGGTTTCCGCCTTCAGACGTTATCAGATCTGTGTAAATGACCTGAAGAACAACCAGGGTCGTATGAAGTAATTAATGAATGACGATATAGTTGTTGTGAAATGAAGGTTAATCCGAAAACAGTCTCCGAAATTACAATTACAACAAACTCGGCATACTAGAGAAAAGACGTAAAAATTCATTTGCACGTGTCGTTTTTATTTTTGGCCCAAAGCTACGGCACTTCCATATATGAGAGCTTTCATCAACAACGTATAAACGAAGGTTAAATTTATTTTATTAGCGACATCAAATGGGAATAACAAAACCGATATTAAGGGACATGGGTGTGAAATGTTTACTTCAACTGGTCAAAAACTCGAAAATTGCTTTTCTATAGCAGACGTTTTTGGACCCTTAGGGCGTCTACAGAGAATCAACATTTAGCTGTCCTGCCGTTGCTTTGGGCTCTACAATCATTTAAACATCGTACAATACATGAGTTTCACAGCATACTTTTTATAAAACACTGTTTTGCTCAAAACTATATTTTCACACCTTCAAAATGTTCCTCGGGCCTCAGTGTTTGTTTAATACATGCAAAAGCTCCCAGAATGTACAGAATTTAATATTAAAAAGGAAAAAACTGTCCGGACACTAACAGAAAATTTATGCTAAAGGATTAATACTAAAGATTAAAACTTCTAAATATTTTAAAAATGACAATAACTCAGTAAGCAAAGTTATGAAATATTACAGTTTAAATGTTTTGTGCATGGTTCAAAGCTCTAATTCAGAAAATAATAACCAATTTTCTCAAATTTAGAGGCGGATAGAACATTTTTATTAAGCAATATATTTACATAGCATGTATGAAATAACTTATATCTTGCAATGCGTTTATCCGATTTGAATAACATTTAGTATACATATCAACATAACAGTAATGTATGCACAGTAAACAATTCAGGCAAATATATATAGGAATGTAGACATTTGAAATGTCTTATAAGAAAGCACCTGTGTAGCATGAAACACAAAGTTTATGTTTTAATGTTATACCTCGACAGTTCGCCCATATTTTAGGTTATGTAAAGTGTTCTGGCAATCCAATGGCTAGAATTATAATCTGGAAAAAAGAGTGGTGGTCATTTTGTAAAGGATGGGACGTGATTTGGTCGGTATGAACTTAAACTGGTTTGTTCCATTATGATCCATTATTTAATGCACGAAGATTTATATAGCCCAGATAATAGGGCAAGCTATAAAGATACGAATACATTACAAATAAAGCACAGTTTGTGCAGATAGTACTATTTACAGGTGGAAAATAAGGTGGTACACTAAGTTAAAGCGACAGCAACATCTTATAAAAGCTGGTTGCTTAATGATTCAAATTCGATTCTTTTATATACTCAGGAGTTAACATTGAATGAGAAAAGTTAACTGCTTTAAAATTAAAACCAATAACAAGGAATATCTCGGAAATGATTAATTCCACAAAAAAGGTGTATGTGACATAAATTGTGTGTTTTAACGAGATGTGCATTTTTTGTTATGCAAAAGTCATTCAGAACGAAGAGCACATCAGAGTCCATTTCCAGAAAATTCAAGATATATGCTTTATTTGTCATATAAGTATATTTAATATACGGTATTTTAATCAAAATCGCTAGAGCCATATAAAGGGTAGTCTTGGGTGGAGGAATTTTCTTGAAAAGCTTCGTGTTGCATCTTTGAAAGATACAAAATTTAAATATCCAGTCTGGTATTTAACGACGTTTCGTTTTTAGGTATCGTGTGCACACAGACTCACACAATTTAACCTAATTTTATGTACGGGAGGAAACTATAAACATTATCTTCAGGAAATCTCTGTATTGAGCTTTTGGGTGAAATGCAATATCTTCTCTACCTATGCAGCATATATCTATTAAGCAGAGAAAATAAACATACTGACTTTCAAAAATTACGTACAACTTAGGCTGAACGAATGGGAAAAGAGTAGGGGAGAGTGAAAGAGTAACAGAGAAAAAGGACCGCATGGATGGAGAGAGAAACAGAGAGGGGAATTTTATTTATATTATTAAGAGTATTTAACGCCCGCTTTCACTCTATTGCACCTCAGGTGATGATGCATAGAATGAAGACGGAGCACCGGTGAAATGTGATGGTGTGGCACCGGAGAACCCGGAGAAAACTCGCTCCTACGCTGCTTGTCCAACAAAAATCCCACATATGGTAGCCTGGGATCGAACCCGGGCCCCTTTGGTAAGAGGCAAGTGGTCTAACCCGCTCCTACGCTGCTTGTCCAACAAAAATCCCACATACAGTAGCCTGGGATCGAACCCGTGCCCCTTTGGTAAGAGGCAAGTGGTCTAACCACTTGGCCATGGAGCGACCAAAGAGAGCGGCGAGTGTTATAGAGGTGAACGTGGTGCCTTTTAATATAATGTAATATGTTTTTCAAAAACTTGAATAATGGTTTTTTGTTGTTCCTATCCATTATTATTTGCTGACAATGATAGTAATATAGTAATGCATATGTATTATCCGTATGATTTTAAACTCTTTACACTCACAAATCTATAGTCTACGTCAGGGGTGCATAGCTATAGTCTCATGAATTCTACATTAGCTGAAATCGATGTACATCTGTAGAACATTTTTTTTTCTTAACGTCATTTAACCTGGTTGGTCATATCGGACGATGAATGAAATTGTGTAAATGATGCTCAAATGATCTCGGGGTCCATGGAGTTCAAAGTTACTCGACATTCGTCTTCTCGGGATATGGGAAAATCCCGAAAAACCCTTATCCGGGTAATTCACCCTAAGTGAGATTCAACTCACGACCTGTTAAATACGAGGCAGCCACACTACCCAGGCGGGCCTATAGAAGTTTGTTTCATATCGGTATTGTGATCTCAAATACGAGTATTAGGGATCGTCTTTAGTACTCTGTTGTTGAACTTTCCATTTACACTGCCATCTTCCAGTTTCGCTTCTTGATGTCCTTTAGAAGTAAGGGTTGTTTCCAACGACTTTCCCACAGCAAGAAGGTTCTATTTGAAGAAGATGAATACGGTTTTCCTAAGAATAGAACCAAAATTTCAAGAGTGCACTTGTTATATTAAAAATAGCTACTCCTAACCTTATATAAAGAAGTTATCCTTGAAAGCGATCATCTATTTTAAAGATCCGCAATGTCTGCACTTTATGATATCCTAGTGAATATCCATCATCTGCTTTTAGACCGGTTTCTTGTGGCTCTTTTTAGTTCAGTTGAAGGTCAAAGAAGTCAGAACGTAGCTTGGACCGGTTTAGATTCTAAACGACTTTGTAAGTGTTTGTAATCTAATAGCCTGGTATACATTAAGAAAAGGACATTACTAAAATAACAAAAATATAGAATTAATAAAAAAATGTTATACTCCATTCCTTACTTATTCCTTTAATTTTGAAAGTAAAAATTGTAAATATTTATTGCACATACTGCGGAAAACAAAAAGAGTACAGTTACTTAAATTATAAACTAAAAAGATATTTGATATTATTAGGGTAGAAAACATACAAATCATTATAGTTATTTGTTATGCAGATGGCCAGAAATACACTTTCTAAAATGGGAATATGTACTGCATGCTTAAAATTAATTTTGTTTCAGCCTTAAATATGTTTTAATCGTAAACACGTATGTTAGATCAGGTGTGCAATAACCATTCTACATATTCTATCTATTACTAATCAAGGACACTTCTGTTTCTACACACTTTAAGTTTGGCTACATTACATTCATTAAGGAACATAGATTTGCTTACATGCAGTACTTGTAATTAACACTCAGTTGTTTATATAACATTGACACATTTTTTATCAGCAAGGTCATGCAAAGCAAACCGAATATTTTATAAAACAATTTAACATTTTAATTAAATTGTGACCAGTGCTTTTGGAAACACGTATAACTCCTCATTTACCAAAGGGTATTCTCGGTAGTTTTATAAAAGTAATTATTATTATTATTATTATTATTATTATTAGTAGTAGTAGTAGTAGTAGTAGTAGTAGTAGTAGTAGTAATAGTAATATTAATATTAATAATACAATTATGGGTATGGAACTTAAATTTTAAAATACTTATTCTAGATTATTAGACTTTTTGAGTGGAAATAGGTGTATTTTCTTAAGGGACACGCTAATGATATTAAGGGTGAGGAGACAAGAGTGAGGAGTAAATTAGATAGAGAAGTGTTTTTGCAAATAATAAATAGTAAAATAGGTTGTGAAGTCAGACAGGGATTTCTTTTAAGTTTATTGTTATTTAATAGCATAGGTGATATCTATGATGAGTCATGTTCATTAATTAATTGCTATGATCTTAAGGGTTTATTTTGTATAATAAATGTTAGTTATAACGTTTGGGAAGACGAAGATTAAGAATTAATAAAGGTTAAATGAATTTAAAAACTACAAAACATAATTAACATTTAATACTTTAAAATTTTGAATAAAAATTGGAAATGTAAACGAAAAATAAAATCTATTTTTAAAGTTTCAAAGAAAACAAATTAGCATCATTAATTTACAAAACTAATATGAGAGAAATTATGCGTAAATAAACCCAGGACGTGTAGAGCATAAATGTTCGTTTTCTGAGAATAGCTGGCCCCAGTTGAGATTCGAACTCGGGACTTCTCGATTGCGATGCAGCTACAATACAACACGGAGATGAGTATCATCCGATGTTTGTTTATTCAGAGTAGTTACCTTAACTTCCTTAACCAGGAACCCACCTCATACGAGGCTCAAACTCTGTACTCTGGGTCAGCAAATAGGCACGCTGACCTCTCATCCTAGTGATGCACTAACGGTAGCATAGGAAGTTTTCAAAAGAAAATCATTTTCCTTGGGGCGTTGAGCGAAGAACTAAAGAATTCCTTAATGAATTGTTTTGCGTGGAGTCCGGTATAGAGTTAATAAACTAAGACGTTACGAAGAAATAAGGACAAACAAAGGGAAACATTTTAAAGACAGATATAGAGAAGAATGAAGGATTATAAATGCAGACAAAATTAGTGGAAAGAGGGGTATGAATGAAACTGCCTTAGAAGCAAAAATTCTACCAGAAAATTTGTTTAATACTGTTCTCTATTTATATAAAGCAGATTTTTTTCTTCTTCTCTTTACTTTCTCTTCAGTAATTTGCTGTCCCGTTTGTTCTCATTAGCCACAACATTCTCTCTTATGTTCAGCTTTTCTTCCCAACTCGGATAACGAGTGAATTCAGATAACTGTTTCAGGGCAACACGAGTAAAATAGATATACTTATTATTTTCGCCATATAGTACATGGTACTTAGATGGAGAAGATTTTGCACTCCACACAAACATTCGATAACGAGATTGCACCCAAAATACATATCTTAGGGTCGCCTGTATCCAAAAAAGGCATTTTTAGAAAAAGGTGTGTGTGTGCGTGTGTGTCTGTGAACATGATAACTCAAAATCGAAAATTCTGTAAAATACCAATCTTGGTATTTAAGTTTGTATTTTCCAAGGATGCAACCAGAGAATTTTAAGAACAATTCCGCAAATAACCTTTTACTTGGAAAATGTTGAATCTCGCAAAAATGGCTAACGATTTTAATTAAAATTCCGTATATCAAAGATATTTACATAACAAACTGTATACATATTTTAAATTTTCTGGGAATAGCTTCTGAAGAGCTCTTCATTCTGGATGAATTTTTGCGAATTTTTTAAACCATAAGGGAAACACAAAAACTCGTTGCACAAAAAATGTAGTCCTTGTTAAAACCCATAATTTATTATATATTTGCATTCAAAAAGTATTGAAATATCAATCATCCTTATTTAGTTGAAATTAAGTAAGAAGCAAATTAATTGTATTCAGTTTCGACCTGATAGGAAGATAAATAAATATCCTTATTTAGTTGAAATTAAGTAAGAAGCAAATTAATTGTAATCAGTTTCGACCTGATATTTCTTGTTATTGATTTCAGTTTTAATTTATGTGGTTAACAATTTTTTAGATATTTCTTGTTATTGGTTTCAGTTTTAATTTATGTGGTTAACAATTTTTTAGATATTTCTTGTTATTGGTTTCAGTTTTAATTTATGTGGTTAACAATTTTTTAGATATTTCTTGTTATTGGTTTCAGTTTTAATTTATGTGGTTAACAATTTTTTAGATATTTCTTGTTATTGGTTTCAGTTTTAATTTATGTGGTTAACAATTTTTAGATATTTCTTGTTATTGGTTTCAGTTTTAAAATACTTAAACTTCTCTCACACGGGAATTTGTCAACCCCTGGCAATCTCCTTTTAAAAGATTTGACTATTGCTTTAGCCTAGTGTATTCCCTTATATTAAGGTAGAAGAAACCAAATAAAAGGTAATTTCTGCTAAGGTTTATCTGGATTAACACGATGCAGATGAAATAATAAATGTTTTTAAGAAAAGAACGTTTATGTAATAACTAGGGAAAGTTGTGTAAATGGAACACGACGATTTTTTATTTTTAGGACGTTCGGATAGAAGCCTGTCTAGCCTGGAAATATAATATGAATTTATGACTTTCCTTCTCCAGCACACCAGGTACAAAGGAACATGGCATTGTGTTCATTTTCATTCCAAAGAAACAGCGGTCATAAACTCTGAATATCTCAAAATCATCTTAGGAGGATCGCCTAATGTCCGAACCATGTTTCTGCATTAAACACAATAAGGTTGCAAAAACTATCTCGGCGGTTGCTATTGAAAAATGGCATAACTCAAATGAAAGCACCAGACGGTAACGTCCATAAAATTCGTTATGGTCATTCGAAGTTTGCCTCCGGAAAGTCTTGATTATGTCTGGGCGAGTTTTATTGCATTGCGTCCTGAGAGAAAAGGTCGGATGGCCGTTAAGGATGCAAACAAAGAAGCTCAAAGAGAATCCGCCTTAGCATTTACGATGGTATTATGAAAGCGCACATGAAACTTGCTCTTAATAGTGTATAACGCTTTTTGCATTTAGAGGCAATTTAGTTTGGAATAACATCCAGTTGCATTCAGTATTTTTTTTTTCTTTATCGACCATGTATGGACAATGTAAATTTATGGGAAATAAAAGCTTTGGGACTATATAGATATATCTATATAGAGATATATATATATATATATATATATATATATTTATATATAATGAATTTTGCTGAATTTTGAGTAACTGGTAAACCGTAAGAGATAGGCAAAAACTTACTACACAACAACTGTAGATCACGTTAAAACACACAACTTATGTCATATAAGTTTTTTCGTGGAATTGACCATTTCTGAGATATTTCTTTTTATTTGTTTCAGATTCAAAATGCTTAAACATTTCTGACACGGAAACTTGTGAACTACTGGCCCTGCATAGAAACGGAATTTCACTATATATCAACCAGCTTTTAAAGAATTTGACCACCGTTTTAGCCTAGTGTATTCCCTTATTTTCCTTCTACTTACAAGAAAGCACGTAATTAAAGCAATTTCTGCTGATGTTTATCTCGATTATCCTAAAGTAGACAGAAGAACATCTTTAACAATAATTTGTTACAGCAATGTAGAGAAAGTCATGTGACCATTCTCTACCTTGCTGTAACATCAGATTTTTTAGTTATGTTGTCCACATAGAGACAGTAAATATCTTTAATATGCGGTATTTTAATCAAAATCGTTGGAGCTATTTTTGAGAAAATCAAAATTTTCGAAACTTTTTTCATGTAAAGTGTAGTTTGGGGTAGGGGGATATTTCTCAAACTCTTCGTGTCGCATCCCTGGAGATTAGTGAATTTAAATATCAAGTTTGGTATTTTACCAACTTTTCGTTTTTGGATTATCGTGTGCACAGGCACACAGACACACACACACACACACACACACACACACACACACACACAAAACATATACGCGTCCGCGCGCGGAACCTATTCTGAAAATACTTTTTTTTTGGATACAGGTGACCCTAAAACGTATATTGTCTGTGAGATCTCGGTATCCAATTTTTGGGTGAAATGCAATACCTTCTGTATACACTATGTACATAGTACTTGTAGAGAAAGTGAAAATGAAAGGTCCATTAAATACCGAACTAGTATTTAACTGCATTATCCACTAAGGATACGACACGAAGGTTTTCAGGTAAATCCTCCCACCGCAATGCTCTATATGGAACATTTATAGAAAATGTTTACTTCTCAAACAAGCCTCTAATGAATTTTGTTAAAATACCATATTTTTAAGAAATTTTCACGACAAACAAAATGTACGTCTTAAATTTTGTGAAGATAGCCTGTGAAGATGTCATCATTCTGGATGATTTTTTGTAAACCTGTTAAACTGTAAGAGACGGGCAAAAACTTACTACACAAAAAATATAGAGCTTGTTAAACACACAATTTATGTCATAATTGTTTTAGAATTCACTCATTCCAAGATACTCCCTATTGCGGATTTCATTATTAAAGCACTTAAACTTCTCTCAAGCAACAAGTAATCTTACGTTTCATATCTCTTTTGTTTTACTTCTTGTCATATAAAGAGTACGGGCTTTCAATTGTTTTAAAAGTTCTAGCTAATACTTTAGTCTATAGTACTCCCTTATTTCTCTTTTAATTACAAGGAAGCAAGTAATAAGACAATTTCTGCTAATGTATACCTTGATTCGCATCATGTAGATAAACATTATGTTTATTTCAGAATAGCTTGTTTACAGAACAGATAGAGAAAGTCGTGTGAATGAAACATCACACTTTTTCGGTGATGATTAGATTTGATTTGTCTAGGGAGAAAATCCGTAGTATACTTATATAAATAATTAAATTTGTAATCTCAGGGAATTGAATTCTCAAAATATTCATGGGAAATGGGTTCGAATTTTAAGAAAGTTTATAAAGATCTAGATAGCTTTGGTTTGTGCGTAATATGCACACTAGTTTGTATGCAAATCACTGGTATTCTGAAGTTTAAAGCAAGTTTACGTGATTACACACATCAAAAATTAATGAATAGATGTGACTGAAAACGTACAATCAGATTTCGTGTTCTCCACATAATTTATTCCTACATCATTAATTTTTGAGTCCATAAGACATAGGCGATTACTGTACATTTTATGGTAAATAAATTTTATTTATATATTACTTTTATTTATATTTGTTTTATACATATTTTTATTATTATCTAAACTAATGATCTTACTGCAGTGCTCTACTGCTGTGTGCATCTATTTTGGTAACATTTATCTCATTTAACGTGAATTATACCATTATTCAATTGTAATGAATAATCTGTAAATATTCTGATGATATTTTATCACAGAGAGAGTGTCGTTTGATTATAACATATCAGATTTTTACTTTCTTTATATAGGGTAGAGAAGGCATTGCTTTTCACACAAAAATTCGAAGCGAAATTTCGCTGGAAATACACGTTTTAGGGCACTAAACATATTAAAAAAGGCCTTTCTATAAAAATGTGTTGGTGTGGGTGTGTGGGTGTGTTTGTGTTGAATATGGAACTTCATATTTAAGTTCAGCATCTTCCAAGATGCGACACGAGGATTTTCAAATACAAGAATATTCCCGCATCCAAAGCACAATTTACAAGGAAAGATTTTCAAAAGATTTTATTTGCTCAAAAACTGCTCTAACGTTTATGATTAAAATACAACATATTTAAGATATTTTGTGACAAATAAGATGTATATATTGACATATTGACTTTTCTGGGAAGTCCTCTGTAGTCCTCTTCAATCTGAAATCACCACAGGAAATAGACAAAAACTTACTACACTAAAAGGAAAATCTCGTTAAAACACGTAGTTTATGTCACATATTTATGTAGAGTTAAAGATTTCCGAGATATTCGTTGTTATTGGTCTCAACATCAAAACTTTTCTCAAATAGGTGTCATCGGTGTTTTGTGTTACTCCTGGCCATGCAAACAAAAACGAATTTGAAAATTAATCTCATAGCGACAGCTTCTACTGTCGCTTTAGCTTAGTCATAAACTTAGTTCACTTCTACTTATAATAAAATAAGTAATAAGACAATTTCTCCTAATGTTTATCTCGATTAGAATGAACTAGAGAGAAGAATACTCCTTTGCAAGAATAGTTTATTTACAGAATAGGTAGAGAAAATTTATGTGAATGGTATAAATAAAATTTTTCTATATAATAACTCTCCTGTACTAGGGATCCAATGAAAAAGTAAACCTTAGGTGAAAACGACATAGAAGACTAGTTTATGTCTTTTAACATCTTCACTCTCGCTTGACGGTAGAGTGGCATGCATAATCTATGCCCAGGTAGCTTCATCCGTTGAGCTCGTATCCTGAAGTGTTAGTCTCAGCGACAATGACGTATGGAAGCCCATTACTCTGCAGGCCGAAATATCATTAATCTTCTTTTCCTTTCCTCAATGTAGCTATTCGTGAGGTAGGTCAGTTAGCTGGGTGAGGAGTACAGTGCTATTACAGCTAAACTGGCACTGTTGCAACCTCGCTGGCCGTTTCATTATCTGTTCTTGTATCAGTTACACATAAGCGTGGTCTCCAATATTTAGAACAATCTAATACCGAGCTACTGTTGTTTCTCAATTTGTGGCTTAATAGTACCTACTACTACTATACCTCCACCACCACTAACAACAATAATAAAAATAATAATGAATTACTAAGTATTAGCCACCTCAAACCATCATTGGGCCGCGCCGAGGACGAGTTGTTAGACCTCTCACCTAGGCGGGTTCGATCCCAAGCGACCGCATGTCCGATTTGTGGTGGACAAAGCGGCGCAGGGACGAGTTTTCTCCGGGTTCACTGGTTTCCCCTGCCAATCATGCCGCCACCTGCCTATAATCACCTTTTCTTTCATCCGGTTCATGTAATTTAATATCACCTTTATCACTCTCATACCTTGCATCGGGTTGATCGTCCATCCTGACTACTGATCCAAGTCCACCTACTCCTTAAAAGGCATTTGACCCCAGGTGCCATCTCTTAAGTCCTGGGAGGTGTAATTGTTATAGCGAAAGAAAAAAAAAGGAGGTTTGCCAAAGCTTATAATCAGGATGGGTATTGGAGTAATAATCCAAAAATTAACATTACTCTCCATGAAAAAATCCCTCTTTTTATAAATTTTAATACATTTCTGAAATTATGTTTTTCTTCTTTGTTATGTATGGAAGGTCATCGGCACGCGTGCAGCATTCCATTTTAGAAAGTAGCTTGTATACAAAATGATCATAGTTACTGAGCAGTTTCCGCAAAGTTTAAAACCCACGTTTATCAGGCTTTCAAGATATTTTAACATAAAATTGTTTTAATTTTATGCTCTTTTTAACGCAATTATAAATGAGTAAATTAATTGTTTCATATCTTTTATAAAAATTTAATTTCCCACAGCGCGATTCCTTAAAAAATCGTGAAATCCTGAATATTTGCATACACTTATTCGCCAGCCTCTTAGCAAAAAATCTATTAAAAGTCTTAACAAAACAGCATTTAAAAGCATCATGTGATACAGTTAAAATTCGGTTCTCTTCGCATATTCAGGAGAAAAATGAGCAAAATATAAAACGAATGACTTCCCGTTTGAGAAAAGCACGCATTTTGAAATTAAAACCAATAACAAGGCATATCGGTTAAATATCTCTCTCTATCTCTCACTCTCTCACCCTCACTCTCTCACTCTCACTCTCTCTCTCTAAAAAAACAGGTATATGCGAAAAATCGTGTATTATAACAATATGCAAATGTTTTGTGCAGCAAGCTTTCTCTCTCACGGTCTACCAGTTACCTATATATACAAAAGTTATCCGGAAAGAAAAGGGCTTCAGAGGCCACTCTCAGAAAATTCAAGAAATGCATTTTAATAGTTTTGTAAATATTTTAATAAAAATCTTTACAATCATTTCGAAAGGCTCATAATTTTTAAAACTTTTCCATGGAAAAGGCAGTTTTAGATGGAGATCTTGAAAATGTTCATGTCGTATCCTTGGAAATTCTGAGCTTAAATATCAAGTTTGGTATTTAAATGACTTTTTGTTTTGGATTAAAGTTTCTCACAGACTGACTTACACACATACACGGACTTTTTTTACTAAAAATGCTTTTTTTTAAACATATTTCCTGTGAAATTTAGACATCGAATTTAATACAATACCTGCCTTCTCTAACTACTATGCACATAGTACGCGTAGAGAAAATAAAACTCTCAAATATATTGGTGTATTTTTCTAACACTCATTTGCATAACAGTTTAGCTTAAACATATAATTACATAAAATACTCGTATTTTGTGAACTGTTTCATTGGTACGTACATGTGAGCAAAGGGACTTTAATATGTTCTCTGACGTAATCTCGAAATCCAGTTTGATATTTTAAATTTACCGGCTTATTTATTCTTAAGAACAGCTCACCTGGAGGCAAAGAGTGAAAGGGCGAGAGAATGTAAATAGGTTGGTGATCAAGAAGCTACGGTCACACCCGACGAGCAAGTACCTACTACCTCTGTATTTAAGCCCGCCTTTCCCCAGGGCCAAGTAAGAGAAGTCGCAGTATATTCTTTATTCTTTCTTTTTACTTTCTCTACACGTACTATATACATAGTGTATAGAGAAGGTATTGTAATGCACCCAAAAACTCGATACCGAGATTTCACCGGAAATACATGTTTTGGGTCCTCCTGAATCCAAAAAAAAGAGCATTTCTGGAAAAAGGTCCGCGAGCGTGTGCGCGCGCGCGCGTGTGTGTGTCTGTGGACAGTATAACTCAAAAACGAAAAGACTCCCTTGAATCCAAAAAACGCATTTTTGGAAAAAGGTCCGCGTGTGTGTGTGTGTGTGTGTCTGTAGACAGCATAGCTCAAAACCGAAAATGCAGTTAAATACAAACTTGGTTTTTAAGTTTGATCTCTTCCAAGGATGCGGCACGAAGGTTTTCAAGAAAATCATCCACCCCAAAATACCCTTTACATCAAGCATTTTTCGAAAAATGTTATTTTCTCAAAAACGGTTCCAGCGATTATGATTAAAATCTCTTATGTTTAAGACATTTACATGCCAAATAAAATGTATATCTTGAACTTCCTGGAAATAGCTTATAAAGAGCTGTGTAATTTTGATAATTTTTATTGAATTTTGCATAACTGGTAAACCGTAGATCGTGATAAAACACATAATGTATGTCATATATATTTTTTTTCGTGGAATTGATCGTTTTTGAGACAATCCTTGTTATTTAAAAACTTATCTTTTCTCATACAGGAATTTGTAAACTCCTGCCCATACAAACAAAAGAGCCTCAGTCACAGAGCAACGAGTTTCTATCACTTTAACGTATGGTACTCCCTTTTTCGCTTCTACTTGTGTGGAAGCAAGTAATAAGATTATTTCTGCTAATTTTTTCTCCATTAGCACGAAGTAAACAGAGAAAAAAAAAAGCTTTTTAACAATAATCATTGCAGGGATGTAGAGAAGGGCATGTGAATGGAACACATCAGCTTTATTTTGTAATTTTCATCTGCCGTATGAAGGAACTGAGCGAAAAGAATCTGATAGCGTGTCTTAAAAACGTGATTCTGAAGCTTCCTTAAAAGGAACCAAACCTATACCTACCACTTCAATACCTGAGAGACAACCTGACAGGGGTAGTATTTATGGCGGGCTGTGAGAATGGGAAAACGCTGTACAAAGAGAGTATACTGGTGAAAGCGCTTCTAACTTTCTAAACAGTTATTTACAACTGACACACTTGTCCCTTCAGTGGAGTCAAATGGAAATTTAGCCAGCTCGAACTTTTGTTTTAATTTAGGCAGGTTTTAAAATAATTCCACATAGTCTATGTTGCAATAACCTTAAACGATTTCCACTTATATATATATAAAAGAGAGAGAGAGAGAGAGAGAGAGAGAGAGAGAGAGGGATTAACGTCCTGTAACCTGGTTGGTCATATCGGACGATGAATGAAATTGTTGAAGTAATGCTCAAATGATCATGGGGTTTTAAGTTACTCGACATTCGTCTCCTCAGAATACGGTAAAACCCCGAAAAAATCTTATCCCGGTAACTCACCCTAAGCGAGATTCGAACTCGCGATCTGTTGAATGTGAGACAGATACGCTACCACCACACTACCGAGCTGGGCCACATAAATTTTGTTGTATACCTAGAAAAAGTATTTTAAAACAGTACAGGTGATGGGTTTAAAAATACAAACTAAGTACACAGTAAAATGAGAATTCTTTTACTTTCTCTAGCCCCATATGTACAATGTGCATAGGGATAGAGAAGGTATTGTAATGCATCCAAAATTTCGGTACCGAGATTTTACCGGAAATATAGGTATGTTTTGGGGTCCCCTGAGTCCGAAAAAAAATACTTTTAAAAAAAGGTCCGTGTGTGTGTGTGTGTGTGTGTGTGTGTGTTTGTGTGTGTGTGTGTGTGTGTGTGTCTTTGGACAGCATAGCCTCAAAACGAAAACACCGTTAAATACCAAGCTTGGTATTTAGGTTCAATATCCTCCAAGGATGCGACACAAAGATTTTAAAAAAATTCCTCCACTATAAACTACCCTTGACATGGAAACATTTTGGAAAAGTTTTATTTTCTTAAAAATTGCAATAACGATTTTGATTAAAATCCCGTATATTAAAGCTATGTATGTCCGAAATAAAATGTAAAACTCGATTTTTTTGGGAATAGCCTCTGAAGACCTCTTTATTCTGGATGAATGTTGCCGAATTTTGCTTACCTGCTAAACCGTAAGAGATAGAATAAAACTCTCTGCACAAAAAATGTACATCACGACAAAACACACAATTTATGTCCTTTACATTTTTGTTGTGGAGGTAACCGTTTCCGAGATATTCCTTGTTATTGGTTTCAGTTGTGAAATGCTTCAACTTTTCTCAAATAGGAGGTGTCCGTTTTTCTGTTGTTCTACTCCTGGCCAAGCAAAGAAGTGATTTGCAATGACAATCGCATAACGATAGCTTTTAAAACATTTGACAATCACTTTAGCACAGCGCATTCCCTTTTTCCCTTCTACTTATAAGGAACTAAGTAAGAATAACATTCTGCTAATAGTTATTTCGATTATCATTGAGTACAAAGAAGAATAAATAATCTTTTGTAAGAGGTTTGTAGAGCAGCTAGACAAAGTCATGGCAGTGTAACACATAAGAGGGACAGGGATTTGCTATAGATTAAAGCACAACAAAACTATCATTACGTACGCATATGACACAATTTATGTCTAATACATCTAAATGATCGTTTTGCATACACTGTGTTTTTACTAATTCCAAGGCAATAATTCTGGTGAAAATGAAATTGAAGTTTATTTATGGACGCTCTTTAGCTGCTGTTCTTAGCGTTTCATTTTATATTCGGTCTGAAATACCTAAATTTTTGGTCAGAAGCCTCCTTATCAGATTTGAGATTTTCTCTGATTAAGGATTTTTACTGAAATTTGTAGGCTTTCACGGCCGGTGTCAGTACAAGAAAAAAGAGCTATGCTGCTCACAGACACACAGACACATTTACATATACACAGACAGACACACACACGGACATTTTTCTAAAAATGCTTTTTTTGGATTCAGGTGATCAGAAAACATGTATTTTCGTAAGTAGAAGCGAAATAAGGAAGTACCATGGGTTAAAGTGAAAGCCAAAAGCTGGTTGCTATGTGACTGATGTTCCTTTGTTTGTATGGACAGGAGTTGACAAATTCCTGTATGAGAAAAGTATGTTTTTTCAAAGCTGAAACCAAGAAAAAGGAATATCTCAAAAACGATCAACTCCACGAAAAAAATGTATATAACATAAATTGTGTGTTTTAACATGCTCTACATTTTTTGTGTGTTAAGTTTTTGTCCATCTCTTACGGTTTAGTAGTTATGAAAAATTCATCCAGAATAAAGTAGTCTTCAGAGGCTATTCCCAGAAAATTCAAAATATACATTTTATTTGTCAGGTAAATAACTTTAATGTACGATATTTTAATCAAAATCGTTAGAGCCATTTTTTAGAAAATCCAAATTTTCGAAAAAAGTTCCATGTAAAGGGTAGTTTGGGGTGGGAGGATTTTTCCCAAAATCTTCGTGTTGCATCCCTGGAAGATACTAAACTTAAATACCAAGTTTGGTATTTTACCGACTTTTCGTTTTTGAGTTATCGTGTTCACAGACACACGGACACACAGACACACACACACACACATATACATGGACCTTTTTCTGAAAATACTTCTTTTGGATACAGGGGACCCTAAAACATATATTTCCGGTGAAATCTCGGTATCGAATTTTTTGGTAGAGTGCAATACATTCTCTATACACTATGTACATAGTGAGTATAGAGAAAGTAATTATTATCCGGGCTTGTAGGCCGTGGTCTACTGGGCTCCTCCTTCATCTTCCCAGACGTTTCGTCTGCGGCTGCGGCAGACATCTTCAGTGGCATTGCGATCGAAGTGTCAGCGACTGTGGCTGTGACCTCCACCAGGACACTTCGATCGCACTGCCACTGAAGATGTCTGCCGCAGCCGTAGACGAAACGTCTGAGAAGATGAAGAAGGAGGAGCCCAGTAGACCTACAAGCCCGGATAATAATTTTTCTTGTAAGGATTTTTACGTTTACAAATAAAGGTATGAAACAATTAAATGGTTTATATTTCAGTCTGTTTCAGTTGGTTAGTGATCGCAAAAGAGACAAAGATATGTTTTATCATTTGTGTTATTCTTTTTAAAACACTACAAAGGTACCCAAAGAATTGCCAATATATGAAGCTCAAACGTCACACATGTCATTATTGTTTCGATTTTCTAAATTCTTAATCGTTTCTTTTTATTCTTTATGCTCTAAACACATTTTGCTTACAACTAGCATACTAGTACTCTTTTCATTCTCTGTACACCCTTTCAGACACAAATCTTTTAAGAACGGGTGGTTATGTGATGGCCATGATATTCCGTTCTCCTTGCATGACACCTCAGCCATTTTACCTTTTTATATGTTGTAGCAATGATTATTCTCTACAAATCATAGGGGTGTTGGGGCATTATAGGTATCTATTTAATTTGGTTCTTCAGCAGGAATACAAGGATTTCTAATTCGAACTTGAATTAAATTAAATTTTTCTTCAACAGTTATAGTATTATTATAATATTGAATAAAAAAGGTTAAAAAAGCTAAACTATTAAAAAAATTAGACCAATAATATTGGAAATGGTTAATTTCATACATGTATTTGACAAAATCATAATATACATTTTTGTATAGCATGATTTTGTAAAAAAACATCTTAAAACTTATGCTGTTTTAATAACAAATTTAAAGTCATATTTTAGAAAATACACAGCATTTTGGGGAGTGAAATCTTTGGAAGATGCATAACTGGTATTTAACCAACATTTTCTTTTTTGAGTTATTCTGGTCATAGGCACACAGGCACAGACACACAAACACCCACCATCCACACACACAAACACACGGGCCGTTTTAAAAAAAAATATCTTTTTGTATTAAGAGAACTTCTAAGCATATATTTCCGATGAAATATCGCTATCAAATCATTAGATGGAATACAGTGATTTCCCTATTTACTAAACAATATAAAATAAAGTAAAAAGATCTTTAAAACTTATGCATTTTATTTGCTTTGTCTTTTTATTTCATGCACTTATGAGATGGATTATTATTTTCCCCCAAGCTATGTATTCATTATTCTATGACGCAGTAAGGGGTTCATGAAAGCACAGTAGGATTAAATCAATAAATTTCAGGGAACTTGCATACAAGATTGCGTGTTTTCCAGTGCATCAGCTCCTAGAGGAAAACGTTTCAGAGGAGAAACAGGTGAGTAAAAAAGAAAGTAACTGTTTTAAAGTGGCAGAGTCAGCACAGCATAAAATTCTTGTAACAGATATTTTCCTGAACGAGATATCTCTGATATAATGCCGTTATTTATTTCAAATAGCATTGTTTTATTTATTTTTATAGTTTTTAATACAAATGCCACAGCAGGCAATACTTTGTTTTAAATTGTACACTTCTGTTATCTAAATAAAGAAATTATTTTACTTTTCTCTGTCATGTACCTAGTAGGTACAGGTGTTGCATTCCACCCAAAAATTAGTATAAGTTCTGTTAGAAACAGTATACCGTGTGCAAAATTGAGGTTTAACTGAAAATTGTGTTAATATTTTCTTACAAATTGATGCCCCTTAAAGAAATGCATCTACAAAAAAATGTGATATGTCCATTCACATAACTTTCTCTACATATCTATCTGAACCCGGTGGAGGACGATGGATTTTTTCGGGTGTAAAAATCATTAGCATGGCTTCCTTCGGAAGAGAAGTAAAGCCGTTGGTTCCGTGTCATAGATTTATGGCACGTAAAAGAACCTCAAGCCTGATAGGGAGGCCTCTGAGCAAAATTAAGCGGTCTTTCACGCCCAATTTAGAATGGACGCTGAGAACAAGAGTAGTTAAAGTGCGTCCATAAATAACACGCCATTTATTTATTTCTACATCTCTGCAACAAACTACTGTTGAGAAGCTTATTCTTCAATCCGCTTCATGCTAATCGAAATAAATATTGGTAGAATGGTCATATTAGTTGCTTCCTTGTAAGTAGAAGGGGAATAAAGAAGTACAATGGGTTAAAGGGACAGTTAAATTATTAAAAGCCGGTTGCCATGCTCTTGAAATCGATTTTTAAATATGACCAGGAGTTGACAAATTCCCGTAAGAGAAAAGTTACTATTTTAAAACTGGAATCAACAACAAGAGCCATGCTCTTGAAATATACATTATATTTTGTGTAAATATAATTAGTATACGGAATTTTAATTAAAATCGTTAGAGCAATTTTTGAGAACATTGCAATTTTCGAAGATTTTTCCATTTAAGGTAGTTTGGGGTGTAGAAGTTTCTTCAAAATGTACGCGTCACATCCTTGAAAGATACTGAACTTAAATACTAAGTTTGCCATTTTATCGACTTTTCGTTTTTGAGCTATGATGTTCACACACACACACACACACACACACACACACATAAAAGCATGAGTTTTTTCTTAAAACGTTTATTTCAGGTGAAAACTAGGTATCGAATTTTTTAGTGGAGTGCAATACCTTCTCCATGTACTGTGTCGAGAAAGTAAAATCTAAAAATTCGTATTTTCTTCTAATTTGAAAAATTTAACGCGTGAAAAATGTCGAACCACCTTAAATTTGTTGTAATAATTGGTCAATTTTGTTTTGTTAATATGAAATACCGCTTATTCAAACGGTGTATTCATAGTTTGCCCTAAACTTTTATTTTTACTTAAAAATCCATAATGTATTAAGAAATCATTTTGCCAGAATTCATTAATTTTAAGAGGTATATAATATTTTATTTTTCATAATGTGTCCCTAAAGTCTTCAATGTTATCCAATAGTCATAAAATATATTTATTTGAAAAGAAACATTTTATACTTGCTTTTGATTACACAACAATTTTATAATCCTTGTTATCTAAAGATCTACAAGATGAATGCAAAATTCATCACAGTGCTATGTTCGATATTATCAATGGTGTTTGTCTACCTAAGCGTTTGTATCCTGCACTAGCCGGAGCAGAACAATTCTAAAGAACTACTTCTAACTAGAAGAAAATGTAGAACTGAAGGTTTTACTGTTTTACTACGAGTACATAGCAAGTTATTGTTTAAGTGATCGCTGCAGCTATAAATTGGCTAATATTGAAACAATACTTTAAATATAAGCATAATAAAATTCATAATTTCCTAATAAATATTTAACCAACTTACTATGAACATTAAAATATTGGAGTAGTTTATCTTATTGAATAACTGTGGAAGTAAAGGGCGAATGAAGAGTTTTAGTTTTTCAAAGTTGTATCAATTACACTTAGGAACCTACTTGCAGTTTATTTCCAAATATTTCTAGTAAAATATTCACACATGCTATAACACAATAGCTGCCGATGTTCTATATTATCAAACATGTAATTTTTCAGTCAGCGAGGTTAATCTTTTTTCCTGCAAATATTAAGTATTCCATTACGCATTGGAAGGAACAAACCACAGCAAATTATTATGCTAATTTGGGCTGTATCTCATATAATTTTACTTTCTCTAGCATGTATATACAATGTAAAACCATGAAGAGAAGGTTTTGTATTGCACCCAGAAATTCGATATCTAGATTTTGCCGGAAATATATGTTTTGAGACCCCTGTATCTAAAAAGGTTTAAAAATAAAGAAAAAAAAGGACCATGCGTGTGTTTTTAGTCAGCATAATTGAAAAATGAAAAGTAGGTTAAATGCCAAACTTGGCATTTTAAGCTTAGTATCTTCTAAGTGTGGGACAAGCAGATTTCCAAGGAAATCCCGCAAACCACTCTTTGCTTGCAATATTTTTTGACATTTTCGATAACAATTTTGGTTAAAACGTCATAAATAAATCATATTTACACGGCTATATATATCCTGAATGTCTTGGAAATAGTCCCTGAAGTCTTATTCATTCTGAATGAATTAGACAAAAACTTTATACAAAAAAATGTAGGTCTCGTTAAAAGTCACGTCATAGTCTGATTTTACAGAGCTAACTATTTTCGAATATTGAATTCAATTTTAAGAAATTAGAACTGTTAAACGGAAAACATCATCTGTTTTGTATTTATTTTGAATTTCTCTACACGTACTATGTACATAGCGTATAGAGAGCTATTGTATTCACTCAAAAATTTTATGTCAATATTTCACCGGAAATATATGTTTTGATGTCCACTGAATCAAAAGAAAATCTTTTTAGGAAAAAAAGGTCCTTGTGTCTGTGAACAGCGTAGCTAAAATCTAATAGGCCGTTAAATACCAAACTTGGTATTTAAGTTCGGCATCTTCCAAGTATACGACACGAAGATTTTCAGGAAACTTCCCTTCCTAACTACCCCTTAACATGAAAGAAATTTTGAAAATATATTTCTCAAAAATGCTCTTAACAATTTTAATTAAACTAGACAAAAACATACCTTAAATAATGTAGATCTCGTTAAAAGACACACTTTATCTCATATACGTTTTTGTTGTAGAGTTGGGCGTTTACGAAATACCCCTTGTTATTAGTTTCAATTTTAAACTGTAACGCGACCAAGGCAATGTGGTCCAGCATCGGGAAGCGCCACTTGTGCACGTAACGAATTGCCCTCTCCTCTAAACAGTCCTATTTGGAAATTCGAATAGGATAAATCTAAATTAAATTTTAAGAACTCGTTTTATAAAAAGGTACGTTTGTATCTGTGAACTGCAGAACTCAAGAATATCTCCCCCACCCCGAATATTTTGGGAAAATCAGATGCTGATTTTCTCAAAAATGACTAATGATTTTTGTTATAATACCATTGTCTTTAGAATACTTTCATTATAAATAAAATGTATAATCATGAATTTTTTGGGAATAGCCTGTGAACTCCTCTTAATTCTAGATGACTTTTACTTACTTGGTATTACTACTAGATCTCGTTAAAGCACACATTATTCAAGGTGCACTTATTTGCGGAAGACCCGTTAATAAAAGAAAACTACAGTATAAAAAGCAAGTATAACAAGAGCAAACAATAACTGGGAAATGGTTAACTCCCAATATCTTCAATCTGGTGTTCGTTCGTAATCTTAAATATCGTTCATTGTCTTATTAATGTCAGTAAAAGCAACATCCCATAGATATGTTCCGACTTTTTTCTTTTTCTTTTGGCCACAAAATGTAATACTTTATAAGTATTACTTCACGCTTTCCAGTGAATAACTATTGTTTACGTTCTATCACCAACAAGTGAATACTCCAGGTGACGCGCTTAAGAGTGTACAGTATTTCCTGACGTTTGTATTGCGTCATCGTGTTAGTTCGCCATCTTTCCGCTGGCAGTGCTGGACTTCACTCGCCTTGGCCGGGTTATACATATCTTCTCAAGCGGAGTCACCTTTCATTTCATCTTCTTTTGTTCTGCTGGCAATGCAAAGTGAACCGAACTTCAACTGTTCAACTATCGACAGCTTTTAAAAGATTTGACTACGCTTTAGTCTAGTATGTTCCTTTATATCTCTTCTGTTTAGAAGGAAGCAAGCAATAAAGCAATTTCTGCTAATGTTGAATCTCGATTAGCAGTGCTGTAGATAAAAAAAATGAACTTTGGTACCAATAGCTTATTTACAAAACACAAAAAGGTTATGTGAATGGAGCACGTAAGTTTTTTTTTTGTTTTTTTTTGTTTTGTTTTCTTTACTCCTGGCCGTGGAAAAAAAACCAATTTTAATAACAACATGATAATAGCTTAGATTTGACGGTCATTTTAGCCTAGTTTATTCCTTATTTGGCCATTTCTGGAAACGTTTATCTTGATTGGCATTATGTAGATGAAGGAATAATCTTTTGTAAGAATAGTTTGTTTGCAAAAAAAGATAGAGGTCATGTGAATGAGACATGCCAGAATGTTTACGTCTTTTTTAACATATTATGTAGGTATTGCAAGTGCTGTGTGCAATTGTTTTAAGAGCAGTCATTGCAAAGTCGCGAGGAAAACCTTATCGACGACTTGACTACATATTATTGTCTTGGCGTGCAGAGAGAAAAACACCTAGCTTACATCCGATGCACGCCAAAGTGACACAAGCCTTGGTAGAAAATAAACCTCCATAAAAATGTTTGTGCGGCACCGACCGATGGAGGAGCTCTTTTTAAGTTTGAGGTCGAGGTTCCTATGTCGGCACACACACATTCGCCATCTCTTTTACTCTTGCGACAATTCCGGCCGTCTTTCTCTCTTCTTCCTCGTCCCCTCACTCCGACATCAGCATTACTCATTTCCCCTTCTCCAAGCACCCCCCCTCCAACCTCCATGGCAGCACCCCTCCATCCGCTCCCGCACTCCTTTTCGTCGATGTTCCAACAGGACGGATTTGAAAGCGTTCAAAAACGGTTAGGTAAGGAGAGGCTACGATTCTGTGGAAAATGATCTGTTATGTTGCTGCTTTTAAACCGCAGTTTTGTGTTAGCTGTTTACTTAACCTGAGTATAACCCGCAGCAATCGTCGATCACCACTATCTACGCGAACAGACCTGTTTGTTGTTCTCCATGAAATCATGTGTGAAAAGCAAATATCAATAGTGGTGACTTTATGTGGCTTAAAGACAGCATTGTGGTAAGCGATTTGGGAACGCCGATATCACCGGCAGCAGTCGAACACCGGATAACAACAAACATGGCGGCGGAGCGTAAGGATTGCTTGGTAAGGTATAAAACCTCACTTAAATTATATTTGTTGTGGTTCAGAACCAGGCTAGAGAGTATATAAACCATAATTTTGCGTCTATAAAGCGAACTGTGAAAATGGTACACAGTATAAACTTTACTTGTTGGAATCATAAATGCAGAGGAAGCATGGTTTCTTCCAAAGAAGTTTACGAGAAGCTAATTTTGGAATTTGACTGTTTCAGTTTGATATGCTGAATTTTCTCGCATTTTGGATATAAAAGACAATTTATTTGAAAACCATTAAATTATTGCGAATGTGACATTTGGAATACATATAATTGTGTTTAAATAATAAATTAAGAATTTGTTGCAAATATTTCCACATTTACATTGTTTGATTCGAAATACAGATATATAAATTATACTCATATTACCAATTTTGTCAAGATAAATTGTCTCACATGGAGGAAACTTTAGCTGTGATACTGCACACGAAATTATTTTCTGCAGTAATTTCATAAATTTAAAGAAAATGTTAATCCAGTGAATAATTTTAATTTTGTTTATTATTATTATTATTATTATTATTATTATTAAAGTTCAGTTAGTTTAAGTAAAATTCTCGGACTATCGATTACATAGCAGATTCCTGTAAATATATTATAATACTGCCAAATTTTCCAAGTTTAAGGATAATATATATATATTTCTAATTTTTTTGAGCTTATAGAAGCAACATTTCCCCAGCAGAAACATCCTTTCTTGCTATAATACCTAATGGACTATTCATAAAACTAATGCTTTTTACTTAAATTTTTATAATTTAAATAATTGTGTTTACAACTTGCGTTACTTCTTGCGCTATGTAGTTTAGAGTGTATATCTAATGAAATGTATCACACAAGTTAGCGATCTTCCACTTCCTAGCTGTACAAAGTAAATATTATACGTTAGGTCGAGCATATTGATAATTTTGTCTCTTTTTATTAATATATATATATATATATATATATATATATATATAACAAAAGAGAGGGTCTTATTTATAGTGATTTATGTATTCAATAATGTACACAACAAACATTTTGAATAGCTTTTCATACGCAACAATCCAAAAAGCCAATTACCAAACCCAGACTAGCGGTTTATAGAGTTCCATTTCAGTTACGTAAAATAAGGAAGGACGAAGAAAAATAAAAGAAGTTGAGCATAAACCACTACAGAATATTACGTAACTGAAACAAGAGTTCATTAATACAATCTTTTTACTGCTGACTTCTCGATGAATCATTGCTCAGAATCCTTTAGCAAATACGAGAATAAACAAACTGGATATTTGCTAAAACCCGCCATGTTATTCTCCAAAAGTTTTCATGCGCATGAGTAGGGTTTTACCGACAGATTGTCTATTGACGACTGTCATTTGTTCGCAAGCATTAGGCATGCGCAGGGAAGCAGTTTCAAGTGGATACATTGCGCTTACAGAAATTGATATTGTATATACAAAACGTTAAAACTGTAGTATAATCAATTGAAATTTTAAATTTGGTTAAAAACGTAACATACTTAAGACTTTCATTGCATTAATCTCTTTTATTTATTTGTTTCTTTGTTTATTTGTCGGTCTTCAAAACGAATGATTTGATCAGACTTTTAAGCGGAGCTAAAATAACCTTCTTACTACCTCTACACGTACTATGTACATAGTGTGTAGAGAAGGTATTGAACTCCACACCAAAAATACGATACGAGAGTTCACCGGAAATATGTACTGAGGTTCCCTGAGTCCAGAACAAACATTTTTAGAAAAAGATTCGTGTGTGTGTGTGTGTGTGTTTGCGCGCGTGTGCGCCTCTGTGGACAGCATATCTCAAAAACTAAAAGACCGTTAAATATAAAAATTGGCACTTTAAGTTTAGTATCTTCCATGGATGCGACGCGATGAGTTTCAAGGAAATCCCTCACCCCAAACTACCCTTTAAGTAGAAAAAAAATGACAATTTTGATTTTCTTAAAAACGGCTCTAAATATTTTCATTTAAGCGCCGTATATATATATATATATATATATATATATATATATATATATATATATATGTGTGTGTGTGTGTGTGTGTGTGTGTGTGTACATGACTAAACTAAACCGTAAGAAATAGACAAGAACGTACTGCACAAAAATTAATATAACAATTTATGTCTTGCATTTTTGTTGTAGAGTTGACCGTTTCCAAGATATTCCTTGTTATTCGTTTTAAGTTTAAACTCCGTAACTTTTCTCAAACTGGGTTAACTTTCCTTTCATCTCCCTTTTGTTTACTGCAGGTCTTCAAGAACAGAACTTCAATTGTTAACATAGCGACCAGCTTTTGTAAGGCTTTTAAAAATAGGACTATCGTTTTAGCCAAATTTTCCTTCTGTTTACAAGAAATCAAGTAGTAAGGCTATTTCTGCTAATGCTTATCTGCTTATGTAGATAAAAGAATCTCTTTTGTAAGAATAGTTTGTATGCCAATTTTAACTTCAGTTTATTGAGGAGTACATTTTAAAATAAGATTATTATTATTATTATTATTATTAATTATATATACAATTTATTTTGCCCAAAGTATTTCTATCTTCTAGATCCACTTCTTCAGCAAAATTATCTGTGTTATCAGTATACACTAACATATAAATTACGTTATTGATTTTAAAACATATATGTTCTAGAAAATTCAATCAAAAATCTATGTCAGATAAGCAAAAAGGTCAAATGGGAAAATATAGGAGCTGGCATCCTATAGAAAATGCTGCTTGTATATGAAATTTGAAAACAACCCATCTTTTAAATTAAGTTGTTTCCAAGATAGAGGTAGGTACAGTTTTTACTAAGGAAGTGCACAAAAGAATAAATCCATAGCAAGGAGCAAAATCATTGATGTATCAAAAGCTTTTCTTTTCATCCAAAAATATTTCTGTACTACCTATCATTAATTACAAAGAAACCCGTAACATTCATCTGGCATAAAAATATACTGTACAAATATTATTCTCGGCAATTCTAGTTTTATCGCTTAACAACGGTCGAGGATGCAGCTGCGAAGTTTTTTTCCGAGAATCTTTTGATTTACACCCGCCTGACATTTTCCTTATGCGATTCAAGAATGACGAGTCACGTCAAGGATATAAAGATATATAATGTCTAGACTATAAAGAAGTGTTTTATGTTGATAGTGATCTGAGTGAACTTCTGAACTTCAACCTTGACCATTTTAATGGTGCTCGCAGTAACTACACATCTTTCACAAGACATCGCTTTTATAACGCTTGTTAGGACTATTATTTTGAATATTTATCTAATAAGATAAAATCTGATGTCTCCCATTCACACAACTGTCTCTAGCTATTCCACAAAAAATGTTGCTTACAAAAGATTATTCTTTTATCTACATCATTCTAATCGAGATAAATATTAGCAGAATTGGTCTTATTACTTGTTTCTTTGTAAGTAGACGAGAAATAAGGGAATACATTAGGTAAAAGCGATACTCAAATCTTTTAAAAACTGGTAGCTGTGTGAAACAATTGACATTCCGTTAGCCTTGCTTGTCAAGAGTAAAAGATCTGATGGTTCCAATCACATCACATTTTCTACTTCTCTTCAACAAATTATTGATAACAAGTTTATTCTTCTATTTATGTATTTCATGCTAATCGAAAAAAATAGCATAAATAATCTTATTATTTGCTTCTTTGTAAGCAGAAGGGAAATAAGGGAGTACCACAAGCTAAAGCGATAGTCAAATCATTTAAAAGCTGGTTGAAGTTCCTTTATTAATTTGGCCAGGGTTGACAAATTCCCCTATGATGAGGGAAGAATAAATATTTTAAAACTGAAACCAATCACAAGGAATATGTCAAAAATAGTCAACTCCGTGAAAAAATGTATATAGGTAACATAAATTGTCTCTAACGCTTTACCAGTTATACAAAATTCATCCAAAATAAAGATATATTCAGAGGCTATTCCCAGAAAATTCAAGATATACATGTTATTTGTCTAAGTATCTTAAATATAAGATGTTTTAATCAAAATCTTTAGACCAATTTTTTAGAAAATTAAAAATTTCGAAAATTTTTTCCATGTAAAGGGTAGTTGGGGGTGGGAGGATTTTCTTGGAAATCTTCGTGTCGCATCCTTGAGAGATATTAAACTTAAATATCAAGCTTGGAGTTTTTGTTTTTGAGCTCCTGCACGCGCACACACACACACACACACACAAACACACACAGACAGACTGACAAAAAAGATACACGCAGGAACACTTTTCTAAAAATACTCAGGATATTTCCGAATTAATCTCGGTAGTTAATTTTAGGTGCAATACAATACCTTCTCTATACACTGTGTACATATTACGTGTAGAGAAAGTAAAAAGGAGAGACGAAAAGACTTACCGTTTGAGAAAAGTTCAGTAACTTAAAATTTAAAGCAATTACACGAAATATCTTGAAAACGGTTAACTCTTAAAAAAAAAAAATCTGATGTGTTATACTCGCATGTCTTTCTTCAGCTGCTCTTCAAACAAATTTCTTAGAAAAGATTATTCTTCTTTCTACGCAATGCTAATCGAGATAAGCATTAGCAGAATGTTCTTATTACTGGGTTCCTTATAAGTGGAAGGGAACTAAGGAAATGCATTAGGTTAAAGTGATAGTCAAATGTTTTAAAAGCTATCGTTATGCGATTGTCATTGCAAATCGCTTCTTTGTTTGGGCAGGAATAAAACAAAAGAAAAAACGGACGCTTTATGTCTGAGAAAAGTATTTCGCAATTGAAAACAATAACGGATACTTCCACAACAAAAAAGTAATGGACATAAATTGTGTGCTTGGACGAGATCTAAATTTTTGTGCAGTAATTATAGGTATTTATCCTTGGTATGTACTTTCTTCAATTGAAGTAAAGAGTGTCCTGGTTGATTAAAACATCCAAATTGCAATACAATAAAATATACATTTTGTGATCCAAAATAGTATTAGAATTTATTAAAAATATTAATTAATTGGGTTAATATTAAATTTTTGTTGCTATTAAAATTATTTAAATGTCTAATCAATAATAATGAATATCTCGGAAATGGTTAACTTAAGAAAATATTTTATTTCAAATAATTGTATGCTTTAAGAGGGTGTACTCTTTGGTGCAGTAAGTTTTTGTCTATATAGTGTACGAGTTGTAACAAAGTAATTCAGAACAATGAGGATTTTACATGCTCTTCCCAGAAAATTCAAGATTAGAATTGCGTTCGAACAAGCAAATATCTTCAGTAGAATATATTTATATTATGACCTTGAGAGTTGGATTTTGGAATATATGAAGAATAGCGATCATTTGTTGACGTAAATGCTAATTAGGGTTTAGTATTTTATTGAGTTGTCGCATTCTTGCAAGACGCTTAAATAATACCCGGCAGTGATTGCGCGACGAGTATTTTATGGAGAGATTTTGGTTCTCTTTGCAAAGGTCAGGGTTAAAAACAAAAGAGAGCTGAAACGAAAGATAACTTTCCGTTTAAGAAAAGTTAAGTAGTTTAGCATTTAAACAAATAACAAAGAATATCTCGGAAGCGGTCAACGCTACAAAAAATGCATAGGTATGATATAAATTGTGTGTTTTAACGAGATCTACATTTCTTGTGCAGCAAGTTTTCTTCTTATCTCTTACGGTTTGCCAGTTATACAAAAAATCTCCAGAATGAAGAGGTCTTTAGAGGCCATTGCTAGAAAAGTTAAAATGCACGTACATTTAATTTGTCATGTAAATATATTTAATATATTGTATTTTAATCAAAATCGTTAAGGTCATTTTTGAGAAAAAACAACGTTTTGAAATGTTTTTCATGTAAAGAGTAGTTTGGGGTGGGAGGATTTTTCTGAAAATCTTCATGTAGCATATTTGGAAAATATTAAACCTAAACATCAAGTATGGTATTTAACGGACTTTTTGTTTATGAGCTATGCTGCCCGCTGATAGACAGACAGACACACACAAACACTCACAAACAGAGGGACATTTGTCTAAAAAAAAATTTGGGATCGAGGGATCTCAAAACATGTATATCCACTGAAATCTCAGTATTGAATATTTGGGTGGAATACAACACCTTCTCTATACACTATGCACATAGTGCGTGTAAAAAAAAGTAAAAATCAAATGTATCACATTCACATGCCTTTCTCTGCCCTCTATCGATTATTAGTGTATACAAACTAACCTTACGAAACATTATTTTTCTAATTCTTTTAATTGAGACAAACCTCTGGAAAAATACCTACATTAACATTTTTCTTATAGATATAAAGGGAACAGCGATAGCCAAATTTAGGGACTGGTCGCTATATGATTGACTTAAAATCCAATGATTTTCCATGTAATAGCATACAACTGAAACTCGATAAAACTTTAGAAGAATTATACAAAGTGCTGAACCATCCGCCTTTGTATTGTAGGGGTAGCGTGTCTGCCACACATTCAAGAGGTCCCGAGCTTGAAATCTCGGCTAGAGTTAGTTACTTGGATAAGATATACTCGGGGTTTTGCTTTATCCTGAGAAGACGAGTGTCGGCTGTTAAGAGTCATTGATAACGGGTGCTTGCAAATATCTTATGTCATAAAAAAAGGTTATTTGGAATAAACATTTATGCGTTTTGAGATATACACTCTCTGCGCAGAACGCATACCAGTTTCTAGATGACTATGAAATATTCCTTCAAAATGAACAGGACTTCAAGGATTGTTTTCAGGAAATTCAAGATATATATAAGCCATTTCTTATGTAATATGTTTAATGTATGGCATTTTAATCAACAGCATTACAATCATTTTTGAGAAAAGAGAAAATATCCGAAAAATGATTCACGTAAAGGGTAAGTAGAGGTTGTGATTTCTTGAAAATCTTCAATTTTTTTGGGAACCTATTGAACTTAAATGTCAAATTTGGTGTTTTACATCCTTTTTATTTTTATGTTACGGTAATCACTACACAAACCATTATTAATTTGTTTTTTATTCAGGTGTTCTCAAAGCAGGTATTTTGGGTGGTATAAACTTTGAGTGGAATGTAATACACTGCCTACCTAACAACTATGTATATACGCGGCAGAGAAAGTAATTATACCCCTGAACATCAACAAGCCGCTCAGAAGATTGTTTTAGATTATTTTCTGTGGTATCATACAAGTGTGCATTCCTTCTTTTGTTTGTGCAGTATTTGCACCAAATAAAATTAGAATTAAAGTCCAACATGTTTGAAATGTGAACCTGCTTTCCTCTAACGATAATCGGCCTCTCAGAGGGAATTGGGGTGGCAACGCCCTGGGTTAGATACATTTGCATAATTGAACACTTCCAATCAATCCGACGGAACGGGGCCGCGAATGTTGCAAATTGCTTAGCCAACTGATTTGCCAGATTCGTGCTCTAGATAGCTTCCTGCTATACTCGGATGTGCTATCGACAGCCTGCGGTTTGATTGTGGCCCTTGTATATCGAGACTGCGGCTCTCCTAGTTTAGTGCTTTGTTGCTTTATTTGTTTCTGTTTTATTCATTTGGTTTTCTCCCTTCAAATTAAAGAATTCCAAAGATTCACTTTATCAATCTAACTTTTGAAAAGAAGAACAGTGTTTGAATTAAAATATTAGCAAAAATTGATAGATAATCAGTCATTATAGACCAAACATAATCAAGAAGATTGTATACATCAAGTAAATCAAAATGGGGGTTATAATGTTTACTGCGGAATCCATCCTATTCCATCTATCCACCCATCATCTATCGGTCCCATCCCATCCAACCATTGAACCATCCATCCCCTTCTGCCCAACCATCTACTTCCATTCATTCATCTATCCTTCCATCCCATCCATCAATCTACTCCCATGCATCGCATCACCCTCTTCCATCCAATTCAATACAATACAATCCAATCCACATATCCATTCCATCTTTCCTTTGTATCATCTATCCCATTTGACCCCTCTCCTTTCATTCATCAATTCATCTATTCCTCCCTCCCAGCCATCCATTCCATTCATTCCTCTTAGGCATTTATTTCATCCTATTCCATCCACAATCCGTTCCCCTTTACCCATTCCATCCCATTCCATTTCATTCCATTAAATGCCATTGCTTTTATTCTGTTCCATCTATTCTGTCCATTCCATCCTTTCCAACCCATACATTCATCCACTCATGTCACCCCCTCCCAATCCCTTTATCCTTCCTAAACTCATCCTATCCATTTACCTAATCCTATTCCACTCGATCTATTCATATTTCCATCCCATTCTTTCATCCATCCTTATCCTATTCCAACCTTCCGTCCTTCCTAATCCCATCCTATCCATTGCAGTCCCATCCATTCATCCATCCCTGTTCCACCCCATCCTTTCTAATACCCTCCTATCCATTTATCCATCCCAATCCCATTCACCTACCCCTGCCCTATCCAATCCATTCATCCTTCCTAATCCCATCCTATCCATTGTATTCCAATCCGTCCTATTCATTCATCCATCCACATTCAGTCCGTTCATCCATCCACACGACAGCAGTGTGAAAGGCATATCCTTTTGTCTTTATAAATTAGGATCATATTAACTGAAAACATATATTTTATGTAGCACATCACTGAAGAAAGTTTGAACTTTTAAAATAGATACTATATAATAATTTTATACAGAACATAATTCTCATAAACTTGTGGTATTGTTTTTCATAAAACTGAAGAATACGAATGAATATTTACTTACTTTGACTTCTTAGGCCGTTATAATCCATTTCTTGGAAAAATGATTAAACTACCGTAATGCCTAGTCTCTAACTAGTGTGGGGTGTATTACACACAATTTTTTAAAATAATAAACTTAACTATACAATGTGAAAAATCTGATGTTTTCCATTCACGTGACTTTTCTTACAAAAGATTATTCTTTTATCTACTTTATGCTAATCATTGATAAACATTAGCAAAAGGGTATTATTATTTGCTTCCTTGTGAGTTGAAACGAAATAAGGGTAACTAGGCTAAAGCGCTATCTAAAACAATTGAAATTCGGTTCTCTTTTGCATTCCCGGCAGTAAAACAATAGATGAAACGAAAGTTATCTTCCCGCTTACAGCTCTACAAAAAATGTATAATGGCATAAACTGTGTGTTTTAATGAGATCCACACTTTTTGTGCAGTAACTTTTTTAATATCTCTCGCGGCCATTAAGAATGAAGAGGTCTTCAAAGGATATACATATAATTTTTCATGAAAATATCTTAAACATATGCATTTTAAGCAAAATTTTTATAGCCATTTTTGAGAAAATCAAAATTTTCCAAAAATATTTCATGTAAAGGGTAATTAAGAGATGTTCTTGAAAATCTTCTTGTCGCGTCGTTGGAAGATACGGAACTTAAATACAAGTTTGGTTATTTACCGAATTTTTGTCTTTTGAGTTATGCTGCCCACAGACATACACATTCACACACAACCATTCAAACATGTTTCTTAAAATGCTTTGCTTTTTATTCAGATGAAATCTTCACAGCAAGTTTTTTTTTTTTTTTTTTTCAGAAGCGTAACAGGCAATTTTTATATATAATCTTTACCAGCAGGTATGGGAAATTAACACCTATAGTTTGATTGCAGACTAGTTTTTATACGTATGCACCAATATTAAGAGTATTTGGCTGATGGATTTAAACGTGACACTATAATATATTATTTAAAATAAATGACTCACTAAACAAAGTTTCATTTCCTGATAATTAGAGAATATTTCTCTCTTCTTCTTCTTCTCTCTCTCTCTCTCTCTCTCTCTCTCAAGTTAGTATTGCAAAACAAATCTGACGATTTCAGCTGCTCGGTATATCATGGCAAAAGTTTATGAAGATAGAGATACAGAACCGAGATATAATATAACGGTGAAGGGTGTGTATACATGCCGGTTGCAATTCGGCACCCTATTGTTTTCATAAGATTTTGCACATGTAGATGTTGCAAACATTTTTGAAGATCTCGAACCCTGCATTAAAATATAAACTATGTTGCTTTACAGTTTTCTGGAATAAGAACTTCTAGTAAACGTGAACATTTAAAAATAATAGCGGTTAAATTTGGAAATTTCTGTTAAGTAACATGATTGTTAAAATGCTACCTTAAATAGGAATGGCAGAGTGGCTAGATCGCTCGCCTCTCACCTGGGTTCGTTGACATCTGGGTTGGTTTTCTCCGGTCTTCCGATTTCCCCACCATTCATTCCCCCAATTGCTCCATCGTGACCTTTTTCTGTCATCCATTTCAACTTCATTTCATATCGTCTATTTCTTCACTTTCGTGCCACGCATTGGGCTTATTCCCCATATCTGGACGCTTATCAGATCCATAGTTCGATGCTCAACAGACGTTTGACCCCAAGCATTAGCTTATATGTCATGGAGATTGTAAGTCCTCCATAGGAAGAGATGAGAAGAGAACACAGTAAATATATTAGGGAAATAGTAAGATCCTTGAACAATGCTGTTTAAATTGTTCCTCACAAAGTCTAGATTTATGGCATTTTGCTCTCCCCTATACTTCGAGATCGTACCATTAAAGCTTAACAAACATTACTTTATAACTATCTACAGTAGCAAAAAACTTACGTCTGTTAACAAGACACACTCTCTCACATTTGGAAACTATAAAGGAAAGGAATACATAACATACATGAAACGTACAGGAATTAAAGTGGTCAAGATTTGCAGATTTTGCTCCATTTTATAGAGTTTCCAAGAGTAGTTGCTAAAGCATATACTTTATTTTGTAAAAGCAATCAAAATATTTTACAATAGTATAAAATTGCTCTAAAGAAACGATACATAAGTTTCAAATTGATAGCCCAAAAAAGTTTAACTAACTAGTTTAACTAAGTGGCTTGAGGAGATATGGATCGGATGATGTAATAAATATGATAGTCAGTCAGTAGTATATACGTGGAGTCGAAGCTCCCTATGGGTACCAGGGAGAAATCCTCCGCAGCTCTTTCAATTGGGGCGGTATCTAGATTACTATAAAGCTTCTCCCCCCGGTGTGTGGCGAGATAGGGGGAGGGAGACAGGTTTTATAGGGTTCGATCCGAAGCGAATGCAAGTGGGATTTGTGGCGGTCAAAGCGGCGCAATGGCGGGTTTGCCCCGGGTTCTCCGGTTTCTTCCGCCATTACATTCCACCGGTGCTCCATCTTCATTCCATGTACCACCAGGGTCATCTTCTGCAGTGCCATGTGTAGATAAGCCGGCGATAAAAACTATAAAAAAACAAAAAGAGATCGCAACCTACCCTACGGTAAAGATCACTCAGAAAGTAAAGACCGACTTGGCATGACTAAATAACAACGAAATTTACTAAAACAAAATTTTATTTACAAAGTTACATAACTTACTCTATTTCTTAAAATAAACTGTCAAGGCATTTCTTGTTATTTGACACTAGTTTTTCAATGCCGATGTTACACTCTTCTACCGCCAAAGACCTGATTACCTTTTTGAATGCATAATATGTTCGGTCAATCGATTTTTATAGCCAAATAACGCAAGTGAATGATGATAATGCAATGAACACAATGAACGTGTCTTCAGTGAGAAAACTGCATATTCTTTAATCAAAGTAGCACCAGTCCGGAGTCGGAGTCCAGTACTCATTATGGAAAAGTTGGCGCGCCGTGGCCGAGTAGTTAGACCACTCGCCTCTCACCTAGACGGCCCGGGGTCGATCCCAAACGACCGCATGTGAGATTTGTGGTGGTCAAAGCGGCGCTGGGGTGGGTTTTCTCCGGGTTCTCTGGTTTCCTCCGACATCGCATTCCACCGGTGCTCCATCTTCATTCATGTGTCATCAGTGTCACCGCCTGTGGTGTCATAAGTAGTTAAGGCGGGCGTTAAACACTACCAAAAAAAAAGATGGAAAAGTTGAAAACAAATGTTGATTTAAGAATTCAGTGATTCCAGCATTTCATTTTTGACACTGTAAATTAATTTTTGGGTGCAAAAGATTTCCCAACCGATGAAGACCTCAAAGTGACAGATCTTTGGGAATAGAAGAGTTTAGCATCGGTACTAATATACTGGAACCAGGTTACTATAAATGCCTTGACAACAATGGTGACAACTTGAGAAATAAAGTAATGTACTTTATCTCTGTAAACAAAGCCTTATTACTTTCTTTACAGATATTACGTACATAGTGTATAGAGAAGGTGTTGCATTGCACCCAAAAATTCGATACCGAGATTTCAACGGAAATATATATTATATTTTGAAACCCCCTGAATCAAAAAAAAATTTTTTTAGAAAAATGTGGTGTGTGTCTATCAATCTGTCTGTCAGTGTGTGCGAGTGTGAGTATGTGTGTGTGTGTGTGTGTGTGTGTGGGCAGCATAGTTCGAAAACGAAAAGTGCGTTAAATACTAAACTTGGTATTTAAGTTCAGCATAATCCAAGAATGCGACACAGAGATTTTCAAGAAAATCCCTCCACCACAACTATCCTTGGTGGAAAATTTTTCAAAGACTTAGATTTTCTCAAAAATGGCTCCAACAATTTTGATTAAAATATCGTATATTAAGGATATTTACATGGCAAATAAAATGCGTATCTTGAATTTTCTAGGAATAGCCTCTGAAGACATTTTTATTCTGTGTGAATATTGCGGAATTTTGTAAAATTGGTAAACCGTAAGAGATAAACAAGAACTTACTACTCAAAAATGACCAGCTCCTTAAAGCACACAATTTATGTTAAATACATTTTTTTTCGTGGAGCCGACAGCTTTTGAGATATTCCTTCTTATTGGTTTCAATTTTAAAAACTTTCTTTTCTCATACGGGAAATTCTCAACTCCTGGCCATACAAGGGAACTTCAATCTCATAGCAACCAGCTTTTAAAAGATTTAACTATCGCTTTTCTATGGTACTCCCTTATACCCCTTCTACTTAAAAGGATACAAGTTATAAGACTATTTCTGCTAATATTGTCTCGATTAACATGAAGTAGATAGAAGAATAAGCTTTTTAACCATAATTTGTTGCAGAGAGTTATGTGAATGGAACATTTTAGATTTTATTGACATCTCCTGTTATTATTTCTTTATGCCAAAACGTTTTTTCTGGTCGTCTTTGGTAGAATGCTCTACTCAGTATCTCCCATACTGCCTAATCTGACGGTTAGTTCGATCAAGCAGCTAAGGCAAAGGTCTGTTAAAACATGCTCTTGTAATTACTATCGTCAAATGTCGGTTTTTACTGTACTCATGCAAAACATTTCCAAATTAGGTTCCAGTTTCTACTTACTCTTTGTTCTCCTAATTTATGAGTTAATTATGCAGGTTGTCATTGGGATCTCAATTCACTTAATTCACCGTAAGCTTTTTCTAATAGTATTTTTGTTCATTTACATGTTTCTGTCTACTTTTGCATTATTGCATACATATCAACGTTTATTATTTGCTCGTAGAGAGTAACGGAGAGCATGTCTTTTAAGACTTTACGACAGAGGAAGCATTTTTTTGTGTGATTAAAAATGATACAGATTGTCACCACGAGGGACCCCACAAAGCATCAAATTTTATTGCATCACTCAGATTACTGGCTGAATGTACTGCACTAATTGGTTTACAGTTTTATGATAGGCCAGAGCTTATTTTGTGTCTATCCATCATGGCCATGGCTCTCTTTCACTGGGCAGTCCAGTGCAATGCGCGCCATAAAGCGATCACTAGAACCAGCAGTAAATGGGCGCGGACATTCAGCAACAGACGGTACATTTTTATCTTATTTGCGTTCTTAGACTGCGGGATTTTCTTGCCATAGTTTTGATTAACAATTCATATTATGAAGCTAAACTGCAAATTACTAATCTGTGTACAGCCTAAGAATTGTTGTTTTTCCTTTAACATATATGTATTATGGCACCAGAAAGAAAATAAGAATGTGCGCGTCAGAATGAAGCAGTACTACCAGGGTATCAAGAATTCTTATAAAACGGAATTGCCATTTATTTTAAGGTGATTTTTATATATTTACTCCACTGAACATTTTATACATTTCTATATCATCCTTGATGATATGGAAAATGTTTGCCTTTTACTGTAGGAGGTAAAGCTTTATAGGTATTAATTATAGAAAGATTTTAAGTATGTTTCTTATTTACAAACGCCGTTGTTTAAGATTGTAATGTATCTCATGCAGGTTCAGCGAACAAATATTTGATTCAGAAAATTGTAAATACACGATTTAAAATTGTATAGGAAATAGAATTTTCTGCTCAATCTCTGTTTAGTAAACGTTCATACCAATAATTTCGGAAACAGCACTTTTCTATTTGTTCTAAAACTACTTTCAACTATTGTCGCGAGAACTTTGAAATTTCAAAATACAAGCATACTACTACTTCCACTGCAATATTAGCCTATAAAGCCTGCTTCGCCACACACACACACACACACACACACACACACACCCCTTCCCAAGTCGACCTTCTGGTTTATATGGGAATTCTATTGTTTTTTTTTTTTGTTTTTATTTTTTGGTAGTGCTTAACGCCCGCTTTAACTACTTGTGGCACCACAGGCGGTGACACTGATGATACATGAATGACGATGGAGCGCCGGTGGAATGCGATGGCGGGGGAAACCGGAGTACCCGGAGAAAACCCGTTCCAGCGCCGCTTTGACCACCACAAATCTCACATGCGGTCGCTTGGGATCGAACCCCGTCTTTCTAGGTGAGAGGCGAGTGTAATTATTTAAAAAAAGGAGTGCAATTATTCATTATTTGTATTTGTTATGAATGAGACGAGTGAATAACCTAAAATTAAATAACGTTTGTTTCCCTTTCATATATTACTTAAAAAAAGCTGAAATCAAATAATCGTTCCCTATTTCTATTGCTGCTAACGATATTCGTACATTGGGTGTAAACACGCTCGGCCATATAATTCAGAAGACGGTGAAGAAAGGAAAAAATTCGATAATTAAATATGGTCGAATGTATCATCTACCGTTTCAGAACTAATGTTAACTATTACAATCATAGCCTTATAAAATATCCCTCCCTATATATTGTAGATTATTAATAGTCTATTTCCAGAATTTTCTTATCAAACACAAGTAGTGTTTCAATCTCTTAGAACAATTCACTCCGGTCGTGAATTCTGGACAAGATGGAAACACTCGTAGTATTACTTAAGGCAAGTGCCAGTTTTTAAAACATTTGACTATCGATTTAACAGTTATTCCTTTAGTTCCCTATTCTACTTATTAGCAACTAAGCAATAAGAACATTCTGCTAATGTTTATCTCTATAAGCATGGAGTAGAAAGAAAAATAATCTTCTGTAAGAAATTTGTTTGTAGAACAGCCAGAGCACTTCATGTGAGCGTAACACATCAGACTTTTTTTTAACGAAGTGTTTATTGTCCTCACTTCTGGAAGCAATAACTCAATGATCTTCTAAGGGCAAACATTACATCTCTTATAAATGCTTCTCTAGGTTTCCTTATTTTTCTGCTCAAGGTCCTTCTGTAATGCACGTGCAGGTATTGCTAACGTCACCGGTTTTTATAGTCGAAATTTATAGCTTTATAAGAAAGAGGTTGTATTCCGTGTCAGTAACGATCTTGCTTCTCTAAGAATGTATGCAAATTTTCTTCATAAATAAAAGTACACAACACGCTTCTGAATTACATTAAGAATGTAACAGCAAACATTGATAAGTAAGGAAATGGAACCGCAGTCGCGTATTTTGTAATAAACTGCATAACAAATCGCTGTTAGCATACATAAATACTAAACATTATCTTGTTTATTCACAAAACATTTAATAATGACCAATCCAGTCTATGACTGCATTTTCAGCCGGTCACAGTTGTCTATCGCTTGCAGAAATAATCTTGTTGAATTTTACGGTCAACTAAAATTTTTGGATTTACTCTTCACTATTATAATATATTTACTGAAAATTATTGCATAATACTGTTTGCACTAACAGTATAAACAAAAGGAGTGTATGTAAGAACAGATATTAATGTTAACTGTTTTTTCACAGAACTCGTTTGTAGGACACAAGTTGGATAGGTAAAGTCAGATTAAAAAATTCAATGCTATAGCCGGGGGTTTTCATTTTTCAGTCTGAGTGTACCTATTTAACTTGTTCCCTACATACGGCTTCAGTGAAAAAGCAATTAACATTAATATAACAGTCGGTTAAACAAGAACCTTGCGACTAAAGTACTTAGGTCATTGTAAGTCGCCATTAGGTATGTCGTTTAAAAAGAGATACCTTGTGGTTTACCGGAAACCATGCAAGTGAGTTGGGGAATTTAATGTTATGCTGCAGGTCGCAATGGTAGCTTAGTGGTCAGAAACCGGGAGATTCATGGTTCAAGTCCCGGCTGTGACATTGAATTGTTCAGTCTGACTCTAGCAGCTATTACATGTAATTATGCAACTATTCGTTTGTCATTCTTGACTAACAAAAATGAATCAAAGATGGCATTACTAATATATATTTAACAATAGGGGTTATCTTTATTTTCCTATTTTTATCTATAATTTACTGTACTATTATGGGTGATTGTAAGTTAATTTAAGAATGAAAGGCAGAAAAAAAATCTTATGTATTACATTGGCGTTTTCTACCCAATCTTCAACAAACTATTCTTACAAAAACCTTGTTCTTCTATCTATTTCATGTTAATCCAGATAAACGTTTTTAAAAATATTATATGCTCTACACGTTTGACTTTCTCTAGTCATTCAACAAACTGTCGCTACAAAATCGTATTATTCAATCCATTCGTTAATCCAACTAAGTTTTTCATCCACATTTATATATTTCGTTTTGCAATATACCTACTTTTCTGTAGCTAAAGTAATGATGTGTTTAAAGAGCGTAACTCTATGTGATAGCTTTCAATTTCTGTGCTGTTTGCACTAGACAAAAAAAATAATAGCGAATTCCCATTTGTGAACATTTTAGTATTTGAAAATTAATCCAGCAATAAGAAATATCTTGTAAAGGGCTATCACAAAATCCAGAAAACTCCGGATATTTGTTTCATTTGTCATGAACATATCTTAAAGATATGCTATTTATACAAAGTTGTATGAGCTATTTTTGAGATAATTAAATATTTTTAAAACATTTCTATAAAAGTGGCGGGGGTATTATTTGAAAATCTTATGTCATATCCTTGAAAGATGATGGGGTATAAAAGTATTTGTAGTTTGGTATTGAACCGACTTTTGGTTTTCAGTAATGCTGTTCATTGACACACGCGCACACACACACACACACATTCTCTCCCCCCCCTCATCCCTCCTTCTGAGGCGCGGGTAGACTTTTTTTTTTTTTTTTTTTTTTGTAAAATTGATTTGGTATGTTCACATGAATTTCTCTACTAATTCAAAAAGCATTTTTGTAACAGCATATTCTTCTGTTCACTTCAGGCAAATCGATATGTATGTGCCTTTGTACTAAGGGTTTTATTACATATTTTTTAATAACTTAACTCCTTTAACCGAAGCTGTATAGACGATGAATGCATGAAATTGATGACATACTCAAATAAACTCGGTCTCCATAGAGTTTAAACTTACTGAATTTTATGTTTTCAGGATAAGGAAAAATCCCAGAAAAACATACAGGTAACTCAACATAAACTAAATTCCAACTAGACACATCTTGGATATGAGGCCTTTACATATTTCCGTTTACGTATAAGGGAATTAATGTAATACAGTGGGTGTAAGCGATAACAAATCTTTTATGAAAGCATACCTAAGGAATGTTTTGAAATTCCGTTCTCTGTGCAAGACTGCGAGAGAAAAAAGTGCAAGACTGCGAGAGAAAAAAAAAACTAATGTGTTCTATTCACATGACTTTCTCTACATCTTTGTAACAAATTATTCTTAGTTAGCTTAACTCTTCGTGCTAATCGAGATAAACGTTAGCAAAAACGGTCTTATCACTTGCTTCCTTGTAAGTGGAAGGGAAATAAGGGAATACATTAGGCTAAAGCGATAATCAAATGTTTTAAAATGTGGTTGCTATAGGACGGCAATCCGTTTCTTTTTAAGTATCCAAAAATTGACAAGTTAATGTATGAGAAAAGTTTAAGTATTTTATAGCCAAAACCAATAACAAAGAATATCTCAAAAAACGAACAAGTCCACGAAAAAATGATATGACGTAAATTATGTGTTTTAACGAGACCTACAATTTTTGTGTAGAAACATTTTGTCTATCTCTTAAGGTTTACCAGTTATGCGAAATTTATCCAGAATAAAGATGTCTTCAGAGGTTATTCCCAGAAAGTTTAAGATATGCATTTTATTTGTCATATAAATATTTTTGATATACGGCATTTTAATCAAAAGCTTTAGAGCTATTTTGAGAAAAACAAAATTTCCTAAAAATGTCCAAGTAAAGGGTAGTTGGTTGTGGGGGGATTTTCTTGAAAATCTTCGTGTCGCATACTTGAAAGATACAGAATTTAAATACCAAGTGCGGTATTTAACGGACCTTTCTTTTTTTTTAGCTATGCTGCCCACAAGCACACGTACGCACAAGCGAACATTTTTCAGATGATTTTTTTTTATTCAGAGGGTATCAAAACATGCATTTGTGGTGAAATCTCGGTATCGAATTTTTTGGGCACAATACAATACCTTATCTATACACAATGCACATAGTACGTGTAGAGAAAGTAATTACAGGGATTTTGTAGTTTATAACGTAGAAAGATTTGATAATTTAAACTTACAATAGAGAATATCTCTGAAATTGTTGTTAATTCTATAGATAAAATTATTTTACATAAATTTGATTATTTAATGAGATATCCGGTGTAACTTTATACATATTTCTTCCTGTTTATAAGAAACAGAAACTCAATGAGATTGAAGACGACTTTGCCAGCAAGCACAGTTTATACATTTGGTCATGAAAATGTATTAAACTTTAGAATTTTAGTAATAATATTTAGCAATTTTTGAGTAAATAAAACATAACGAACATTTTTCATGTAGAGGCTAGCTTAGGGTGGGAAATCTTTTCAATCATCCTTGAAAATGTTGAAATTAAATATCGAAGATGGTATTCAACTAAATTTTCATTGTGGAGTTATGCTGTTCACAGAGACATACTCGCATGTACACACAAAAACGGAGCATTTTCTAAAATGTTTTACTCAGGGGACCTCAAAATGTTTATTTAAAAATACTCATGAAACTTTTGGGTGGAATGCAATGCTTCCATTACTTATTACTGTTATAGATAAGTAGTAGAGAGGTAGAAATTCTTTTCTTTTTCACGTACCTGAAAATATTTATGTCCACTGCAATCCTCGTATTGAAATTATAGTGGGTATACAATTATTCCTTTTCTTACTACCAGTATAGCTAAGAGAAAGTAAAAAGAGAAAGTTGAGCTCGAATTTCAGTACTATTCTGAATTCTCAGAAAATGTTGTGGAACTTCGAAAGTACATTGTCATAAAAATTGTGAATCTCTTGTTTCCTTCTCTAAAGTGAAAGGGAAACAAGCAGGTGAAAACAAATTGGGGGGGGGGGGAACCACCAGAAATGTTGACCCTCCTAAATATCCCGAGATAGAACTCAAGTTAATCTCAACTATACGTTATTCTATTATTGATATCTAAGGTTGAGATATATATGCAAATGCAAGGCTGTCATTTTGTTCTTCTTTGCAGATAGTTTTCACATATGAATATTTCCATGTATACTTCTTTCTATATAGCTATTTCGCGAATCTGTGAGGTTTGCACTTCCAAGAAATTTACGAAGTTAGTAAACTAACCCCAAAACAAAGAAAAAACTAAACATACAAATCAAAGCTTCACGGAACTGTTGTACTTTCATTTAGCAAACAATTTTGAACTTGGTAAAAATGATACGCAATGAAACCCAGTCTTAAATACTTAAGAGAATGAACTATATGAATTGCTAGAACGTTTGATATCAATTCACCAGCAAAAAGTGTAAATAATATGTATAATTTGAGCTTTCAGTGTATAACTCAGTCTTTACATCCACAATATCAGTTAAAATGAATGTAAGAATTTTATAAACCTGTAGTCTATATAAACATGAATAGCTAAAATATTCCAGTGTTTAAAAATGTATTTTTGCCAGGTCGGAAGGAAAATATTTAGGAGAACAAAGGGTTCTATGTCAATATGAGCGATATATTTTCTGAGAAAAATACAACTTATTAAAAGCATCCTTTTCCCTCCAAAAATATACTTTTTCCTGAAAGAAGGAACAGCTTACTGGTAGAAAATGTTTAAAAAATGACTTTCTCATTGTTTCTTAATGCAAGAGGAATGAACACTGTAAATATTATTAAATACGTTTATATATATATATATATATATATATATATATATATATATGTGTGTGTGTGTGTGCGGATTGCAATTGCAGTAAATGTGTTTATTTGTGCAACATTCCACATTTTTATTGCATATTTCGTTGCATATTTTGCTTTCTTCTTTATATTTAGGCAACTTTAATGCATATTTGCATGTATATTTTTAAGTTTTTAGGGCATATATTTGTCATCCCATAAAAGCATATAAGGAATGACACTTTACAACAAAAATTGAGCCATGCATTTATTTCAACTTTGTAAACGCACATTTCAATGAACTTCTAGTATCAAAATTTTGCTTCGAGTGATGTACAGTCGGATGCAAAACAAATAAACGTGCCGATATAATGAGTTGTGCGTTAAGTTGGCAAATAATTAGTAAAGCAGCTCCTCCGAAATTCATGGTCCAACTATCCCTTGCCTATTAGAGAAGCCAATATGACTCGTTGCCTTCGCATAGGCCTTTTGTCGAAATGTAGGATGTGCACTCAGAGAGTTTTAGATTCGTTTAGAAAACCTAATCAATTGCGATTTATAAATTTCTCTTCTGTAGACGTAACGGTTATTGTATTACGTTGTTAGCTATCATTTTTCGATGCTTATGGTATCTGTCCTGTTAATCAATGTTAAATTTACGTTAAAGAACAATTTCATCATTGTACTCATCTCTTGTAATTGATTTTCCAAACATCTCGACGCCCGAGATATCACAAGCTAATATCAAATGTGAACTAATTATTTGTAGTTGTGAATAATTATAACTTTAAAATACACATGGATATTATATTAGATACATTAAAATAACTTAGTCATTATTGCATCAGGCTGCTAAACCGTTGAATGCAAATTCTAATCCATGTTCAACACAGAATAATAAAAGACAGGAGATTGAATCCTATGTCAATTCATACAAGAACTCTTATAAGTTACAAAAACCCATCCTACCATCCCACAGTGATTAAAGCCATTATAGTTAATCATCATTTTCAAGTTCCTCCATAAAGGCTCACTTGTAACTGTTACATCAACGTGAGACCGAAATAAATCTTATTTTAAGCTGAAAATGTAGAATCAGAACTAAAAAGTATATAATAAGTCATTGGAATATGTTATCTCATTAGAAGTTTACTCATTTTGTGGTTTATCGGGGACTTTCTAGTCATGTTACGATCATATTTCACATGGTAGAGAGGCGGCACGGAAAGACGATTGGTGCTTTCAATCTGGACCTTGGCACTCAAATTTTTATTCTGATTTTGCCTTTTTATAATTATTAGCTCGGAATTAATATTTCTTAAAAAATGTATTTTAAAATGAATGTGAATAAGATTCCCAACCTTTTCAAGTATTGCAAAAATGCTGTTTTGCTGATTTGTGAATGATCAGTTCCTTAACATGCTTTTTACTTTCTATACTCCGTACATATTGCATAGGTAGAAAGTATTGCATTCCACCCAAAAATTCGATACCTAGAGATTAAGCTGGAAATACATGGAAAAATTGTAGAAAAAGGTGTATGTATGTATGTATGTATGTATGTATGTATGTATGTATGTATGTATGTATGTATGTATGTATGTATGTATGTATGTATGTATGTATGTATGTATGTATGTATGTATGTATGTATGTATGTATGTATGTATGTATGTATGTATGTATGTATGTATGTATGTATGTATGTATGTATGTATGTATGTATGTATGTATGTATGTATGTATGTATGTATGTATGTATGTATGTATGTATGTATGTATGTATGTATGTATGTATGTATGTATGTATGTATGTATGTATGTATGTATGTATGTATGTATGTATGTATGTATGTATGTATGTATGTATGTATGTATGTATGTATGTATGTATGTATGTATGTATGTATGTATGTATGTATGTATGTATGTATGTATGTATGTATGTATGTATGTATGTATGTATGTATGTATGTATGTATGTATGTATGTATGTATGTATGTATGCATGTATGCATGCATGTATGTATGCATGTATGCATGCATGTATGCATGCATGTATGCATGTATGCATGTATGTATGTATGTATGTGTGTGTGAAAGTTTAACTCAAACAAGAAAAGCCGGTTAAATACCAAACTTGATCAAGTTCGGCATCTTCCAAGGATGCGATACGAAGGTATTCAAGAAAATCCATTCTCCAAACTACCCTTTACATAGAAGCATTTTCGAATTTTTTTAATTTCTCAGATATTCCGCATATTAAAGATATTAATTCACATGCCAAATAAAAGGTATATATTAAATGTGTTTCCTTGGAATAGCTTCTGAAGTTCTCTTCTTTCTGAATGACTTTTGCAAAACTGTTAAACCATAAGAGATAGATAAAAACTTACTCTACAAAAAATTTAGACCTCGTCAAAACACACAATTTATGCCATATATGTTTATAGGTTTAAATATTCTAACATTATTCATTTTTTTTCATCCTGGTCAAGCGAGAGAGCAAAATTTCAATGCCAGTACATAATTACTAGTTTTTAAAAGATCTGGCTATCGTATTAGGTTACTGTATTTCCTTATTCTCATTGTAAAAGGAAATATTTAATGAATTCATTTTTGCGAATCTTTATCTTCATAAGAATGAACTAGATAAAGAAATAAGTTTTTGTAAGTTTGTGGTCTGCTGCAGCATAGAGAAAGTTGTGCGATTCTTTAATTTTGTTTGTAATACCAAACTGTCTAGTGCTTTTACGCTGTTCTTGAAGATACTCCATGTATCTTCACAGTGCTATAGCCTTGCTCATTAAAGAATACTATATTTGGTTTATCACCCTTTCAAATGGCATATTTATGATAAACATGGCAACATTTACAAGGGATTTCATCCAAACTCGCTGCAGTCCCATTCCCATTCCCCTTGCCTCCACTCATGAGCCGGAAACCAAACTCTGTTTATTGTTTTGGGTTTGACAGCCATACATTTAACACAGACTAATAGGAGACGTGCATATCTGCTCAGATAAAATTCTTCAATTTCCCACCCATTTCACAACAACTAGAAAAACCGGTACATGAGGGACACTACTGGTAAAGCAATTCTGCCAACATTAAGGGGCCGAATGGATTTCAAATCTAATTTCTAACATTTTAAAAATAGGAACTTACATTGTTACACACATATGCCAATTGTATATGTTCAAGTTTCACCTCTGCAGCTTGGAAAGAATTTTAATTTTTAAATGTATTTGTGATTAGAAACAAATTTTTTTCAAAATCTCCTCCTACAATGTTAATGCAATAAGATTGAATGTTCCAGATTCTGTATTTGATAAAACTAAATATAGATGTTTTATATTTGCTTCCTGGGTTGAATGAAAATAATTAGTATACTGGTGAAAAAACATTGTTGCTTTTTATTCAAGACACATATTTTATTTTTTATTTAATGGATCATGCAATGTATGAAAATATCCAATATTTAGATTTTTATATTTACTTCCTGGGTTGAATAAAAATAGTTTGTGTACTGGCGAAAAAATATTGTGGATTTTTACTCAAGACACATATTTTAGTTTTTATTTAATAGACCATGAAATGTATAAAAAAATCCAATATTTAGTTTTATTGAACATTCTGTGCAATAACATTATAATGTTTGCATAAACAGTATAGGAGGACGTGGCTTTTGATTATAGCAAATGCTAAAAAATGAAATGGGAGAAAAATCATTTTACATTTAATATGCGGAGAACATTTAAAGTGGGTTACGTAACTTCGGAAAGGTTGATTTTTTGTGTAAATAACTCCATGGCCCGACAGATCACGGGGAACCTTGGCCTACCGCCCGGCCACTGCGTACCCCATTTCGGTCCACTAATTCGGTGAGGGTGAGACGTGGTCAGCGCCTCGAGTTAATGCGGTCCTCATGACCTGGAGCCACTACTTCTCCATCAAGTAGCTCCTCAATTGGCCCCCCCAGGGACCTTACCCGGGTACCCCGGGCCAGGTCTCCCAGCGGGGCGAAAAAACCCAGGTCTTCCGCTTGATATGCAGCTGCGCTACCACCGCTCTAAAGAGACGACCTTGATTATTGTGTAAAAAAGGAAAACAAAAGCAAACAAGTGATTTTTGTCCGGAAATGACAAATTGGCATTCATATGCACCCGTAAATAAAGAATAATTGGGGAAAATACATATGAAATATAAGTAGATATAGATTTATATACATAGATAGGTAGGTAGATATACGGTTTTAAATTGGTGTGAATACTTACCAGAAGAGGGTGAATAATTACGTTTTCATATCGAATAGTTAGTTATCTTGTAAACCTCTTCAAGAAAAGCAATACGTTATTACAATGAAACCAAAGGTTTACTACATATTAGTGATCAGATTTACTTGCCCTCCTCAGCTCGGGAAGCAGTTGTATTTCAGAATAATTCAGATCCGCCAAGTTGGTGGGCGGGCACTTATAGTAGTCTAAGAACCATGCAGCTGGCCTCTCCAGGATATGCTTGGAGGGGCAAATACAGCCTTCATTTCCGGCCATTTCAAATTTCCGCACATCTACCAGCTCTCGACATAAGCTCCGACTTTACGAGATTGCTGGCGACTTCTCTGCATATAGCAAGAACTTTCAACGGCTAGCATTCTGAATTTGTAGTTTTGAAGCTCAGCTCCTTTGGGAAAACGTACGCAGAGTGGTTTAAAAGGATGGCCACAACTGAGACTTGCTTTATTGTGACTGAGTAAAACGAACATTTAACAGCAGCTTAACTAAGAAGTTCAGAGTTGTGATTGTCGTTATAGTCAGCCGTAGTAGTTAAGAGTAATTTGGTCGGTAGGCCGCTAAATTCAAAGAACTGAACTTGGACTCTTATGTTTTGTTTGCTTCAGGTCGTCTATGTTCATTTGATTCACGTCTCACCGTTGGTTCGATTAACAACGTAGGTTGACAGGTACTAGCTAGAGTGGTAGGAATATCTCTCCGTCGACAATATTTCTTTTGGGGAATTCCACTGTTTTCGTATACAAGTTATTTCTACCTCTGCAGCAATGACGTGTAATTAGTTTATTTTCATAAAATGTTTCGGCTATTCCTACACATGGACATAGTTCAAATGCGCTAGCTATGTCGTTCACGTAGCACATAGTATATTCATTATTTCAACGTCAACAATGTACACCTTGTGGGTGTTAGATTTACGAGGAAGCGATGGTCGGGGCAGAAGTGCTCGTTCAGTTGTCTGTTTTTCTGTAGTGTTGTCAACCAAACAACGTTTATTTCTTTTATGATCTCAGCCTTTATGATGAATTCTTATTTAATTTACTGCAAACTAGCTGAATTATTAAAGAAACTAGCGCATACGCATGTGCACGAAGTTTGAGACCTACATATAAAATAAAACATTAGCATTGATAGCAGGGTGTATTAACGTTATCGCTCTGCTCTGCTTCCGAAATTGCCCAAAACCTGCCGAATGGAGGCGAGGGAATGAGCGCGTATGGTAGGCACGAAATACATTCCTCTCAGTTTGCCAATCCTCGCTAAAGTGTCTCCCTTTGGCACTTCGCGGTGCATGGGATCGTGAGTTCGAGTCCCGCCTTGGGCATGGGTGTTTCCGTGTTTGTAAATGTGTCTATTTGTGTATGTATATGTAACAGGAAAATGTTTAGAATGGTAAGGTCTACTAAGGAAATATAGGAAACTGGAAAATGGAGAAAAAAGGAATACAGCGCCGGAGTCCTGACAAGCCTCCGGAACTGTATTTTTATATAAAACATGCATATATACACCCCTGCTGCATAAAATGTAGCCCATACTGGAACGGAGCTGTGACACCCTCCCGAACATAATTTAATCACTGAATTGGTAGGGTATTTTACCTTTCCAAAAATATGGTCATACTGTTGAAGGGTAACTTTTAACTAAAACCTAGTATTTTCATGCTGCACTGTAGTTTACCGTTATCTTAATATAGATTTGGTTATTTCCGTTCGATAATCCCAATAAGTTCAACCTTTGTCTACAAGTCGCTGATAAAAGCTCTCATATGCAAGTTCTTAGAGATTCCCCCTGTAGATATTTGTATTGGTAATTAAGAACAGTGTAATGAAAAAACATCACATCAATATTTACTTCATTTGCGGTCCTATAATGTTACTTATTAAGAGATGCATTTTCAGTTATCTAGTACCTCAAGTAGGCGTGGCACTTACATATTTTTCTCTGAGACCGCGGGTTGGAAGGTGCACCCTTGAGTGCGCAGGCCAGATAAACTTTTCGAGGCAACATTCTTACTACACAAACTCTCGAAGATTATATCGCAATAATATTTTTCTTCCATTCTTGAATGGAATGGTCCACTAGATTCTCGTGTGAAAAACACAACCACATTTTTAAACTTCAATCCCTGATTCCAGCTTTTTAGAATTACCGGTATTCAGATATTGGCGATTTAGCAAAAGGTACAAGCATTTATGAACAGACTTTCCAGGAACTATTACAGAACATCGAGCTGAATTAAAATATGGTTTAACCTTTGGGAAACTCAACAAGGACATTGAAGCTCTTCTTCACACCAAAGACAATATTTATGTAAATATAGAGAGTCTATACTGTAAGGCGTTTTTCATTTCGCCTCGCAGTTAAGACCATACAAAACACATAAGATAGTAAATTATGTAAGAAAACTGTCAGGTGAAGAGAAACAACAGCATGCCAAGTGGATACACATTAAGGTGCTATTAATAAGTACATCTGTATCTAAACCCGTAACAGTCTGTATGTAAGTGCTGTAGCTGTGGTCCAGTTTGAAGTCATATACAAATAATTGTTTATCCCTTCCTCTAGATCGCCATGATATGTTGTAACTGATTTAGCTGTTGCTTGTGTACCAATCGTAGCAAAATTCTTTCAGAGAGACAGTTTCCGGATTATCCTCTCATTTTAAAACTTTTAGAACATCATTCATTGGTTAGTTCTAATGTTCGTGTTTATTTTTCGGGCTGAAAAATTTAGTGGACTGATACCGGCTAGGAGGAGCCAAAAGGTGGAAACCTTACGGAGAGAAAATTATTGTTTGACGTGATCGTTGTTTCTTATAAGCTTGATCCCTCTAATGTGTAACCTTCCATGCATTATATCCTTTCCCTGAACTTTATTTGGCTAACTACACCTTTACATGGTTATATATATATATATATATATATATATATATATATATACACAAACACACACACACACACACACACACACACACACACACACACAATCCCTAAGCGGTGTAAGGTCAGGCGCTACACACTGTAAGGTTGACAACCGCACGTTTTAAATCTTACATTTGCGACCTTCAGTCGTATTTGTAAAATGTAAGCTGGACCATTGAACCGTACGCTGTAAATACGGTCCTACGATATAATAAATTTATCTTTAGATTGATGTTCACTATACCGTATATCATAATTTGAATACTGCTTGGACAACCCTTATTCCTTGTTCCTCCCTGCACCATCTAAAGTACTTACTGTGATGCAGAAAAGTTTTACAAGTCAACGGCAATTAAAAAAAGGCACACATTTGGTGACTCATTTTGTCATTGCTTTATTTCCTCAACCGCAAAGAATGAACCATCCCTGAAAATGCAAAATCACATTGCGCGAGACGAAGATGGGAGACATCACTAGCTCATATGAAGGTGATGACTGATGAGTTTTTGTGTCCATTATTGCTGACGAGTAAGTGTTACTGTGAGTTTTCTCAGGTTATATTCTCGATTCTAAGTTGCCGCGGTCGAGTGCTTATTTCGAGCGTGTATTCAGCAAAGTTAATTTAATGTTAAAGCGAGAGATAGAAATCGGCTTTGTAATTCAATAACAAGTACACACCTTTTAGAGTGTAATAAACAGTGGTGCAACATGCGATACATTTTCAACTGATGACATGCTGCGCTGCATCATAAACTAGTCACTTTACTGCTTCTTTCATCAAAACTAGAGCATCAGTCACTGGATAATGATGAAAAATCCATTTTGGCGGGTACATTATGAGTGATCTACACATGTTGATGTTTATTGACACATGTGACATTGTTTTTTATCTTTTTAATTGACGTTTCTTCAACTTATTTCTGCAATGCGTTTTGAAATAGTTTAGTACGGTTTTCAGTTCTTAAGTACGTACGACCCATTTTGATATTACTTGACGAAGGATGTCAGATGTTTGTGCTGCCGTCATCCAGAGAGGCAGGTTTAAAGCGAGAGATGCGTCTATATGTTATTTATGAAAGTTTACTCGCATTTTAGACGTATTAGCTCGTGTTATACAATGCATTTGTGTCATACAGAACGGCTATGAAAATGTAAATTTCATGATTCCCTTTGGATGCGTTAATGTTAAATAAATACTTTGTACCGCACAACAGCCAAATCCACCACAGGTGCCACTAGCGGTGATTGGTCATGTGACAGTTAAAAGATACTGGGCAAAGTTATGTGGAACAAACCTTAGGGGAATGTCAAGGCTTTTGTGGTTGCTGTCATCACAAGGAACAGAAACGCAAAATACGCAGCAGATGACAGAGCAATGCCTGCTGCAAGCCCACTAGATTAGCAACGCTTCTGAAAACTCATAATAAGGCAATAACAGAGCATACTACATTGTTAACGAACGAGATGCCTCCGCCGTGAGGCTTACATTCGCAAGATCCCAGATTCCATTTTCGTCAGATTGGCCACCTAACCATGTTTTTTTTTTTTTTTTTTTTTTTTTTTCCCTCTATTTTTTTCGTGGTTTACGAAGGTTGGTAGCCAAATGCTTGGTGGTTTCTCTTCTGCCAAGAATTTCCTGTTAATCGTTTCCTTTTATATATTTCAAAGTTGTAGGATCCGGCTATTGGTGCGTTAATGATTTATCTCTGCCGATGATTGGCTAGTGTCTCTTTCTGGACGGCTTCTTATCCCGGAATTCCACGGTAGAAGACGGTGAGGATTGGTGCAATTCTGGAATCGTTAGGAGCTCTCCTTGCTAGCGATCGTCGTCATCATTACCATCTGGGATTGGTCTCCTCTTCGTCACTTCCTCCAGGGCTCACGTAGTCACAAAGGCCCAACAATGGTTCTAGTAGTTGGTTTGCCTCTCGTCTGAGTAATCGTAATTGAAGGCATTTTAACTGACCTCCATTCCAGTAATTACCCTACTATTTGAGAGCAAAGAATGTGACAACTTACATTTGGATGAAGAAAGCTGTGGTTATGCAGTCCTCTAATCATCAAAGTAACACATCGCTGTCTAATAATAGACGATGGCTAATTCCAGGCTACCCCATTGGACAGCGGGAAAACAGTTGCATCGCATTTCCACGTATCACTAGAAGCACTAAACTGTACAGTTCAAGACAGCACTATTTAATTGAACAAATCTCCCAATATGAACTGGTTTCGTCACCATATGCAACTCTGTGAGCTATAGTTCCAGATACCGAGGCTCTCTCTTTGAAAGGAACAGGCTTAACTACCAAAACCTTATAGGATGCGACGACCTTGGGTTTCCGTGGCTTTCCCCTGATTGACAAGCCGAATCCTAGTTTGGTTTCTTCTACCACAACTATTCTTTTCCTCATTCCCTCTCATCATTTCCCTTTCATGTTTCAGGCACGCTTTTAGATCCTGCAGTGTCGAGAAAACGTTTCCCCGTGAGAGCCAGAAAAGGAGGTCCGACGCCCTATTAAATATGCTCCCTAATGGTGCGCGGGTGTTCAATTTTAGAAACGTTATGGACCTGTGCACGTCTCTGTAACCTGTCCGCCTTCGGCCTGATACCTCCTACATTTATTTCCTCGCTTTATCCGTGAGTATAGGCCGCGCCATGGCCGAATTGTTAGACCAGTCGTCTCTCACCTAGGCGACCCGGGTTCGATCCCAAGTGACCGCATGTGAGATTTGTGCTGGACAAAGCGGCGCAGGATTCTCCGTTTTCCCCCACTATCGCATTCCATCAGTGCCCCATCTTTATTCCATGTATCATCAGTGCGGTGTCTCAAGTAGCGGAAACATGCGTTAAACACTACGCAAATAAAAAAATTCATGCATATAGCCACAAGAGATCCATATTGCTGTCAAAGTTTGTTGTCTGAAGGGGAACCCTTACGGAGAGGAAAACACTGTTATAATTTAAGGGAATGGCCCACATTTTATGCGCGGAGGATACATATATAAATTGGATTCGTATAGATACATATGCTTCATAACATCAAAATGTGTAGTTTGTGGCAACATTTATATCAGTGTATTTTTGGACGAAAAATGCTAATCCTAGTCCATAGTTCGATACCGAGATTTTACCAAAAAATACACATTTTGGAGTCAACTGTATTCAGAAAAAAGTATTTTGGTAAGGTCCATTTTTTGTGTGTGTCCGTGAACACGATAACTCAAAAACGAAAAGTCGGTAAAATACCAAAATTAGCATTTAAGTTTAATAAGTTCCAAGGATGCGACACCAAGGGTTTCAGGAAAATTTCCGGACTCCAAACTATCCTTTACATGGAAAAATTTCGAAAATTTGATTTTCTAAAAAATAGCTCTAACGATTTTGATTAAAACAGCGTATATTATAAATATTTACATGGCAAAGAAAATGTATATTTTGGATTTTCTGAGAAAAGCCTTTTGAAAACCTCTACATTCTGGACGCCGTTTGCATAGCTGGTAAACTGTATGATATAGACAAAAACTTATCACACGGAAATTAAATCTCCTTAAAACATACAATTTGGTCATATGCATTTTTTCTTGGAGTTGATCATTTCCGATATGTTGCTTGTTAATGGTTTCAGTTTCAAAATAGTTAGACTTTCCTCACGAGAATTTGTAAACGTCTGGCTATTCAAGAAACGCATTTTAATCACGTAGCAACAGATTTTGAAACATTTGACTGTCGTTTTAGCCTAGTGTATTCCCTAATTTCCGTTCTACTTATAAGGAAGTAAAATAGGACCATTTCTGCTTTCTTCTGTTTATCTTGATTAGCACAAAACAGAGAGAAAGATCAGTTTTTGAAAGCATAATCTGTTTACAAAATAGCTAGATGTTTTTTCCTGTATTTACAACAATAACCTGTAGTTAAGAATACGAGCTTACAAGCATGTGTTTTACAATTTGCAAGCATTGCTCCGATCTCTGTTCACTGGCACTGCGGTGTAAGTGCGTCACAAAAGCTGTGACAATCTTCCAATACGACTGAACTCTGCCCCTAACTTTTTACAGGCAAAGGAAATGAATTGGATCCTTGAAATGTTAATAGTTAGAGGACTAAAGATGTTTATATGTTATTTGCGAATCCTCACGTTAATACTGCTTTATTAGGACAGCCTTCAGATATGAACATATACGAGTATTACCTTAAACGTTAAATGAACTGCAATACATAACAATTGCCAGTTCCTTTCATTACATCACATCACTATCACATCAGCCAACAAAGCTTGGCCTTATAGCCCGTTAAAATCTATAAAGGAAGAATTTTCTCTCCAACGCTTCTTGGGAAGTCTCAAACATCTTTTTCCATATGGTTGGCAGTCCAGCATAGCTTTGGGTATTCGTCCGTTGTAAATGATTCTTCCAATTTATATAACAGGAAGCGCCTCGAGCCCCCCGGCCGGTTAATGGGGTCCTCATAACCTGGAGCCGCTACTTCATCAAGTAGCTCCTCAATTGGCCCCCCAGGGACCTTACGAGGCTGAGTGCACCCCGGGTCAGGTCTCCCAGCGGGGAAGAAAATCCCCACGCCGGTACTGGGGATTGAACCCAGGTCTCTCGCTGCGCTACCACCGCGCTAAGGAGACGGCCATATATATAAAAAATCTATTGAGCAGGTTCCAAACTAAGATACGCCATTATATCACTATATTCACTGTCATCAATACATCAGTAGTAAAAGTATAACTGTACATGCATTTTTCACACTAAAAGTTCTTAAAATTCTGTATCCCATTTAAAAATAAAATAATTACTATTTTACTATTCATAGTTGGGTTCCAGACTTAGAAAAATTCTCGCACCTCATATTTAAAAGTTAAATTAACCTACATTATAAGTATAGAAACAAAAACGCGAATACATGCGTCTTGAGATGGTACTGTATTAAAAAGTGTATTTATGAGGTGTTTGATTCAAAACTACCACAGTTTTTATTTCCCTGTGCACAAATACCACTTTTATCCCTCGCTTTTGTTAGACACAGCTAATAACCTGTTCAATCTTCTACGTTTAATTGCTCTTTTTAACAAGTGAAGACAAAGTTGCACATAGAAGAAACTTCAGTTTTCTTTAAGAAAATAATATTTTTTCCCCAGACCTGATCTTCTAACAGGCATCTGTAAAATGACCACAACATGGCTGATGTATCTTAAGGGTTTCCATTTTTATTTTTTTTTTTAAAACCACTTATTTAAGACATGAGGACCTGAATACAAAAACTTGCTTAAATATTAAAATGGTATAGAACACATACGGATGTACCATGGTTCATATGATGTTACATTGGCGCATATAAAGCGTTTGTTAACAAATTAAAATTTTCACAATCTATGTTTACAAAACTAAAACTTTTTTCCTGAGACATTTGGGTGCTATTACAAGTATATATGAGGGTTGGAACTTTAATAGTGGCAATTATTTATTTAAAACTGATACAAAACATATCCGTTTTCAAGTTTTACTGTCCTAAGTAGTCATCAGAATTGTGCACAACTTATCACCAGTGATGTTGAAACCTTTAGCAGCGCCTGTTGTGTTGATAGTTCTAACCGAGAGGTCTACTGCCTGACGAATCTCTGGAACAGTTCTGAAAAGAATGCCACGAAGTGGCTCCTTCATCTTCGGAATCAAGTCAAAGTCAAAGGGGCTTTAAGTCTGGGGAATATGTTGGATGTTTCAGCACTTTCAAACCCTACCGACGAAAACAAAACAGTCACAGTTTGCGTTGTATACGAGCGAGCATTGTTGTGCAAAATGACGGGTGGGCTTTGCATAAGATGTCGCCGAAGATCAGAAAGTTCGAAGGACGAAATCGAAAGATCTAAAGTTCGTCAGAACCCCAGAAATGTTAAAGTTATAGTGCTTCTCGTGTTACGCTGTGATGGTGTTATCCTAACGCATTACGTTTCTCCATCGCACACCGTCAATGCGCAGTATTACAGTTTATTTTTGGAACAAAATTTGCTTTGAGGAAATGTACTTAAGCCTTTTTTTTAATTAAAAAATACAGCTCCGGAGGCTTGTCAGGACTCCGGCGCTGTATTCCTTTTTTCTCCATTTTTTTCAGTTTCCTATATTTCCTTAGTAGACCTTATTATTTTTAAATATACATACACAAATAGACACATTTACAAACACAGAAACACCCATACCCAAGGCGGGACTCGAACCCACGATCCTGTGCACCACGAAGCGCCAAAGCGAGACACTTTAGCGAGCGCGGCCACCGGGATCGGCAAATCTTTGACACTTGGACTTGATTCCGAAGATGAAGGAACCACTTTGTGGCATTCGCTTCAGAGATTCATCATGCAGTAGATCGCTGCATTCCAACAGGCGCTGCTAAAGGTATCTGCTACTTTCACAGCGCTAGCGACAGGTTGTACACTGCTGGTGGCTACTTATCGGACAGTAAAACTTGTTAGAATGTATCTTTTATATCAGTTGTAAATATATAGTTGCCACTATTAAAGCTCCAAACCTCTTATACCATTGCCATTTAATTTTCCACTTAGCACAGTATTATGAAGTGTTATTTAATGAGGTGTTTATTCAAAACTACCACAGTATTTATTTCCCTCTGCACAAATAACATTTTTATTCCTTACTGTTGTAAGACACAGCTGATAGCCCGTTCAGACTTCTTCGTTTAGCTGTTCTTTTTAGCAAGTGAAGACGAAATGAAATGGCGTTTTATTTATGGACACTCTTTAACTACTGTGGCTCTCAGAGTTACATTCTAAATTGGGCGATTAATTTTGCTCAGAGGCCTCTCTATCAGGTTCGAGATTCTTTTACGTACCGTAAATCTATGACGTGGGACCAACGGCTTTACTTCCCTTCCGAAGGAACGGCTTTACTTTCCGAAAAAAGCCATCGCCCTCCGCCAGGTTTGAACCCGCGACCTTGGGTATTTGAAGTTAGCATGGTAACCATTACACCACGGAGAGCGAGTGAGAAGACAAAAGTTGAATAAAGAAGGGATTTCAGTTTTCTTTAAAAAATAATTTTTTAACATGATAGTTGGGATTTGAATTACGGGGTCCTCTTGTCTACAGGTCATTAAACTTCCCAATAGACTCCTAGATTTTCCCGGTAATCCGCAACGAGATCTCAAATTATTATGAGATGACATACTCCAGTGGCGACTTACAATGTCGCAAGTACCCTCATAGTTCAATCGTTATCAATTGTTGCTTCTACACTTGCCGTATATAGAATACATTTTTTTCTCTTTTTATATTTTTTAATGCCCGCTTTACTACATAGGCACCACAGACGATGACACTTACGAAACATGGAATGAAGATGGAACACCGTGCAATGCGTTGGCGGGAGAAACCAGAGTACACGGAGAAAACCCGTCCCTGCGCCGCTTTGTACACATTAATCCAACATGTGGTTGTCTGGGATCGAACCCGGGTCGGCCGGGTAGGAGTTGGAAAGGTAGAGTCAAAATGAAAAATGCAAAGTCATAGCCGGGATTGGAACCACGTATCTCCTGGTCACAGCCTCGATTTCATTCGTAAGATGCCAGTGAAGCACTCTTCAATAAATAGTCTCAAGGAAAACACATTGTACATATTCTAGCCATCATTTATGGGCTACTAGTGCTCACGAATGGTGGTTTAGTCCGTTGACACATACTGGCAAAGGGGTATTCTCCACATACAGTTATAGCCTTTACTTTATATTACAATGCCCCCAGGAGAAGAAAAGGCTACTCCTTGGGTTCTTCCCTTAAGCTTTATATAAATAATTCCCTAATCGGTTGGAATATTAACGGATTGCGTATTCAAGACATCGAAGTCTTATTTTCCGTTTTTGGTACAATACTCAGCGTTTCCTACTAATACATTGCTTTGTGTAATCCATTTTAATGTCCTTAATTCGTACATAGTACATAGGTAGAGAAGGTATGGCATCTCACCATGAATTCGGTAGCAATAATTCACTGGAAATATAAGTTTTAAGCTCCTCTGTATCTAAAAAGCATTTTCAGAAAAAGGATCCGCATGCGCCAGTGTCTGAGTCTGTTAACACGATAACTAAAAACGAAAAGTCGGTTAAATACCAAAGTTGATACTTAAGTTCACCATCTTCCAAAAATGCCACCTGAAAGTTTTCAAGAAAATCCCACACTCCAAACAACCCATTACATAAAAAAATTTCCAAAACTTTATAAAAAAACTTTATGTGTTCCATTCACAGGACTTTCTCTACATAACTGTAACAAATTATTGTTAAAAACCTTATTCTATCTAATTTATTATAACCGAGTTAAACATTAGCAGAAATTGTCTTTATTACTTGGTTCCTTGTAAGTATAAAGAAAAAAAAGAACTAATGTATTCCATTCACATGATGTCCTCCAGCTGTTGGACAAAAAACATTTTATTCAAAAGATAAGCATTTTATCTACATTATGCTAGTCAAGATAAACATAAGCAGAATTAGTCTTATTACTAGCTTCCTTGAAATTAGAAGGGAAATGAGGGAATGCACAGGCTAAAGTGATAGTCTAGTCCTTTAAAAGCCGGCCGCTATGTGAACAGCTGAAATTCCATGCTCTTTGCTGACCAGGAATAAACAAACGAGAAACGAAAAGAAAAGAAAGATGAGAAAAGTGTAAGTAGCTTAAAATTGAAACCAATAATCCGGAATATCTCGGAAACTGTTAACTTTACAAAAGAAAATGTATGTGACACAAATTGGTGTTTTAATCAGATCTACATTTTTGTGTAGAAAGTTTTTGTCTATCTCTTATGGTTTGCCAGTTATACAAAAGTCATTCAGAATAACAGGTCTTCAGAGGCTATCCCAAGAAAATTCAAGAGATACATTTCGTTTGTCACAAAAATATCTTAAATATAAAGTATGTTAATCAAACCCGTTAGAGCCATTTTTGAGAAAAACACAATTTGCGAAAATTGTTCCTTGTAAAGGGTAGTTGATGGTGGGGGTACTTTCCTGAAAACCTTCGTGTCGCATCCTTGGGAGATATTGAACTTAAATATCAAGTTTGGTATTTAACGGGCTTTTCGTTTTTGAGCTGTACTGTTCACAGGCACATAAACGGACCTTTTTCTAAAAATATTTTTTTGGACTAATGGGACCACAAAACACATATTTTCGGTAAAATCTCGACATCGAATTTTGGATGAAATACAATACCTTCTCTATCCACTATTACATTGCACATATGGTCTAGAGAAAGTAAAATCTAAATCTTTTTAAAACACGCGGTTAATGTGATATACATTTTCATTTTGAGTTAACGATTTCCAAGATATTTCCTTCTTTTCTATTTTTGTTTTGTTTTTTTTGTTTTTGGTAACTTTTTAATGGTTGGTAATATCAGACGACGAATGGAATCCGTGAAATTATATTCCAAAACGTCAGGAAAAAAAAAAAACTCCTCATCCGGGTAACTCACCCTAAGCGAGATTCGAACTCGCGACCTCTTGAATGAGGCAGACACGCTACCCCCACACTACTGAGATTCTTGTTATTGGTGTCAATTTTAAAATATTTCTGAAACAGGAAGTCCTAAGCTGTTTTTAATTTGTTTACTCCTGACCAAACATAGACAACGCAAATTCAAAGAAACAGTATCTTAAAAGAGTTGACTCTCGCTTGGGTCTAGTGAACTCACTTATTTCCCTTCTAATTGTAAGGCACCTCCTAATAAGAACATTTCTGCTAATGTTTATCTCAATTAGTATGAAGTAGACAGAAGAATAGTCTTTTGTAAGTATAATTTGTTACAGAATAAGTAGAAAAAGTTATGTGACGGAACACACAGATGTTTGCCATTATGAACATAGGAGAGGCTGCAACAAAGCAATCATCTTTTAGATATATGGATGTACTATCCCCCCCCCCCTCTTAAAACTGTATAAACTAAGAAAAGAGTCTTCTAAGAAGTTGCTGAATTTACCTTAATAAACCCTTACAGCATGCGAAACAAAGTTATGAAATTATGTTGATAAACAGTTAATTTCTCATCAATATGCATTCTCATCAATAACAAGGTAATTCCAAATGTTTGGTGAGAGTAGTCTTTTGAAAGTTGTGCTTCTGCACTGGTTTTATAAAATAATTTAAGAATATGATATGAAAGCTCTTTAAAGATTTTCACAAGACGTGTAAGGTATCTATATCCTAAACATGGACCTGCTTAGAGGCTCAAATTGGTTTTGGTGTATTAGAAAATTCCAGCATATTTGTGTTTGCCCCATATTTAACCATACGTAGTTTTAAATCTTTCAGAAAGATTGTAAGGATCTTCAGTCGGACCCATTCAATGCTGTAAGGTACGAGTAATTCTCAAACGCAAGGATATAAAATGTGGAAGGTTATGTCTTTTCTTTTATTGTATCTGTTAACAGCTCAGATTAGATAACTTTAGCCATATGGAGAGGTTCTTAAAATTCATGTTCCTAAGTCCGTCGTATATGAGATTAGCTTCTGTTTTGCATACGTGGTAGACAGTGGAGCTAAGTCTCTGTGAAAGACACTTAAGTGTATGAATCCCTCGAAGATACTCATGCTTTCCACGTGTTTCTTGGAGCTTGTCCATTACTTGTCTATCTTACTAAGTGAGCCAACTGCTGGCCCAGGTCCAGTATATCGGAACCAGAGGATCACATCAACGTGCCGGCACTCACACCAATTCAACCCAAAGCCACTAATATTTTGAACATTTTCAGATCAGTAGATTTGACCCCAGCAAAAGTGCATTAAAAAGGGCACGATATATAAACATCCAATGTCTACAATAATTATATGATATATACAGACTATATAAGTGTATTCATTACCTTTGCTTTGTCAGCATTTCTGCCAATATTTAACTCATTAGAATGAAGAAGGTAGATGCTTAAGCTTTTAACTATAATTTGTTAAAGAGATGTGGAGAAAGCTATGTGAATGTAACACATCAGACATTTATATGATAAATCAATTTGTATCTATAGTTCGTTACTTTATCTAATAAGGGTTCTAATCTTGTACTTAATTTTTGACCCTATCCCGTCCAGTGCAAGCCTTTACTCGTGTAAGAAACCTCGTCTCCGTGTCTGAATACTATCTTCCTGCCCCACCCCCCTCGCTCGCGTTGCAATCGCAGTGCTAAAGCCGCACAATATTTTAGAAATTATCATAACTGTGTACATTTTTATATGTCTATTTCCTCAATTTGTTTCTAAATTAGTTTTATATTTTCACATACTACCTGCAATTTCTTTATCTCTTTTAGATTCAACATCCCTTTTTCGCATTAAAACTTATATCACATCCTAAATACTTGAAATCAGTTGTTTCAAACTTAGATCGTCTAGAATAGTTTTAGATTGCATTGGATTGTGTATTTAAACATCTGCGTTTTCTTATTGATAGTCCAACATTATATACAGGGTGTTAATGAACTAGACCAAAATACTATCACAGAATATGTAGATTACTTAAATAAGTAATTTGAGATAGGACACTTATGACCTGTTTATTGAAATTTCGAAGTAACGGCTGTGAGTTTCTGAAGTGCCAGTATGCCACGTATCGCGGCACTTCGTCAGGAATGAAAAAATAAAATAATAATAAAAATCATTTACTCTATGATAGGAATCAAACTCATGACCTTTGGAATGGGAGCTTCCCACGTTTTGCATTAAGCCACCTAAGCAGTTGAAAAAACGCCTCCAGGGTAGGCTACATAACACAAGAATGCAGTTAATGAATGCTCAGTGTTGCACTGTCAAGTGATTAGTTTTTGCAGCTTTTTGCGACATTAAATCTTGAGAACGCTAGTAACGAGCTGCTAAAATCGATTTTTCTGTACTTGGGAAGCAGTTTTAAGGACATTCTAAGCCGTTTTTCAACCTGGTTTGCTTTAACACCGACTTATCAGCACCTGATACCCACATGTTTAACGCTATGTAGCTGATTATGTTTATCCAGGGACCATGCATCGCCGATCTCAAATTACTTATATCAGTCAAGTGCACAATCTCGCAAATTATTTTGGTGTAGTTCATTAACGCCCTGTAGTTTACATATTTCATAAAGATATTTTACCTATATATATGGTTATACAAAAATTTACTAAATTCATAGACTGCAGAAATGTTAATATACATTTATTTTATAAGCGGCAATATTATAATTTTATGGCACTTTAATAAAACATTGCAGAGCTATTTTTATAAGATGAAAAACAAGGAAGCATTTTCCACATGTATTCTCGTTTAGGGTGGGCTATTTAATAAAAGAATCTGATGCGTTGTATTCATATGATGCTCTCCAGTCATTCTTATACAAACAATCTTATGAAAACTCATTAATCAGTACTTCTTATTAATTCAGATAAACTTTCATTTCACATTCAAACATTTCATTGTACAGTACAGTAAGTAAGATATTTAAGGAAGTGCCGCTATATGATGACTGAAATCCCATGCTCTGAATGTCCACGAGGAATAAAAAAAAAATAAGAATGACTTCCCACTTGAGAAAAGCACCTGTTTGAAAATTCAGATGAATTGCTTGAAAATGGTGAACTAAAAAATAATATTATGTGCTTTTATGAATCCACAATTTTTATGTATGTAGTAACATTTTGTCTTTTCTTGCGGTTTACCAATTATAGAACAATCATAAGCACTTCATAAGCCGTTCCCAGAAAATAAAAATATAGATATATTTCATGTCATGGAAATATTTTAAATATATAGTTTCTTAATGAAAAATCTGAAAATCTAGCTGTTCCATACATAAACTATTCTTACAAAATATTATCCTTTTATCTACGTCATACTAATCAAGATAAACAGCAAAATTTGTCTTTTTCGCTTGTTTCCTTGTAAGTAGAAGAGAAATAAGGGAATACAGAGGCTAAAGCGATAGTCAAATCTTTCAAAAGCTGTTGCTATGTGAAACAATGGAGGTTCGGTTTATTTTGCATGGTCCCGTTTGAGAAAAGCTACTTACTTGTAAATTGAAACCAATAACAAAAAATACATCGAAAACGGTCAACTATAGAAGAAAAATGTATATGACATAAATTATGTGTTTTACCGAGACCTACATATTATGTATGATAAGTTTTTGTCTATCTCTTACGGTCTAACCGTCATGCAAAATTCTGCAAAACTCATTCAGAGTAAAGAGGTCTTCAGAAGCTATTCCCAGAGAATTGAAAATATACATTTTATTTGTGATGTATATATCTGCAGTACTTTACTCAAAGACATTAGAGCCATTTTGAGAAAAACACATTTTTCAAAATGTTGTGCATTAAAAGATAGTTTGTATTGGGTGAGTTTTCTAGAAAATCTTCGTGTCACATGCTTGGAAGACGCTGAACTTAAATACCAATATTAGTATTTAACGGACTTTTCGTTTTTGGGCTAATGTGTCCACAGACACACGCGTATACACACACACACACATACACACATGGACAGTTTTCTAAAAATGCTCAGAGCCTCAAAACATATATTTGTGGTGAAATATTGACATCGAATTTTTGGTTGGAATGCAATACGTTCTCCAGCTACTATGTACAAAGTATGTACCTACATATGTGCTAGAAAAAGTAAAAATAGTGTCATTTTCTGTTTAAACAAAAATTAATCCAAAAATTTCATGCAAAGGGTAGTATGGAGTGGGGAGATTGATTTTCTTCAAAATGTTCATAACGCATCCTTGGAATATACCCAATTCAAATGCCAAGCATGAAGTTGTACCGAATTTTCATTTTGGAGTTAAGATGTTTGCGTTAAGGGGATCTTAAAAGCTATATTTCCGATGACATTTGGTGTGGAATTATTGGTACCTTTTTACTATTGTAGACATTAGAAAATGTAAAAATAATAACAAAAAATTAATCCAATTTAAAGCAATAGTATCTTATTTTCATCTGTGCTTAAATAAACACTATAAACGATAATGTTTTGTACATAATGCAGATAATTTGATGAATCTTAGCTTAAGGTTATATAGAAGTATCCATTTTTCGCCAACAGGTTTAAATTTAGAAGCTGGAAAAGCAAATTGTGTATGTTGATACGCCATAAATCATCTTTAACACTGTATAAACGAAATATGAAAGAACGCAACCTGTATTGTGTTAACAACAGGTTGGAGAGGAGACGTCCAGAGATATACGATGTAACAGCACGAATGGTTAAGCAACTGAACGCTTGCGAATTTCCACCCCTAGAGAGTTTTTGAGGACGATCAATGATAGTGAGGTGTGTGCCATTTCTGTAGCATAGATTCAGCAGAGCTGAAGCAGCGAGGCTGAAAATCACATGTTGATTTCGGGGTTCAGAAATGGATGAACGTAAAGTTGGGGTGCACTGTCTTTGTGTTTTTTATGGGTTTTTTCTCTTCTTCGTACTGTATTTCACCAATATTTCAATACCGAGATTTCTAGAAATACACGTTTTAGAGTCAAATACACCTTTTTAGAAAAAGGTCTGAGTGTGTGTGTGTCCTGTCTGTGAACACGATAACACAAAAACGGACAACTCTTATGTTTAGCATCTTCTAAGAATGCGACTCGCAGAGTTTCAGGAACATACCCCTACGCTAAATTACCCTTTACATGGAAACATTTTCGTAAATGTTGACCTCAAAAATGGCTCTTAAAGATTTTAATTAAAATAGCGTATACTAAATATACCTACATGAAAATAAAATGTATATCTCGTAATAGCCTCTGAATTCCCCTTTATTTCGGATGACTTTTGCATAGATAGTAAATCGTAAGGATAGACAAAATTTTACTTACTATGAAATTCCATGCAAACAAAACTGTTTCTTAAAAACAACTACTGTTGCTTGAAAGTACAATGTTTCACTTTTAAATGTTACTCTTCGGTAGTTTGGTTATATCCATCTAGTAGTAAAACTATGTTTGGAAAAAAGAGAAGTCGAGTTTGTAGAGGGGTTTTGTCAGTATTAACATAAACAGCTTCGTTCCAGTATGGGGCACATCTTATGCACGTAAGTATACGTTTTAGAGAAATAGCCAAATATCTGCAATTTATTTGACAATACAAATGCAATTTTTGGCACGCTCTTTCTTATCATAGAAAATAAGTGAAAAGTTAGAATTTCACAATGGTTTTACATAGAAGATTTAAAACTTGTATTTCCATACAGTAACATAATTATTTTTTTGGAAACCACAAGGTATCTAAAGCAATTCGAAATAATGAGTTATACATGTTACACTGTCTGATTAACGAAACAAGTCTAAACTGACACATATGTGCGTTTTGAAGCGTTACCATGACAGCAAATGCTCCCACCAGTCAGCAATCGCTATCCTCATAGACAAATAGATTTTAATCCATTGTTAGTTGTCATGTAGTAATTTCTTGATACGAAAGAGAGAGAGAGAGAGAGAGAGAGAGAGAGAGAGCGTTATTACCTAGCATTCGAAACAACACAATTAAAAACTTCCGTATTTGTGATCACTGTTTTATGTGTGGCTATTGGTAATTTGCATTGCACATAGCTCAGCTAAGGAAGGAACCGGCAACATAGCACACGTGCAGTGCAGCCTGGCGAAAGCGGATTTTTTTTTTTTTTTATCGGGCAATAGTATCAAAATAACTGAATAACCTGGGGTGTCAGAAACATTGCCAAAGAAAACGAAGGACTGGTAACATACAACAAGCACCCATCAAGATAAGTGTGAACGCCGTTTCCAAAATTTAACTTCATTTCACTATGATTTTGATTAAATTCTCTTATATTTAAGATATTTACATTGCAAATAAAATATATCTTGAATTTTCTGGGAATAACCTGTGAAGACCTCTTTATTCTGAATGAATTTTGTTGAATTTTGCATAACTAATAAACCGCAAGAGATAGACAAACACATATCACACAAAATATGTAGATCTCGCTAAAATACACATTTTATGCTATATATTTTTTTCATGGAGTTGACGGTTTTCGAGATATTCCTTGTTATTGGTTTCAGTTTTAAAATACTCTCAAATGGGAGTCGTTATTCGTTCTCTCACCCCTGTCTCTCGCTTAGCTGCATAAAGAGATGGGAATTTTCAGACCATCACATATTTGACTATCGCTTGAAACTACTGTACATCCATTATTCCCTTGTAGGAGATATAAAATAGGGCAATTCTGTACATTTTTACGTTGGTGAACATGAAGTAGTTGAAGAATAGGCAGAGAAAGCTGATTTGGGAACCATTTAATTTTAATGGCCCATGAACACAACGCTATAGTTTGCAATATGTGAAAATAATATTGTAGCATATTATATGGCATATGTGCAGAACTTAACCAATTGGAATCATAATACATATTTCGGGATGTTGCAGAAGTTGAGCGCCCGTTTGTCAGTTTTTTGCTAAACATATAACTAAAATAATGTATTGAAGTACAAAACATATGGCTAAAAACGAATTCCCTTTTTGTTTTTACTTTCTCTAGCACGCATGTAAAATATACATAGCAGAGCTAAAGTGTGTTATTTCACAGGAAGTGCATTTTTTGGCGACCCCTGAAAAGAAAAATCTGATGTGTTCCATCTGCTCACATGACTGTAATATACCATTGTTAATTAGCCTATTATTCTATGTACTTCATCTTATTACTTAGTTCCTTATAAGTTGAAGGGAAATAAGGAAATACTCTAGGCTAAAGCAGCAATCAGATGTTTTAAAATATAGTTGTCATGTGATTGAAATCCGTGTCTTTGCACGGCCAGGAATTGACAAACTCCCGTATGAAAAAAAGTTAAAGGTATTTTAAAACTGAAACCAATAACAAGGAATATCTTGAAAACGATTAGCGCCGGGAAAAAATATATATGACATATTGTGTCTCTTAACAAGATCTACATCTATTGGGTACTAAGTGTTTGTCCATCCCTTACGATTTACTAGTTATGCAAAATTCAAAAAAATTCATCCAGAATAAACAGGTCTTCAGAGGCTATTCCCAGAAAATTCAAGATATACATTTTATTTGCCATGTAAATATCTTAAATATAAGAGAATTTCATTAAAATCGTAAGAGCCAATGTTGAGAAAATAAGCATTTTCTAATTTTTTTCCATGTAAAGGGTAATTGAGGTGTGAGAATTTTCTCGAAATCATCATATCGTATCCTTTAAAGAGACCGAACCTAAATATCAAGTTTGGTATCTAATGGACTTTTCGTTTTTGAGCTATACTGCCGCAGACACACACATACACACAGATACAGAGAAAGTAAAAAAAACGTTTTTTGGAAATAGTTACATATATGTTGCGAATTTGATCTCTAATTCTACAGTTGTCTCTCGATTATTTAAGTGTTATGTATATCTAAGTGCTGGAAGAACTACTGTGAGAACAGTAGTCTGTAGGGATGAATAATAATCGTGTTTCTATTGTCTGTTCATTTTTCACATCTCCAACAAACCTCTTATTTTTTATAAACATTTTTAAAATTCAATATACCTGGCACTGTAAGTGAACTTACATTCATCCACGGTTGTTAGGAGGGAAGCAGTTCACCTGTTTGAGTCATGCCACATCATGTGCTCTGATTACAAGTAAAGCAAAATGAACACTGTGTGTTAATGATTCACCTGGCCAGAGTAAAAAAAGAAGTCCTTATGTGCAAACGCATTTAAACTTATACTTTTTTATAAAAAGTGCGGTAAGTTCTGATAAGTACTCATTAATTTTTAAGTAGTTACCAGAAATTTTGAATATATTACATAATTTTGTAAGATCCTTATTATAGCAAGATTCTGTGAATCTATAAACACAACAGATGAGTACAAATGACATTTTTGACCTTATTTGCCGACAGAACATGGCAGTCTCTCGAAAAGCGTTTAAATGCTTTGCGGTTGGAAGCCAACCCTCGCAGTTGACAAGCGTTTCATCTGCAAAACAGTCAATGTCCAGAGAAGAAGCTCTGCCCTTGGCAGAGAGTATCATCTTCTGAAAAATATTATATTTTTGAAGCAATACATTTCTTCTTGATATACTGGCTATTCGCACATAAACCAAATGAAGGGATATTGAATACCTGGTGGTTAAACAACCTTAACACATTGAATATTTTTGGAAAAACAAGGCGGATCTTACTTGGAACATAGGTATGTCCGGCAATCAGCAGAATGAACTAAGGTGTGCAGTATTATTATTATTATTATTATTATTATTATTATTAACATATCCAAAGTTTCGATATGTCGTATTTCATATCCAATATAGGTATGCTTGACGGAACCTCAAAATACTGAAAGGGCTGAAAAAGGGGTTTGAACATCGGTGTCATATTTGTTTTTCAAAAATTAAATTAATCCTAGGTAATAGTTATGCATAAGAATCCGCGTTATTTTATTTATTTATTCATTTATTTTTTGCAATATGGTGTTTCCAACTGTCTTATGGTAGCCTCTATACAATACGAAATATACTGCCGCGTTCTGTGTGGTAAAGGAATTATCTTAATATAAAGTTTTCTTGATTTAACCGTTCCGGAGTAGCATTGTTTTTAATATAATTTCTTTGTCTGTTTCACAGGGTAGATGCAAATATGGCATAAATGGAATACTTCCATGGGTCCTGAAAGAACTTGTCACCAACTAACAGGCAAAAACCAGGTGCAGTGCCCGACAGAGATGGAACGGCATGAATAGTCACAATGCAACCCCGAGTCATCGTTTCAACACATCTTAAGGTAGATCTTAATACCATTGCGTCTAAAATTTATTTGAAAATCAAATTTTACTTTTATGGTTTGCCAAAGTTTGGCCACCGGTCACTTTTCAGACACAAATGAGTTTATGTTACAATAGGGCTCGGAAGCTGGTGACATAAAATTACTGAAAACTGCCCTATATAATGACAAACTATATAAAAAGTACTTATTGAAAGTTATAGAAATACCTTCTTCAGCTTTGCAATAAAATGATAGGTACTCGTTAGTCTTGTGTCCGGAAGGGCATTTCTGTACATAAAAAACTTATTTCCCAACTCATGTGCATGCCCTATATTAAGACATTTACATGAAATAAAATGTATACTTTGAATTTCCCGGAAATAGCCTGAAGATCTCTTCATTCTGGATGACTTTTCCCAACTGCTAAATCATAAGTGATAAGACAAGCTTCTGCTCAGAAATGTAGATCCTTTAAAACCACAAATTATCATATAGGTACATTTTATTGTGGAGTGAACTATTTCCAATTTATTGGCTTCAACTTTAAAACATTTTCTCAAAAAGGAATTTGGCATTCCTGTTTCTTTTGTTTTACTCCTGGCCATACAAAGAGAATTGAATTTGGATCACTTAACAATAATCTTTTAAATGATTTGACTATTGTTTTAGTCTAGTGTATTCTCTGTTTCCCCCTGCTTGTAAGGATTTAGATAAAGACCGGCCGCTAAAGTTTACTATGAGTAGCATTAAGTAGATAGAAATATGAACCGTTGTAAGAATATTTTATTACAGACTACGTAGAGAAAGTCATAAAAATGAAACACTGACTTTTTATGGTTAATGATGTAATTACAGTTTTTATACCTTGAAAGTTTACAAATATCCCGTAGCAAAACTTAAGATGTTTCACCAAATCGTATGTTTTTAGCATTATGGTATACATACATAAATCTTTGTTTTATCTGTGTATAAACATACGCAGACACATTTAAAGTAGTATGGCCTGTTCCTCTGTTTCAAAGCTTACCCAAATAACTCAAGCACGACTTTCTCTACAACAAATTATTGTTAAAAGTTTGTTCTTCTATTTCATGCTAATTGAGAAAAATTAGCAGAAATCGTCTTATTACTTGCTTCCATGTAAGAAGAAGGGCAATAAGGGAGTACCATAGGTTAAAGAGATAATCAACAGCTGGTTGCTATGTGATTGAAGTCCCTTTGACTTTATGGGCAGGAGTTGACAAATTCCTGCATGAGAAAAGTATAAGTATTTTATAGCTGAAACCAATAACAAGGAATATCTTAAAAACATTCAACTCCACGAAAAAATGTAAATAACAAATTGTGTGTTTAACAAGCTCTACATTTTCTATTAGGTAAGTTTTTGTCTATCTCTTACAGTTTACCAGTTGTGCAAAATTCAGCAAAATTCATCCAGGATAAAGATGTCTTCAGAGGCTATTCCCAGAAAATTCAAGATATACATTTTATTTGTCATGAAAATATCTTTAATATACAACATTTTAATCAAAAACGTTAGAGCCAATTTTGAGAAAATCAAAATTTTCGAAAGTCTTTCAATGTAAGGGGTAGTTGATGGATGGGTGGATTTTCTTGACATCTTCATGTCGCATCCTTGGAAGATACTGGACTTTAATATCAAGTTAGATGCTGCCGACAGACACACACACACAAACACACGCGCGCGCACAGGCCGACAGAAAAGACTGATTTACACACACACACGGACGTTTTTCTAAAAATGCCTTTTTTGATTCAGAGGGTCTCAAAACATATATTTCCGGTGAAATCTCGGTATCGAATGTTTGGGTGTAATACAATACATTCTCTATACCTATGTACATGGTACGTTTTGCGAAAGTAAAAATAATTGTAACATCCATTCTTACCACACTCGTCTGAATTTTGTTGTCTTATGGACGTTAGGATTAGCTGTAACTCCGCCGATATGAAGATTAAGAGATGATTACATACGCAATCACGCGAGCTTATAACTGGAGCTCAAAATTCAGCTTAATACTTACTTTTTAAAAATCTAGTTGTAACATTCACATGACTTTCCCTATTTTTCTGTAATAAAGTATTGCTAACAAACGTATTCTTATATACACATCATGCCAATCAAGATAAACAGTACTAGTATAAATGGTCTTATTACTCGCTTCCTTGTAATTAGAAGGGAAATAAAGGAATACAGCTATGGTCAAATCTTTTAAAAGTTAGTTTCTATGTGATTAATTTCGTTTCTTTGCAAAAATAGGAGCTGAAAATTCTCCCACGAGAAAAGTTAAAAACTGAAACCAATAATTCGGAAATGGTTAACTTCACGAAAAAAATAAATATATACATATATGTACATATAGATATACCTATGTGACAAATTGTGTGCTTTAATAAGATCTACATTTTTGAGTAGTAAGTTTTTGTCTCTCTGATATGGTTTAGCAGTTATACGAATGTCATCCAGAATGAAGAAGTCTTCAGAGGTTATTCCCACAAAATACAAGATATAGGGGAGACTGGGGAAAGTTGACGATGTTATCAGATGACCATTTTGGCCTAACGGGAGCGACATTTATTGAAATTCCTAGTTCTGCATTTTATTCTGGTTTCTCCATATCTGAAATTTAACATGGTAGAAATTAATGAAGTAGCCCAAAAGGGCAAAACAAAAAAAAAAAACAAAAAAAAATTATATATAATAGTAATAATAACAACAATAATAATAATAAAAATAATGTAACTTACTCTGACCGGTATCGTTAAAAGTGCTTGATGTTTCTGGTAGGACTTATAACAATAAGATATAAATAAATAGTGTTGTGAAAGGTATATTTTCTAAAGTAATCGTTTGTAGCAAACAATAACCAGATATCTTGCCTGTTAATGCTCGAGACTTATTTCAAAGGTTTCGAAAATTACAACACGTAAGATAAAATACGTGAACCTAATCTAATAAAAAAACCGAATGGCGGCAGCATTTAAAATTTTTAGTGCTTAATCGCGTATAGCAGTATACGTAAGATGGAGCCTTCTAATAATATGAACTTAAATTAAGTAATTCATTTTGCTCCACTCGTCAACTTGCCCCAGCCTCCCTTAAATTTTATTTGTAATACACATTTCTTTAATATACGGTATTTTAATACAAATCGTTTGAGCCATTTTTGAGAAAATCAAAAACTTTACCATTTAAAGGATAGTTTGCGATGGGGAAATTTCCCCAAAATATTCATGTCGCGTTCTTGGAAGATACTAAACTTAAATATCAAGCTTGGTATGTGACCACCTTTCAGTTTTTGATTGCGTTCACAGACGCGCGCGCACACATATATATATATTCACGGGCCTTTTCTTACAAATGCTTTTTATACATGGCACCCTAAAACGGGAATTTCCGGTGAAATATCGGTATCGAATTGTTGGATGGAATGGAATATCTGCTCTGCCTATGTGTTATATACTAAGAAGAGTAAGTAAAAATTGCAATATATCATGAAGCTCAAATTGGCTGTTAATTACGATGATGTTTGTTTTTAAAAAGCTAATCCCTTTTAAAATTAGAGATACCAAATATCTTTATAATTAAATAAAAATAAGTTATATCCCTGAATTAAATTCATTTATTACAAACTGGATATATTTAAAAGCGATAAACATCTCATTTACCAATAAGGCGACTAAATAACATCACAAATTGGTTTGGAAATGTCGTTCTCAGGTGATGTTGTGCTTATGCTGCAGTTGTTATGTATCACAATCTGCAATGACAGCGGGTGTTAAAGCAGTGCTAGGCACTCCGATGTATATCAATGGGCCTCATGCGAATTAGGAATTTGAGAAATGGGGTGCCATGGCGTGGCGACGAAGAGAACAAGAAGCCAGCCGCTATGGCGAACTCTCTGTGTGGACCAAAAAGCTGCGTGCATGCATTGGATCGATGCAGGGTGTTCGTCTGCCCCCCGCGCCCCCTGCTGCCCTGGTGGCTGGCTGACGGCGCTACACTCAACCCCACTCTTGTCTCGGTGCTTTGGTTGCATGTCCTCATTTCTATTGCCACTCCTTTTTTTTGTTTCTTTTCACTCCCTACCCTTTCCTCCCTATTTATTTATTTTTCCTCACATACCTATCTCCATGTTAACCCCCTCCTCCTTCATCCGTGTGTTCCGCAACCTCTGCCCCCCCCTCCTCTAGCTGCTCCTCATCATGGGAAGCATCAGTTACAAAATAATCAACAACCAGCATCCATATCAATAGAATTGCTAGTATTTTGGCAGTGACTGCGTCACCACTTTTTTCTAATACAAGGGTGTGGGGGTTATGTGTCATGGCGCAGTTGTGTTTGTGTAAGTGGTGCTGCAAACAAGTGAACTGACATTTCCATTCAAGTGTAAGAATGTGTGTGTTTTCTTTCTGAAAGAGCTCTTTTACAAACGTAAGTAAACTGACATTTTTATTTAAAAAGTGGAATTTTATTTTCCACATATAAACTGACAGCTAATGTTTTCGCAGAGAGTAGTAAGGCTTATATGGTGTGATATGGCAAATATGTAAGCACGGTTTTAATGAGGATGTCACAGAACTCAGCAATTTCCTTTTAATTAACACAATTTACAATGCTCCATCAACGTTCTTATACAAAGATAAGGCATGCGAACAACTTCCTCTCACGTTCTATGAAAATGTATTTTAGATGCGCCTTGTATTTTCTTTTGTATATTTTTAACTTAGTGATTTAAAATTTCCTTCTTATTCTCCTTGTTTTATCGACGTTTTTTAAAACCTCAAGTTTCCATATAGCGTCCGAAAAATGACTAATTTGATTATTTTACGTTTATTACTTTTGCATAGCTAAACACTCTTAAAATAATTCAAAATCTTCTCGGGCTTCTAGCCAGGTAATAACTTGGCTTGACACCAACGTTTCGAAGAAGTGCATCTTCCTCGTCTTCAGGGTGAACTGATGATGTTGAACTCCATCAATGACGAGGAAGATGCACTTCTTCGAAACGTTGGTGTCAAGCCAAGTTATTACCTGGCTAGAAGCCCGAGAAGATTTTGAATTAACACGTCGCCAGGAAAGCTATAGTTCTTATTTTACTCTTAAAATACTTTATCTAAATTTTTAATTTAGTTTTATTGAAATTTTCTAAGACTATTCTAAATACTCTGTTGGGAACATCCATGTATTATTAATGACTTCATTAATAACTATCTACCTTTTACCATCTGAATTTAGAAAATTGTTTTATAATTTGGATATGACTTTTTATCCATTTTCTGATTGATCACTATTTAATTTCCTTTTATGCCTATGAGCTGGAAGCCAAAATAATTATATATACTATATATATATATATATATGTTATAAAATATAATAAATGCATTATATTATATGACAAGTATATAATATCTATAATATAGTACAGTGTGTAATATAATTACACAATAGGTATTTTTCAATTTAAATTAATATTTACCATTTTGATAATAATATTAAATAATTTTAAAAAATCGTTTATCTATTGGTAATTAAAAACTTGAGAACCACTTCTAAGAGGATGTCGTATAGTGATGGGTACTATCGAATGCTTTCGACAATCGAATGTTTAAAACCTTTTTATTTTCGCCAAATGCATGAAGTAGTAGTATAGTAGCCAGTTTCATTCGGATTTAAAAGTGTCTACGATGTAATAGGAGTTCCAGCCCTCGAGCAATATAAAACAGACTTTAGTGCCCATTGTTTTACAGTATTAAAACATAATTGCGGTTATTTCCTAGTAATTAAAACGATAATTATTCAATGAATATTGAATTGTGAAAGCATACCGTTTCTCAATCAAACTAGCATATATAACTCTGAAATGCAACTCTATATTTTTAAGTAAATATACGTAAAGAAATATAACCCCATTTTTAAGGGAACGTGTGGTTATGGTTCAGTGATTTGAAATTATGTTACACAAATTATAGCGTATTAAATACTTCGTCTTCATTTGTTTTGAGGTTAAAATGAATGTTCCAAAGATTATTCCCTCGCAACATGGGAAGACCTTTATCCTACTCTGTATTTTCAGTTGTCGTTTCTAAATTTGGCTAATAATATTTTCTGTTGAACTGAATGTAAGGCGTAGCTAACAATCGAAGCTCGGGCATGTGCTTCTGGATTTTGATGCACAAACGGTGGGGATCTACAATGGTTATTGTGGCTGTAAACTAGCTAAGAAACATATAGCAGCAACAATGCTACTTTATCTTCTATTATGCAAAAAAGAAATTGCGTTAAAGTTTGGATTAACATTTTGGTTTTTATTTACATATAATTCCCACCTCCCACCTTGGGTGATTGGTGCATCCGCCACAAAATGGAGAACTCTCGGGCAATTTTACCAATATTTATGTATATGTTGAGAATAAACTGTGTGCGGCCTATTGTCTAGTCGACCAACTGCATATTTCTATTTCTTGTTTGGTAGTTCGTATGTAGCATCTTTGGGCTACCTGTATTAATGGTTGTAAAATAGATTAATTAAAACGGTAGATGTCTTAGAATCTCTGTAATGCAGATGGCACATTGCCCATCAATGAAAGCGACTTCAAAAATAATTGTCCAGCAACCAATAGTATACAAGTAGGTACATTATAACTATATACAGTAACATTTAAAATCGGATGAAGACCGAATACTTGGGTTTGAAACGAATTAGTGAATTATTTTCATTTGATAGTGTCCATCACCAATGCCGCATACCAAGGACCTCAGATATCACTTAATTAAGAATAAAAACAATTTAAACACGTCATGGAACAAATAAACCACTTCATTACATATAGATTGGCAAAAACAGCTATAATAAAAACAATTCAGGAAAAAGGTGCTATCTATGAAGGATGTACAGTGTTCGAATCAGACTTTCTGACGTGGGGGGAAAACAAGACTCAGTATTTGTGTTACATTTATACTAGTAATGCCAGAAGTGGTGCTTTTTTATAGTGTTTAACGCCCAATTTTACTACTATGGCACCGCAGGCGATGATACTAATGAAACACGGAACGAAGGTGGATCACCGGAGGCAAACCCGGAGAAAGACCGTCCTTGCGCTGTTTTGTCTACCATAAATCGCCTGGGATTGAACCCGAGCCACCTGGATGAGAGGCTAGTGGTCTAACCATTCGGCCACGGGTCGGCCTCAGTAGTGATGTAAGCACTATTATTGCTCTCTTTAAAAACACTTCCCTGGTAGGGAAGTAACTATGCATTAACAAGCCAAGGGAATTTTTAATGAGCGAGGGAAATCCCCCCCCCCCAACTTCTCCCGTTAATTCGAGCCCTTAGAATGAATATAATCGGAATGTTACCTTGTATGTTTATATTTTTCAACTTTACTTTAATTTAATACTTCAGAAGAATGTATTCTAATTTAATGGATGGAAAGTTTATGATTAAGAGTTTATGTAACGGTTTGAAGAGTTACAGAAATGTAATTCTCTGTGCTATCACAATAGATATTTTATTTTGTGTACTAATTTTATGAAATTAATTTTCTAATATAATAGTCACAGATTAATTTATTATAATTGCTTAAACTGAAAAAAGTCTCTTACGGGGGAATTACACCTGGGTGCCTAGAGTCAGAAGCCTCGAGAAGCTAATCGAGGGAGCGGCGTTAATGAATGAAATTAAGGCGAAATGGATAATTCTTAGGTGTTAATGTAGCAACTGGTAGAAATGGTGTAAGAAACCGCAAAACGCGGAGATGCCCACCACAAATCCCGCATGCGGTCCTCTGGGATTGAATCCGGGTCTCCTTGGTGAGAGCCGCTTTGCCGCTTCAAAGCACCAGTATAAGACTTTCGGTTGAGATGCTAGACTTACAATATAATAAATATTTAATGGGATAAAATGGAGACTCGCACTTTAGCTATAGAAAAGTTGTTTGATTTCTCTTCTCCATTATTTTATTTCCCCAAATGCGTTACATAGAATATAGGCTCCTCAGCTTGAAGTGGACATTCAAATATCACACAGTGTACTCGAAGAGATCTATAGTGATCCCTACAGCCTGCTCACTATCTCAGCTGATAAGAGGCGTGTCTGTCTTTAGTGAGAGACAAGCTCCTGTGGCGTCATATACACAGAAATTTCTATTTGGAAGACTTGGGAGTTTTCAGGTACTTGCTAAACGAATTATTGGTTTACTGCTTGGTTACGTCAGCAAAACTCATTCTTTTATGTAACCCATGTAGGTAAATGGTGGTTTTATGTCAAGGTGATGAGGTAATACTACTAATACTTTTTTCAAGAATTGAGGGACCTTTTAGATATTCTATATTTCCTCAAGTACTTAGAAAGTACATTTAGTTTTATTTTGCATTGGTTCTAGTTTATCCTAGCATTTCATTTTAAACAACAATTCGTAATTTATATATTCGTAACTCTAAACCAATTTTGTTGTGTTTCAATAAATACTCCTTTATCTGAATTTTGAAGAAGTAATGAATATATACATTTTAAAAATTATCATTTGGTTTTTGTTTCATTTAGATAGCCTCCAAGGTTGTTGAACATTGGATCTTAAATCATGTTCTTTTCCTCAAACACAACTACATTCACTCTCACATACATTCTTCCAGACACCGTGGGAGAAAGGTGATTGTAGTTAATGAAAAATTCCCCGCACCAGACGGAAATCGAACCCGGGACCTGCAGGCGAACTATAAATTTGGGTCATATTTATTATAATACTAATTTATCCGCTTAAAAGCCATATAATCTATTCCAAATTTTCTGTAACATGTATTACGTGTTATTTATTAATCAAAACTCTCTACGCGAATTACGAATCTAGATATCTACCAATATCATGATCATTTTAAACATTAAGCATATAAAATAGGTACAAGTAAAACAATGTTCCATTAAGCACCGAATAGATAGATTTATATTCTGAAAATGTTACTTGTATTCTTAGAGTGGTTTATTGTACCTATCGACTATAACTGGTTACGTCACGGGTGTTGCTTCCGGGAGCAGCAGTAGCAGTCACGATCCCTGTCACTTCACACTTCCATGACAAAAGACGTGAGGGAAACTGAGCGGCTTCCAAAATGGCGGACAGAGGAAACTCTTGTTTGTTTGGTTTTGTATGCCACCTCAATAAGGAGCGCATCTGGAGTGTAAATCAAACTAAAATGTCGCGGCAATAACTTTAAAAGGCAAGCATTCAGAGGCAGATGTGGGTTTATGTGACACGCTTCATGTTTATGAGAGGCATAAAGCGTATTTTAGTGACAAACCAACCATGCTGCTGCATTTGTACGCTGCGCGTGCAAAAATCAATACGTTTCCTTTCGGCTTCAACTGTCAGTTCTAAAAACGTAGACTGCGCGTTGTTTACAACTCAAATACTGAAAAGAAATATTCTTATTATATCAGCGAATTTGATAGCTACCTACACTGTAATATGTTTTTGAAATATCTGGGAAGTATTTTTACACTCTACCGAATAGGTACTATGCAGGTGATACGTACATACGACTGTATAGAACATTTGTATTCCAACCAAACATTCTTGGTATTTAACGGTCCTTTTGTTTTTGAGTTATGCTGTCCACACGCACACACACACACACAAGCGCGCGGACGCTTTTATAAAAATGCTTTTTCGGGCTATATTTCCGGTTAAACCTCGGTGATTTTTTTGTGGAATATAATACCTACCTTCTCTAGCAACTATGTACATAAGTGCTGGAGAAAGTAATATGGAAAAGCAATGCTACCAATATGAAAACGAGCGTTTTCTTGTTTTATGACGCAGCTTTCCTGAATTTACTTTTATATTACGCTTAGCTCAAAGTTCTTACATTCTTTCAATATGTCTAAAAATTCTACAATTTCTATCTTGAGTACCATCTTTTCCAAAAGTCACTTTCTATCTAAGTTTCCGTTTTTCTTATTTGGTACACTGAAAAATCATCTTTAACTTCTAACAAAATTTAACGATTTTAGAAATAATTGTTATTGTTTCTTCGCTATGTCTTTGTAGAGCATTAAGTTTTATCTTAAAAGCCTTGAAGCACTCATGTTTATTCCTATAGCATATATTCCACATGAAGAGCAAGCTAAATATAATCAAAGAGTAGTTTTCTCTTCAAACGGGAATCCAACCATAACCTCCTAGGCATTTATGGGAAAATAAGGAGTTAAACCACAAGAAATGTATTGGATTTACACTGTTGTGGCAAGATCCTTAATAACAAATGGCTCATTTATTTGGTGACCATAGACTTTTCAAATGCAGGCAATAAAAAGACTCTCAAAAATGATGATGAAATAAAAATTAAATCGAAAGCGCAGAGAAGGAATAAGAAATGAAGATATAATAAAGGAACTAAATATAAAATCTCTGATGTATTCCATTCACACAGCTCTCTTCTGCTGTTCCACATGCAAAATATTCTTAAAAGATCTGATGTGTTCCATTCACATGATCTTCTCTACTTCTGTGTAACAAATTATTGTTAATAAGCTTATTCTTCTATTTACTTCATGCTAATCGAGAAAAAATTAGCAGAAATAGTCTTATTATTTGCTTCCTTGTAACTAGAAGCGAAATATGGAAGTATCTTAGGTTAAAGTGCAGTCAAAAGCTGGTTACTAGATGATTTTGTTTGTATGGGCACGAGTTGACAAATTTCTGTATGAGAAAAGTACAAGTTTTTTAAACCTGAAACAAAAAACAAGGAATATCCCAAAAACGACCAACACCTCCCAAAAAATTATACAAAGTAAATTGTGTGTTTTAATGTGCTCTACACTTCTGTGTGGTAAGTTTTTGTCCATTTCTTACAGTTTATCAGTTATGCAAAATTTCATAAAATTCATCCAGAGTAAAGTAGTCTTCAGAGGATATTCCCAGAAAATTCAAGTTATACATATTATTTGTTAGGTAAATATCTCTCGTATATACGATATTTTAATCAAAATCGTTAAAGAAATTTTTGAGAAAATAAACATTTTCGAAAAAAGTTCCATGTAAAGGGTAGTTAGAGGTGGGGGGATTTTATTGAACATCTTCGTGTCGCATCCTTAGAAGATACCAAACTTACATACCAAGTTTGGTATTTAACGGTCTTTTCATTTTTGAGCTATGCTGTCCACACACACACACACACACACACACACACACACACACACACACACATACACACGCAGACACACGGACCTTTTTCCAAAAATGCTTATTTTTGTATCCAGGGGGACTCGAAACATGTATTTCCGGTGAAATCTCGGTATAGAACTTTTGGGTTCATTACTATACCTTCTCTATACACTATGTACATAGTACGTATAGAGAAAGTTAAAAGATTATTCTTCTATTTACTTCATGCAAATTGAGATAAATGTTAGCAGAATTGGTCTTATTACTTGCTTCCCTGTACGTATAAGAGAAATAAGGGAATACAAAAGGCTAAAGCAATAGTCAAATGTTTCAAAACCTCATCGCTATGTGAAACAATTGAGATTCGGTTCGCTTGCATGGTCTCGTTTGAGAAAAGTTAAGTAGTTTAAAATTGAAACCAACAATAGGTAAGGAACGTCTCGAAAGCCGTCAACTCTGCAAGAAAAACATATATGACATAAATTGGTTTTGTGTGTTTTAGCGAGATTGTGTGTTTTGTGGGATAGATTTTCGTCTATCTCTTACGGTTTAACCTTTATGCAAAATTTTGCAAAACTCATCCAGAATAAAAAGATCTTCAGAGGCTATTCCCAGAAAATTCAAAGTATACATTTTATTTGTGATGTTAATATTATTATATATGGTATTTTTATCAAAATCTTTAGGACCATTTGTTTGTTTTTGGTATTTTCGTATACAAGCTATGCTGAGCACAGACACACACAATTAGATATCTTTTTCTACACATTTTGGACTCAAGTGACCTCAAAGCATCTATTTCCGGCGAAATCTCAACATATAGTTTTGGGTGAAATACAGTACCTTCTCTAGCTACTATATACATTTATGTACATACGAGTTAGAGAAAGCAAAAAGTAGTGTAGTACAAAGTATGGTTAAATACAAAAAGAACTGGCAGGACCGTGTTAAGCGAATGCCCTATGACAGACTAGCAAAGTAAGCCATTATTTAAACCCATAGGAAAGGTGAGTTGTAGGACGGCAAAGGGAAAATATCAATATGAAACCTTTGGTGAGAACGGGACTAACATCCAAACCTTGAAAACGCAGAAGAAGAAGTCTCTGCATTACTGCGACAATGAGAAATACACCCACAACAGATTGGAAACCATGCTAAACTTGCCTCTTTTGGTATAGTTACAAAGAAAGAGCAAAGATGGGAGCTATTAAGCTGGAAAAACATGGAAACTGATACGATATAATTCTAAATGGACACTCCAGAATAATAAATGAAATCAACAAACTACTTCTTGAAATGGGTAGTGATTCCACGTTGTCACAAACTTCCTTTAGAAAAGCAGTCAGCTACAAATAGTATGCAGTAAATGGAAGCAAAAGAAATACCACTCGCACACAAGAGACTTTGTCATAGGTTCATAGATGGGTCCAAAGCTGGCAGCTGATCAGGGGTCGAAATACATGGAGAGAGACCAAGATGTGAGTCCGTTTTTTACTTTCTCTACACGTACTATGTACAGAGTGTATAGAGAAGATATTGCACTCCACCAAAAAATTCGATACCGAGGTTTCACCGGAAATATATGTTTTAGGGTCCCCTGTATCCAAAAAAATTATTTTCAGAAAAATTCCGTGTGTGTTCGTGTGTCTGCGAACAAAATAACTAAAAAACGAAGTGTCGGTAAAATACCAAACTTGGTATTTCAGTTTAGTATCTTCCAGGGATGCGACACGAAGACTTTGAGAAAAATCCCCTCACCCCAAACTACCCTTTACATGGAACTTTTTTCGAAAATTTTGATGTTCTAAAAATGACTAATGATTTTGATTAAAATATGGTACATTAAAGACCTTTCAAATAAAATGTATATTTTGAATTTTATGGGAATAGCCTCTGAAGACTACTTTATTCTAGGTGAATTTTACGTAAATTTGCATAACTGCTAAACCGTAAGAAATTGACAAAAACTTACCACACAAAAAATGTAGAGCACAATAAAACAGACAATTTATGTTGTATACATTTTTTCGTCGAATTGATCGTTTTTAATGTTTCTTGTTTTTTGGTTTCAGCTATGAAAAACTTAGCCTTTCTCATACATGAATTTGTACTACTCCTGTTCATACAAACAATGGAACTTCAGTCACATAGCAACCAGCTTTTAACCGTCACTTTAACCTTTGGTACTCCCTTATTTCTCTCCTACTTACAAGGATGCAAGTAATAAGACTATTTCTGCCATTTTTTTGTGGATTAGTATGAAATAAATAGAAGCATAAGCTTTTTAACAATAATTTGTTGCAGAGATGTAGAGAAAGTTATGTGAATGGAACACATCAGGTTTTTTCCGCCATACCCCTTTTTATATTTTTCCTAAATTTACTGTGCGAATGATTACTGCTTTTTGCTGTTCCAATACACACATATACACATTTCACAAACATATAACATCCATGCCCAAAGCGGGACTCGAACCCCACGATCCCCTGCGCCACGAAGCACCAAAGCGAGACACTTTAGCGAGCGCGGCAATGGAGACCGACTCCTTGGGAGACTCGCTGTGGTATTTTAAGCTGAAATCCATGCAAACCTGCGTTAGCGAGAATGTCGTAAGGGGCTAGGTCTCTCAGACAGCCAGACAGCTAGAAAAACAACTGCAAGTTACAAGACAAATTAAAAGCAGCCCTGGAATTGTCTACAGGGCTCCGTACAACTGACAAAGCACAATATGGTAACACTTTGATGGGTTGCAGGGAACAGAGAGCAAAGGCCTTGCTAGAAAATACCTAAAGAACTATTTACTAGACTTGAACAGTATTTGGCATAATCACAAGCACACCCAAACGGGTCGTCAATAGGTGAATAATTGACAGACACCAAAGACGATGGACCTAATTTGATGAACAACAACAAAATAAAAGTACAGCAGAGGGACTCGTCCATTATTAATTATAAGTATACGCCATTAAAGAGAAATCAAATCAGAGTGGCACCTGAACTATTAACTGGACACTGCGATTTGAGGAAACATCTGCAGACAATGGTCATCTTTAAAGATGAACCCAAACGTAGACCTTGTGATTATAGGAAAGAATCATCCTCACATTACTCTTTGAATGGATGCAGTCACTCCAAGGAAAGCTTAAAAAAAATATTAATAAATAAATTACTGAAGTATGTAAAGGAACATTAGTTTATACAAGAAAAATAAAAGTAGGAGTAATACAGCAGTGGCATCACGCTGTTTAGTTAAACTGGCTTTCAAATTGAATACTACATTTGAATATTACATTCAATTCTTTCAGGATCATGTTTATCTGGTATTTTATAGGTGGGATGTGTTACCATAACACGGTGTATTGCACCTTTTACCTGGGTTACTTTGATCCAACTTTGGAGAGTGTATTATTTTATAAAAATTACATTTTTTTTTATTTTATGCTGTATTCAATGTGAAAATTGGATTTATTGCCCTCACATACCTAGATCCGTTCAACGTTTGAGAAATTTATTTGTTTGGGGATTATGACAATGCAATGCCATGAACACTATACTCTAAAAATACCAGATTCCCCTAATTTTGGTCCCTCTATTATATGAGAGTAATAATTCATTGTATTTCATATTTGATATAGTATAACTTAAAAATATAACTCCAAAATACATTTTTCATTTTATCGTGAATCCAATATGAAATATAATACATTATTACTCTCATAAAATAGGGGGACACAATTGGGTATTTTTAGGATGTTACTTATGGTATTGAAATGTCATAGTCCTAAAATTTGACCTCCTCTATGTAATATGAGAGCATTAGTTACGATTTTTACAATGAATACAACATAAAATCAAATAAATGTATGTGTGTAGATTTAAAAATAATATATTTTCCAAAGTTGGCTCATAGGAACTCACTAAGGAGCAAATTAACTTCAATACTGTATTATGAAAACATTTCCCAGCTACTATTGATCAGGTACGAATAATCTGGAATGAAAATGAATGCAATATTAAAAGTTGAAAGTTAGTTTAGCAAAAGTAAACAAATAAAGTGTTCAGAATTAATCCCACCACTGTAGGTACAATAAGCTAAAAGGTTTTAGTATAAGGGTATAACTAAGCTGTCCCTGTTATGTCAAATCAGACCACTATATCGTGAAAGCAGTCAACATCCTCCTTCTGTGTTTTTATATTTCCGTAAGTGCGTATAATTTTGATCCTCCATTGATACTAAACCCTATGTTCCTGCCTTTAAGGACACAAGTACCTATATATGTAGCCTAGATGATGAACAATGCCCTTTGTCAACAACAATATCTTATTTAAGTATGAACTTTATGGAGGTTTGATATTGATTTGAAAGGATTCTAAAAGCGTTTAAAACACGCTGCACTAGGTTCAACAAGAATGAGAAGAAATGTTACTCACACCATGCATTTTACGGTCAGCGTGTCGATTTCATTCCCAATTAGGTTCTGTTGTTCATTTTACGAGTACAACATGTTTGCTGATGCATCTAGGATTATCTCAAATTAGGTGTTTTTGATTGCTTGGGTTTTTAATTGATTCCATTACATTATAAAGTTCTTTATGCAAGCCATAATCTATCTTTAGACACCTCTGATGATCCATCTAATAGCAAATAGTCAGTGAATTCTTCCCGAAGTTCCAAATATACAGCAGGTAATGGAAAAGCACACTTAAAAGATGGCGCCAATAGCTGCATAAGGAAGGCGGTAAAGTTTTATTGTGTTTTTATATCCCTTCCATAGAAGGAGGATGGGCAGAAGGGGAATGGGATGGAAAGAGAACAGGGTTGAAGGAACAACCGTTAGCTTACCTTGGAGCCGGGCCAGTGGTAAAGTCACTCCAACTTCCTTTGACTCCAATTTACTAGCGTGTCAAACCTAACCTTACGTTTCTCGACCCACGCTAATGCAACAGAGCGCGTGAGATACCGCTGAATATTCGTCCTGAAACGGTTCTCTAAATTTGAAATGATGCCCACATGTCTCCTTTTACCTTGATATGTACTCTGCTGAGTAGAGGTAGACATAGAATATCCTTGCGAGTTTTTTGAAATTTAAGTAAGCATACTTTCTATAGGAGACTGAAAATTAAATTTCAATTATAATCTTGCAAGAAAACTCCAGCAGCCGAAATATGGAAAATGTTTAGTCCAAAACATAGAAAATTGTTATACATTATTTGTTAAACACATCTGATGTGTTGTGCACATTGGCCTTAACTTCTCTATCGGAGCAGATTATAGCTTTGGACTTTACGTGGCCGTGATTTAAAGTTTATTTTATCTAGATTTTCTACTGAAACAACTTCGGCTTAATTTCTATATTTAAAATCCGCTCGATGTTTTAATTAAAATAATATTGTGCTCCATATTTCCCATTGCTTTTGACACTCTTTCTGAATGTTACATACTTACAAGCTTTAATAAACATTTATGGTGATGCTTTTTCGGGTATGCTACTTTCATATGTACTATGGTGTCGCTCTTGTCGATTCTTCTTCTTTGTTGTCGGGTTAACATTGTTATATAATTGCAAGCTTCTTTGTCTTTTACTTTCTCTAGCACGTGTGTACAATGTACATATTAGGTTTTACAGTCCACGCAAGAATTTGTTACTGAGATTTCACCGGAAATACATGTATTGAGACCCTGAAGCCATAAAAGAAGTATTTTTATAAAAGGGTCTATATGTGTGTGACTCTGCTTAGCTCAAAAACGAAGAGTCGGATAATACCAAACTTGGTATTTAAGTTCAATATTTTCCATGGATGCACTTTTTCTCATTATTTTTTTTAAACTATTTTTTATTATATTAAAACATTAAAATGTTCATCATCATTTCTTACCTTATTCTTTTCTTGAAGTGATGCTACATACATACATTTAGTTTTCTTTTGCTATTTATTTTATGGGATTTGGATTAATCACTCTATGATCAGCATTGCGTCCTTTCATTTATTTGAGGTTTAACTACACGTTTCGTTAGAGGTGGATACAGCTGGCTCAAAAAACTGGAAGCATTCGAATGGCGACTTAACAATTAAATATGAAAAGTAATGGAAAAATGAAAAAATGAGCAATGAATACGCTATGCAATGGTCTTGATAAACGGTTGCAGAGAAAAACACAGAGACTTAATGAAATTATTACATTAAAGTGACTAGGAACATATCAAAGCTGAACATAGGCCAAAATACAAAGTGTGACTAAAGCACCAGATAAACACAAACCAGGCGAGAACTCTCCTAAGGTGATTGCGTTCTAGCAAATTCCAACACGCAATATGCCTTTTCCACAGGATTTTCCGCCATTTCAGCTTCTGCAGCAACAAACAAAGCACTACAGCGTTACCAATATAAACAAACTAAACTTTGAGAGTTTCTCAACATACCTCCAAAATAATTAGGTTGCTATCTCAAATAGTTTTTGTTTTACAGGCAGTTGAAGTTGTCTATTTCTTTTGTAGTAACCCTGTACATCTAATATCTCACTGCACACACATCTCTCTAAATGTGATTTTTCTTATTTTCAGGAATCAATAAAATATTATTGATATTTTACAAGTCCGACCACTGCCAAAAACTATTGTGCTAAATGCGTTAGAAGTAGTTTAATTTTACTTGTAGGATTGAATCGCAAAATAAAGCACTACTTTTTATTTTCTCTAGCACGATGTACAATGTGTATAGTGGTAGAGAAGACACCTACCTATTTCACCCAAAAATTCTTGCGACCCCTGAATATACAATAGCATCTTCAGAAACATGTTTGTGTGTGTTCTGTGTGTATGTCAGTATGTGAGGGGGCAGCATAGCTCAAAATTAAAAAGTCGGTTATATACCAAAATTGGTATAAAAGTTTAGTACCTTCCAAGGCTGTGACACGAAGATTTGGAAGAAAATTCCTCTACCCCAATGTACTCTTACCAGGAAACATTTTTGAAAATTTTAATTTTATCAAAAATGGCCCCAACGATTTTGATTTAAATGTTTAAAAATTTTCATAACAAACGAAATGTTTATCTTGAATTCTCTGGAATAGCCTCTGAAGACCTCCTCATTCTGGATGATTTCTATATCGTTTGTATAACTGGTTAACCGTAAAACATAGACAAAAGTTGACTACACAAAAAAATGAGATATCGTTAAAGCACACAATTTATGTCATATTTTTTATTATAGAGTTAGCCGTTTGAGATATATCGAGTTATTGATTGCAGTTTTAGCTACTTAAACTTTTCTCAAATGGAATGTCATCTCTCTTTTCGTCTCTCTTTAGTTTACTGCTGGGAGCACAGAGAACCGAATTTCGATTGCTTCACAAAGCGACCGGCTTTTAAAAGATTCGCTATCACTTTAACCTTGTGCATTCTGTTATTTCCCTTCAACTTGCAAAGAAACAAGTAGTAAGACAATTCTGCTAATGTAAATAACAGAATAATATTTTGTAGAGAAGTTATTTGTGGAATAGTATGAGAAAGGCATGTGAGTGGAAGACAGCAGATGTTTAACTTTGTATCATAATGAACTGGTTTACTGAATGCATAATTATTACGTAGTATTTTGTGTGTTTACGAATAGTGCTACGCTATAGCAGTTTTCCTCTTTTCCTTTTGCTTTCATCGTACCATTTCAAAATCATTTTCGGAATTCTGTACTCTCCCATCCTTTTATCGTGTCCTAACTATTTCAATGTTCATTCTTCATTTACTTAAAGTTTAATCTAGTTCAGTTTCCATTAGATAAGCCACATGCAAATAATTTATTGACTCAGAAATGGTCTATTGGCGAAGAGCGGCAAATCAATCAAGAAAGGATAAAACTAGAAGGCAATAACATACCCTTGTTCACTGGAAGGTTATAAGGGTATTTAAAATGTATGATTGCAATGGACTACTGCAAAAGCCAGTTCACTTTCGCATGTTTGTTACGATAATTTCGCAGAACTTCCGCATATCATTAAAGCACACATGATTGTTCATTGACCGAAGGTTTACGCTCTGTGACAATGCCGCGTAATGACATCACGTAGGCTTCGCGTGACATCCCGTCTGTGCAACTACAGACTAGTCAATTGGTTTGTGTTGTGTGCTATTCCGCCCACTTCTTTGTAAGCAGTGCACACTTGCTGAAGTGGACGATAATAGTCAGTGTTTTTTCGTGTTTCTATTTCTTATTAGGTGACATTCATTGTCGTTCATGTTTGAAACAACATAACAAAGTATCGAATCAAGACAAGATGTGTTTTTTCCCTCTCAAATTATTGTACATTAAAAATAAAGTCATATTATGGTCACATTACAGATAGTATATTGCGTATACGTTTATTATTCTTCAATGAATACTAGAGACAATTCTACAAAAAAGTAAAACAATATTTTATATTAAAACAAATTCAACCGAAATAGACAAAACTTCGGCTCGCCCGCAGCGCTGTTATAATGTTAACAATTGACAGTGTCGTTAAAAAAACAAATGTGTACCTATGTGTGTATTACTTTGTCTATTGAGTACAATGTACACATACAGACGTAGTAGGCAGAGAAAGTATTGTATTCACCCAAAAAATCCAAGATTTCGTTGGAAGTACATGTTTTGAGGACCCCTAAATCCAAAGCAAGCCTTTTTTTTTAAAAAAAGTCCGTGTGTGCAACATAACTAAAAAATAAAAACTCATTTAAATAGAAAAATTGGTAAATATTTAAGTTTAGTATCTTCCAAGGACCCTCCCACCCTTTATAACAAATGATTTTCGAAATGTTTATTTTATCCAAAATGGCTTTAACGGTTCTAATTAAAATGTCATATTTTAAAGGTATTTACATCACAAATAGAATACACATATTTAATTTATTGGGAATAACCTCTGAAGTCCTCTTAATTTAGGAGGATTTGTTTCTTAACTGGTAAACCGTAAGAGGTAGACAAGAAAGTAAACACTTACACAAAACACGATATATGTCCTTTACATTTTTGTTGTGTAGCTAACCATTTCTAAGATATTCCTTGTTATTTGTTTCATTTTGAATGTACTTATTCTTTTCTCAAACAGGAAGTTGTGATTCGTGTTTCTTTCATTTTACTCTTAGTCATGCAAAGAGAAACAAATTTTAATGTTAATCGCAAAGCGACAGCTTTTAACTATCGCGTTAGCCTAGTGTATTACCTTAGTTCCATTCTACTTACAAGGAACTAAGTAAATAGACCATTTCTGGTAATGTGTATACAGATTAACATAAAGCAGATAGAAGAAGAATATTTTATATGATATCTGTTTGAATGTTAGGTAGAGAAAGTCATGGAAATTGAACACATCAGTATTTCATCTTTCTTTTTTTCTTCTTTTTGCGTTAAAAGGAGAAATTGGGGGTAACGGTACAATGCATCTGGTTTGTTGCTATTGTTATATGGTTACTGTCAACTGTAACTGTGTGTTACTACACTCCTGTTAAAGAAAATTCTGATATGTTCCATTCACATGGCTTTCTCTACTTGTTCTGCAAACAAGTAGAGAAAGCTCTTACAAAAGACCCATTCATTTGAAGCGTTTTTAAGAACATTTTAACTTTCCAAAAATTGTCCATGTAAATGTTAGTTCGGGATAGAACTATTTTCTTTAAAATCCTCATGTCGCATCCTTGGAAGATGCTGATCAAGTTTGATATTTAACGTGGTTTTTGTTTTTGAGTTATCGTGTGCTTAAGACACACTGCGCACCCCCTCTGCACGTATATACACACCTGTCTCTAAAAATACTTTCTTTGGATCCAGAGGACCTTAAATCATATTTACGGAAAATTTTTGCATCAAATATTTCGGTGGAATACAATACCTTCTCTGCCTATGTATATAATAGGGTAGAGAAAGTAATACATAAACGCACAAAACAAAGCTAAATAATAAGATTAAAGAATGATGCGCAGATATAAATTCTACCGCTCTCTAAACGTCACTATAGGCAGCAGGCCAATCTGTTTTGTGCTTTTCACCAAAGAAATTAATATTGAAGGTGCTTAAGGCGAGGGTACAAAAGGAATTAATTTTAATGTATTTATTTTATATATTATACTGTATTTTATTTTTCCTGCTTAATACTGGCATAACCTGGTAGTTACAATACCAAATGCAACACGACATACTGTAGACTGTCTTAATGCTTTTCACGAAAACAATATTATCTGTGAGGTTTATTTGCAACACAATTTAACAGGCATTAGTAGAATCAAATCTGTCCATATGAAAGAATTTCACCAGAATGTGGTAGTTCTAGTTTACTGTTGTTCCTTGGAGCTTTACTGCACGAAAAACACAACATGTAGGAAAAGAAACGAATATGGGCAAGGGGTGTAATGTTGGGTTGCCCCTTACAGCAAAGGGTGGACGTTATGTGCTTTCTCTCATGTGTGTGTACACTGATTTTCCACTATATTGCCAATTCTCCTGTTTGTGGAGCATTTGTCGTCCATGGCCGTTTGCTTTAGTCAAGTGAGGTTGGTTTCTTGTGCCTGTGCGATATGCTGCGATATCCTTGTTATGGTCAATGTTATAGCTGTAGTTATCATTAATGTTACAGCTTTCTTTGTTTCCATTTTACGAAGAGATAGTAAATATATACTCTGCCTGCCTTGGTTGCGCAAAAGGACAGAGCGAGAGATACAGTACTGAGTGTCAGTACTTAAAAGTGTCGCATAACATGTAGATATACCTGTATAATCTAACAGTGCTGTAAATAAATGTAAAGAGCATGTTGGTTGCAAGTCATAATGAATGGTTTAGGTAAGCTACCTGTTCTTAGCAGGATGCCTCAGAAAACTTGTGATAGAAAAAGAAAGAGATATATTAAGAAGCAGACAGAAACAGCAGGTGACTCTATGGGATTCCCAAATATGTTATGGGACAAAAACGGAGACATCTTCTCAGCGAAGCTCTTTACTTAACCAATAAAAAATAGTTTTATATACCATACTCTGGCAATGCCGTCTTATGCAATGGTTCTCACGTTCACTTTGGTATAAGAATCATCGCATTTGGGGTGCGTAAACAACACCGAAGAGTGGCGAGATGTAACATGATCCTTCGGAACGCGAGACTCTTCTCGAGTTCAAGATGTTTCCCCAAACTTAGACTTTCAGAAGCTTTCGGTGACGTTATTTTCTGGTTATAAAAAGAGGAAGAATTGCAGTGCAGTGTTCTGTTGTGAATCGTACTGAGACACTGGAGTATTAGCACACAGTGTTGCGCGAATTATGGATGGCGTGCAGCCATAAACTGTCTACGCGCCGAAGCGTCTAGTGAATTACTTGCAGCAGCTAATTTAAGACTTTATTTATAATCAATTTTGGGCCAAAAAAAAGACATTTCTTGCACCGATGTCAGGAGTGCTATGAAGAATCCAAAATGGAAGAAACGCTTCAAAAATTGTTGGAGAAGATGGACAAGGTGGAAGTGAAATAGCGATTGCGAACACTGGTATGGTATAAATATGGGCCGAAATGAGGGGTGTAAAAGAACAAATAAAAACCGGAATGGAAATGCGAGATGGGGTAGAAGACGAAGTTGACGACCAAAATAGACGAACAACTATCCGGCGAGGAAGAGCTCGGCGAAAGGATGAAGTAATTTGAGGAACACTTTGACGCCCTGGAAGACTTCGGGGAACGCTTTAAAATCCTGAAGGGAAGAGTCAATAGTGACGCCAAGGAACTAAACGCCATGATCGAAAATATGCTCAAACGGAGGCTTAAAGATTTGAAGGTCCACACGCCACGACGCGATACAACATCTATAACAAGTATGACGGGACGTCATCCTTTGTAGTCTGTCTCCGACTGTTCGCCGCCATCGCCACCCATAATTGTGGGTAAACAGAGGAAGAAGCCATAGAGCTAATAGAAAGCCTCCAGGGACGGTTGGCCGAAGTAGTGAATACGATTCCCACGTCGGCAAAGTCCTGGGAGATCTGGGAGGCTCTCGAGAACCGCTTTGGGAACCATCGCTTCACTGTAACCTACCTCAATCGCTTAAGATGAGGTTGCAACAGCCACGTGAGGCGATGCAGGAATTCAACTAGGCATCGAACAGCTTGCGAGGCGTTAACAGCAGCACTCAGAATAAAGATGCCCAAGATGACAGCTGCGCTCACCTCGAGAACCCGTGTTATCTTTTATAATAAGAAACAACCCAGAGACAGCGACGGCGACCCTCAGGTGGTTTGCGCTAGGGATGTGGTGAACCAGGTCACCTAGTGAGTAAAATGTCCACACCAAGACGATCAGCCGGCAGAAAACGAGTAAGGAACGGCGTGACCAAGGCACCGCTATGTACTTTGGGTAGAAGGGTGGGTGAAAGCCTCATTGCAGACGGCTGGATAAAAGAGAAGCGTGCTGGACAATCGTAAATTCAGGTTCATTGTGATTGTAATCAGGCCTGACGTAACGAAGAGCTTGCCGACATGAACTCTCAGTCGGTCTTACCAGCTCGTGGCGGCGTCGGATGACATCTCCCCTGTGGAGAGGGAAGTCCTGCTAGAGTTGACACTAGTACGGACATAGTGAGTCTATAGCTGTTCGAGAGGGTGACTGAGGATGTGATACAGGGATTAGATGCCCTCAGGAGCAACGAGGTCACGGTCGACATCGGCCGGGGGGGGGTTGCGACTGGCCGATATGTGTTGTTTCGGAGGCCACAAGAACATAGGGGTTCTGCCGGGTGAACTTGAAGGGCGATGTAGTTGAAGGTGGTGGTGAAGGCGCACCTGGAGAGCCAGAGGTCTGAAAAGTGGTCTGAGTGATTCCCGAACAACAGTTTTGAGGGAGGAAGTACCTGTGAGCCTTCTGAACCCGCTGGACACCGACCAGGGTATGTAGGCGGGACGGAATTCGAGAAGTGGGAGCCAGCTGTCAGTGTAACGCAGTGCGATGAATCCGAAAGCCCAGCACCGTGGAAGGGCCCGGGGCCGCGGCTAAAAGACTTACTGAAGAGGGCGGCCGATCATCTGACCGCTTCACAACTGGAGAGGATCCGATGTTTACTCAACTGACAGTCTGCCTTCAGCAGAGGCATTGGTGATTACGGTTGCACTGGCCGAGTACTCCAAAGCTTCGACACCGGATATGCGCGATCAGTCCGTCAACTAAGACGTGTTCCTCTATGGAAGGAAGCAGAGGTACATGAGGTCTAAGGGAATTTTTTAAGCGTCCGACTGCACTTAGTGCCTCCTTATAGACTTGAAGAAGAAGACCAGTGAGCTACTGCGTGGACTACATGCAGTTGAAAGCCGTCACCAGAAATGACTGTTTCCCCTTTCCCCACATTGACGACATCCTGGAGGTGATTGTCGACTCTCGATTTGATATCTGGATACTGGCATTAGATGCTAGAGACAAGGAGAAGACCTCATTTTCTCCTGGCCGAGGGTTTTTGCAATTTACAGTTATGCCCTTTGGTCTTTGCAAAGCACCAGCAGACTTCCAGCGCCTCACGGAATCACTGATGAGACGCCTATGTGCCTGCCTGCCCTTGTTTGGACAACATGATTGTCGTGGGTAGTAACTTTGAAGAACATCTCAAAAACCTGACCAAGATACTGCAAGTCCTGCAGGCAGCTAACTTGAGGTTGAACGTGAAGAAGTGCTAACTCTTCTGCAAGGAACTAAACTGCTTGGGCTACATAATCTCACCATCTGAGTGCCACGGGTCCGGAATCAGCTCGGGTGGTGAGAGATTGGCCTCGCCATAAACACAAAAGACCGCTGTAAAGTTTCCTGGGCCTAAGCAGCTACAGCCGCCAGTTAGTCAGTGGTTTTTATAACATCGCCAAACCTCTCATCCGTCTGACGGAAGAGCACCGACTCTTAACATGTGAGCAGAAGAACAGAGAGCACGTTCTAGGTGCTAAAGTCAGCACACTTTAGTGCTCCTATTTTGTATTTCCACAGCCTGGTGACTTTATTGAGGGCACCAATGCCAGTGGCATCGGCATTGGCAGCGTTCTATTACATATCAAGGATGACCAGCAGTGGGTCATATCCTACTACATCTAGACGCTCTATTAGACTGCGTTACCCGGCGAGATCTTCTGGCAGTAGTGAAGGCGCTAGAACACTTTCACAAGTACCTGTATGGTCAGGCAATTCATCTGAGGGCTGAACACTCTGCCCTCACCAGGCTGTTAAGTTTCAAGATCCTAGAGAGCCCGTTGAGTCCAGAGACTGCAAGAGTGCAACTTTACATAAGAACATGGAAAGGGCCGAACCATACTATTGGGGATATCATGTCCAAAAGACTCTGTCCAGAGGAATGCGGCCACTGCTCTTATGTTGAAGAGAAAGAGCGTGCTGCAGCTTCTGTTATTTTAGCGGTGCCTTAAGCTGAATGGGATAGCGAAGATCTGAGGGGGTACAACTGGCGGATACTGACTTGGAGCCACCGCTGGGAAAATAGAGGCAGAGACTAAGACAAACTAGGAGGACATCGCACCAAGAAATACTGTATGTAAGACCCGCTGGGCCCAATGGGACTCATTAAAGTTCAAGAGCCGGGTGCTATTCAAAGTATGAGAGTTGCCTGATTGAAAGGCCCGAGAAAACAGCTGATCCTCTTTCGGAGTAAGGTTAATTCTAGAGGAAGTATATGCTGGTACTTTGGGAGGACTTTTGAGACCCAACAGAACAGTCAACAAGTCCCATTAATGGTACTACTGGCTGATACTACGGGCAGATGTGGAGAGATGGTGATGCCATTGTCATGGTGTGCGGCAACCAGACCATGAGCCGGGTTCGCATGCAGCAGAAAAATGCGGGAGCAGCGCATAGCTATCGACGTAGATTGGGCCATTCCCTGTGTCCAACAGACATCTGTTGGTCTCCAAGGATTACTTCATCAAGTGGCATATCCCTAACCAATAGCCAAGACCATCGCGAACTGCCTCTTGGAAGAAATGTTTTGTCACCATAGTACCAATGGAGCTAACAGCGCTCAGGGCCCATCTTCGAGTTCAACCTCGTGAGGGAAACACTGGAGTGATACGGAGTGCATAAGACACGTACAACACCTCTTCATCCACACTCAGACGGCATCTAGTGACAGTAGTACATCAAGGCCATAGCAGAACATTTGAGGAAGGTTGTGGCCAATCTCCTGAAAGACTAGGATGTGAGGGTGTCATTTTTCTTGTTAGTCTACCGCTGTTCAACCCACGACACCACCGGGTTGACACCGTCCAGCTGCGCCTACAGACGAGATGTTCGGGAGTCGTCCTGAGCCAGCAATCCACTACATTGAGCATATTGTAAATAAACTTCATCTGATGAATGCGTTGGCTTGTCAAAATATCCAAGTAGCCATCGATTGAACCCATAACGACCGGCAGGCGAACAGATGTAGTTTCCAGCAAGGTGTCCTGGTGTGACTTTATGCCCTACCCGGACCAAGAAACGCTACCCCAACAACCATGGCAAAGGCCATGCCTCAGGGTGAACAGGATAAATGATGTTGTCTTTCCCATTCAGAGGCTTCTCCAAGGGAAGAAACTGGTAGCAAGATGGATCGTCTAGCCCACTACGATGGCGCTGATCGGGACGAAGAGTCAGTAATGTGATAATGCTGTCTAATTCAGTGGTTCTCACGTTCGCCTTGATGTATGAGTCAACGCAGAGTGGTTGGATAGTAAACAATATGTGCGTATATGTGAGAGTGTTTGTATATAAAAGATTCCGAAGGAGGTTCCACATTGCACCCATTGAATTATTGTGCGTCTGACATCAGGAGGAAAGAATGAGATAAGAGTAATATCAATGGGTGGACGAAACCGGATGGCCGGGAAAAAGCCACCGTGGAGGATCCCTAACACATTACAAGTCAATCATATAGACGCGGGGAACTCTAGGAGCCCGCGCCTCAAGTCTGACCGAACTCCCTGATTACTTCCAACGCATCCCGCTGCCGAGATCTGTATTTCCAGAGAGTATTTACCACCATGGAAGGGCGGCATAACCGTAGCCCTCGTCGACACTTACAGTTCTGAAAGATACCGGTTGGATAAAATGGAAATGAAATGGACGGAGAGAAAATTCTGGTAACAAAGAAACCTCCTGAGCATTTGCTTAGCGACCCGAGAAAATCCCCCCAAAAACCCTATGGCCCAGAGAGCTCGGCCTCGGGAATCGATCCTACGACTTCCAGAAGGCTAGTTTCATATGAATCGTCTGAGCCACCTAACTCGGTACACAGTGTACCATTTACAGTGTATTACAACAAGATGCAGCAATGTAGAAAACATATTATCATTTAGCTTACTACACAGAAAATGTAGATTTCTGTGTTATACATGTTTTCGTGGAATTTACCTTTTCCGAGATATTCCTTGTTATTGATTTCAGTTTTGAAAACTTTTCTTAAACGGGGATTTGTAAACTCATGGTTACGCAAAGAAATATATTTCAACCACACAGCAACCAGCTTAGGGATGGCCAGATATTTGTTCCCTTATTTCCTTTCTACTTACAAGGAAGCAGGTAAACGACCATTTCCGGTTAATCTCGATTAGCATGAAGTAGATAGAAAAATAAACTTTTCAACGATAAATCGTTACAGTGATGTAGAGAAAGTCGTCTTAAAGGAACACATAAGATTTTTATATTTATGTTGAGAATGGAAACGATGCGGTAAATTTACAACGATTAAAAGCTTGCTTATTACAATTGAAAATTTCATCCAACATAAAATCTTAACTTTCTATCCTGCTTTAAGTACAGATTGCTTACATCTCTTGTATGTATATCATACGCTTCGTTACTGAGTAGACACACCTAATGAAATTGTTTAAAACTAGAAGTTTAGATAAACATATTTTAAAAATCTCAAAACTTTTGCATTCCATGTTGGTGACAATCATTGTATAACTACATGGCTGGGACGTCACGCTATTTTCATTCAAAGGCTTTATTATACTACAGGCATATTCATTTGTTTTATAAGTTAGGATGAGCGAAACATTGTCTACTAGTCCGTATCTTACATTCGTGTAAAAAGATGCATTCGCTGTTGCTAATGCTCTAATTGTATTCATTTGTATCAAACTTTAAAGAATATTACTAAAGTATCCTCCTTCCCCAATTCCAAGGAATAGACAACCAGCATCACAAGTAGCAGCACGTGAAGCAAGTTCAAAAGTCACGAAAGATCACAATTTCGTCGCTCCAGCTTTAAAGGATCATAATACGCTTGTCACGAAGACTCCTTTCTAAATGCTAATTTTGCATTTTGCAAACCCTTCATAATGCAGGAACAGTGGAGGGGTGGGAGGGCTAAAATTCCAATAAAATACGGATAAATTCTATTTTGTTATTATGCTTTGCTATGAACTACACGTCAACACATTTCAGGCCATTTTGCAGTGATTTATGCATGTTTTTGTATAATTATAAGCTATACCAGATGGTCCTAACATATTTGAGGTCTACAGACTTATCTTCGTGCGTTAAAAGAGTTGCAGAACTCAACGGGGCTATTTCAAGTTGAAACGGTTTTATCTCTCTTGCTTATCGCGGAAACCGTGAGCTTATTGAGAGGGATAAAACGAAGGTCACTGTCGTCAGTTCCCCACTGGCTGGTTTTAACTTGAAATGGCCCCGCTGAGTTCTGCAACTCTTTTAACGCACGAAGAATTAGATGCACAGACCAAATACGGCACAGTTGGGCCACCTGGTGCCTATAAATAAGTACATCTGACAAAGGAAGAACGAACATTTTGCCTTAGTTTGAATTAATCAAAATATTGTAGATGTAGTCAATGTACATGATCTCTATAAACCTATTACTCACAATAATTTTGTTGTTTGAATTATTGAGAAAGAATATTCTCACAATTTGTAACTCACAAAGAAAGCAATTAAAATAAGTGACAGTATTAAATGAAATTATTGAACAAATGTGTCGTATTCTTTACTAAACCTAGGTGGAATGCCACCAACTACATTGGAACACCGCTGGACAAATTTTATTGATGTTAGAAAAGATTATGTTGAAAAATAAAACTAGTTTGAAAGTATGAATTGCCGTTTTCCACTATCAGGCCGAGAACTTTTCAGATCACCCTCGTATGCTTTTCTCTACCTCTTCTGCAACAAACTACTCTTACTTTTAATTCTTTTACATACTTCCTGTTTACTCCGATAAAATTAATATAACTGGTTTTACGAATACATATTTACTTGAAGGTAAAAGAAAAATTGGGAAATACACTATATTAAGGCGATAGTAAAAAGCTTTAAGAGCGAGTCACCATGTGATACACGGATTTCCTTTCTCTTTACATGAACATGATAAAAAACGAATAACGACTTCCCTTTAAGAAAATTATCTGAAAATTTAAACCAATAACAAGAGATGTCTCAGATTCGTTAACTCTACCAAAAAATATTTGCCATAAAATGTCTGTTTTAAGATCTGCATTTTTAGTAAGATTTTGTCTATGTCTTATGGTTCACCAATCATGCAAAACACTTTCAGAATTGAGAGAGCTTCAGAGGTTTTCTGCAAAAAATTCAATATACACATTTCATTAGTCACTAACATATTTTAAACATATGCTATTTTAATGGAAGAGCTTTTAGCCATTTTTTGAAAATGAACATTCCAAAAAACTGTTCCATTTAAAAGATGTTTGAGATGGGGAATTTTCTTGACAATTTTGCTGTTGTAACTGCATGAACGTATGAACATATTGTATTCCACTAAAATTTTGATGTCGAAATTTCGTAAGAAAAAAATAAATAATAATATAAATATTATTTTCTTTATTAAAATTTCTATGTCGAAATTCCACCATAAATAAATAAATAATAATATTTATAAATAAATAAATATAATATTTATAAATATTATTTTCTTTATTAAAATTTCTATGTCGAATTCCACCAGAAATAAATAAATAATAATATTTATAAACAAATAATAAATAAATAATAATATTTATAAACAAATAATAAATAAATAATAATATTTATAAATATTACTTTCTTTATTGAAACTTCTGTGTCGAAATTGCACCAAAATAAGTAAATAATGATATTTATAAAGATTATTTATTTATTATTCATTTATAAATATTGTTTATTTATTTATTTCTGGCGACATCGAATTTTTTGGTGGAATACAATACATATTTCCCAGGGCGTGCATGCAGCGGAATTTTACGTAATTATAGAAAAAAGATGTGAAGTCAATTTAGAGATTCATATTGCTTTTATTGACTTTGAAAAGGCTTTCGATTTGATGAACAGAACATTTTATGGAAAATAATGAACAAACGAGGATTTCGCTAGCACATTTTAGAGGTTATTAAAAGCATATATATATATATATATATATATATATATATATATAATACTAAAGTTGTTAATCATTTAGGCACATCAAAATCGGAACCAATAATGACAAACCAAGGAGTAAGACAATAAGACAAGGGAATAGCCTGCCACCTACTTTATTCAATATACATAGATGCTCTTGTAAACGCATGGAAAAAAGAAGTGCATCAGGAATACGATTGACTAGGAATTCATAGGTAAACGTAATGTTATACGCAGATGATGTTGCAATATTACAGAATTTAGAAATTGCACCAATTGGGTGATAACTTAAATATTTCTATAAAACTACCAAAGTAACTGCTCATCAAGGAAAGTGAGAACAAAAATATGTATAGGAAATAATATCCTGGAACAAGGTTTTTTTTTTAATTATTTAGGTTGTGACATAAGCTCGACGTCGATAGAAATACAGAAAATAATATAAAAAAATCAAACAAATATGGGGATAAATAGTAAAAAATAAAACAAGTGAGAAGTAAAAATGAAGTTCTAGACGACCATAGCGATCGCTGTGCTCATGTATGGTAATGAATCGTGGATAGCGAAAGAGAAGGACAAAAGTAAAATTCAGTCGGCGTAAATGAGATTTGTACGAAGAATTAAAGGATGCTCGAAGTAATTATAGAAGAATTGAATATTTATAAATTAGTCGATAAAATTGGAGAAAATAAGCATAATTAGAAAGAGCACATTAACCGCATGAGTGAGGAAAGAATAGACTATTCATTAATATAAACCGTAGGAAAAAGAGACGGCGGACGCCCAAGAAAAAGATGGGGATAAAGTAATGATGCGGAGACGGAACAGGTGTAAAGCCTAATCCTTGAAGTGTAGAAGAAGAAGATAACACTTCTCCTATTTACGTAGGAGAGAAGTTAAAAATATTTTGCTATGAAAGGAACCGCTATCCGTACTGGCACACCAATGATCACTATCGCCCGAGCTTTGGTGACTAAGCATTCTCCACACGACAGTGGCGTGATTGATGTTTGTGGAATAGATACTAGGGTCTGTTCCCCGGTAAACCATTACGTTGCATTTATCACGGTAACAGCGTGATCTAAAAAAACTGCTGGCCATGACCACAGACAAATCTGCGGAGGTCAAGGTTACTCAAGGACATTCGTCGACCAAATTAGCGTCGTTAACAGCTATCTAGATTCCCAAACAATCTTTTCGAGACTGCACTACTCATTGCAAAATCAAAAACTTTTTTTACAGTGGTTTAATACTGCCGGGCAGTTATGTTTATTAGTTTTTGTAATTTCATCTGTGTTGTGAATACAGAAATAATAGCAATTGTGTGCGTTTCGAATAAAATATTTCTGTTTTACAATGTTGCTGGCATTATTTCAAATATTTAATTCACATTTTTAAATTAACTAATTGTGGGTGAACATTTTTCACTTGATTTAAACAACTTTCGCCGGTCACAGTGAACGAGGACCACCGGCAATTTTACTATTTATGCGATTGATGTCTTGCATTCCTTAGAGTAAATATTATTCAGTGTGTGTTTATATGGTTAGATTTAGATTTAATTAATAGAATTCAATATAGTCGTAAATATATGTAAAATTCCAACACAACATTTGGATCTCACGTTACCGTGTGCTAACTGAATTGCAAAATAGTAAAAAAAAAAAAACATGCTGTGGTCGTATTTCGGTATACAAAAAAACAAAGAGCCCATAAAAAAAAAAAGTTTTGCTTTTTTTGAGTTACTACTATCGCCTTCTTTTACTTAAGGAATTTTTAAGGCAAGACAACTAAGATCTGAGAAGGCTGCCATTAGAGAAGAGGGTGGGGGAGAGGGAGAAGAACAACTAAACAAAAGTGACTGCAATGTTTTACATGCATAGGTATATTTTATGTCATAGGTCATTGTTGTGTTACATACATTGTGTATATATTAAGTGTATTTATCTATTATAAGAGGGTACATTTATGCCTCTGAATAAGGTGTACTCTTGCTGTAAATTTAAATTGCTGTATTTGAATATATTTGTCTTTTTATTTTCGTGTTCATTTACGCTTTTAATTCTTTGTTGTTGTTTTAATATTGTTTTTAGTGTGTATTACAATAGCACGTACGGTTTGTGTACCCATGCGATTGTTGAAGTTCAAAATCAAAAAAATAGAAACGTAAAAAATCAGGATTTTGAGAGCAGTCGCACGGTATAGAAGGAAAGAGAAAAGAATTCAGCGATTCACATGCCCGACGAATGCCAGAAGCCCGCATTCCTAACAGGATAGCTTGAATATAAAACAAGGACCATAAAGAAATGGATAGACTAATTTCTGAGAGGGCGGAGCCGACTGAAAAGTCTAATCTCGGACGCTGATGATGATTATTATAAATAATTTGGCATAAGGGTTTTTTTCTCAATAGGCCGGCGTGGATTAAATGTTTTATACATACTATACTCTCTCTAACCCGTGTGTATAGTGCACATAGTGGATGGAGAAGGTATTGTATTCAACCCAAAAATTGTATACCGAGATTTCACCGGAAATACATGTTTTGAGACCCCTGGATAAAAACAATTAGGAACATGTCCATGTGTGTGAGTGCGTGCGCGCAGCATAACTCAAAAACGAAAAGTTCGTTAAATGCCCAACTTGGCATTTCAGTTAAATGTCTTACAAGGATGCGACACGAAAATTTTCAAGAAAATCCTCCAACCCCAACTACCCTTTATATGGAACATTTTTATAAAATTATGATTTTCTCAAAAATGGCGCTAACGATTTTTATTAAAATGTCACATGTTCAGGATATTTTCATGAAACACGAAATGTATATCTTGAATTTTCTGGGAAATATCCCTGAAGATCACTTCGATCTGGGTGAATTCTGTATATTTTATGTATAACTGGTAAACCGTAAGAGATAGACAAAAACTTATTGCATAACATGTAGATCTCATTAAAACACATAGTTTATGTACTATACATTTTTTGAAGAGTTAACGGTTTTCGAGATAACCAGCATTATTGGTTTCAGTTTTAAGGTCCTTAAACTTTTCTCAAGCAGGAGACGTCCTTCTCGCCTCTCTTTTGTTTACCCCTACCAAGCAAAGAGAACCGAATTTTAATTGTTTCACTTAGCAACCGGCTTTTAGAAGATGTGACTATCGCTTTACTAGTGCATTCTCTTATCTCCCTTTTACTTACAAAGGAGCAAGTAATAATACCAATTCTGGCAATGTTTAGCTTGATTTACATGGCATGGATAAGAGAATAATCTTGTAAGGAAAGTTATTTTTGTGGAACAGCTAGAGAAAGTCATGTGAATGGAACGCATTAGATTTTTAATCCCTTATATACCCTTATCAACAATGCAGGAGAGGAGGGAAATGAGGAGAGAAACTCAAATCGAATTAAATAAATCGAAGCATAGCCATATTGTATTTATAGGTATTTTAGAAAGCATATTGGAAAACAATATATATTCAGACCGAATAATTACCTAAATAATTTCCAGGAAGTTGTTAAGGAGATAAATTAGCAGTTAGTTAAAAAGGAAGAACGAGGAAAAAGTGATTTTCTGAATATAATCCCTACAAAACTTATCTTTTCTACCTTCTCATAAAAATATTCTTACAGAGGTTTATTCTTCTTTATACTTAACGTTTATTGAGATGATAGAATTTCTATATCGTTTATTACACATTGGAAAATATAGAATATATTCCCTTATAAAGTGTAGTTTGAGGTAATACTCTTTGTATTGCATCATAGTAGATGTATACGCATTATTTTTCAATATTCCCTATGTGATTCAGGCGACCTCCCAATACTGAATTTTTAATAAACTACAATACTTCCTCTACTTGCCGTAGTAATGGAATTAGGCTGTTTTATCTAACAAAAAAAAAAAAGCTATTAAAATTGTCTATGCTTCTTTGTCTTGAAAACTTTTTTGACAAAAAATCTGATGTGTTACACTCACATGACTTTTTCTAGCTGCTCTACAAACAAACTTCATACAAACGATTATTGTTCTTTCAACACAATGGTAATGGAGGTAAACATTAGCAGAATGTTCTTATTACTTAGTTCCTTATAAGAAGATGGAATGCACTGACAGATAGTCTGTGTTTTAAAAGCTCTCGTTATGCGATTGACATTGCAAACCGTTTCTTTGCTTGGCCAGGAGTAGAACAAAAGAAAAACGGACACTTCCGGTCTGAGAAAAGTGTAAGTAGTTTACAAAGAAACTAGTAACAAGGAATATCTTGAAAACAGCAAATTCCACGAAAAAAAAATGTATATGACATATATTGTGTACTTTAACGAGATATATATTTTTTCTGTAGTAAGTTTTGCCTATCTTTTATGGTTTACTAGTTATGCAAAATTAAGCAAATTTGTCCTCAGAAGCTATTCCCAGAAAATTGAAAATATAAATTTTATTTTTGATGGAAATAGCTTTAATATATGATATTTTAATCAAAATCGTTACAGCCATTTTTAAGAAAAACAAAATTTTCGAAAAATGTTGCATAAAAAGGGTAACTAGGGTTAGGGGGATTTTCTTGAAAATCTTCTTGTCGCATCCTTGAAAGATAGCAAACCTAAATACTAAGTTTGGTACTTAACCGTCTTTTCGTTTTTGAGCTATGCTGTCCACAGTTATATAAACAGACACATACACGGATCTTTTTCTGAAAATGTTTTTTTTTTGTTGGATTCAGGGGATCCTAAAACATGCATTTACGGTAAAATCTCAATATCGAATTTCTGGATACAATGCAATACCTTCCCTATCCACTATGTACATTGTAAATGCGGGGACAGAGAATGTAAAAATATCTGCGCAAAACATAGCTATTGTTTTACTTAGTACTGAATTATAACTCACGTTTAAAGAGTAGACAAGGGAGGGAAAACCTCGCGTACTGCGATTATTGTGGTTAATACCATCAACTCTATGTGCCTAACATCTCTCAGGAGGACGGGATGAGATGGGATAGGTCTCCCAGGCCACCAAATACGCACAGAAGTAATCTGCGTTTAAAACAATCCGACGTATGTTTAAATCAGCTTCATTACATTGTATGTAGGCCTCGAAGTTACCTGCGCTTGGAACTTGGGTGTGTGCCAGGACTTTGGTTCGGATAAACGGGAGATAATGCTTATTCGTTTCGTTCTGCGATGAAAGAGAAAATATATTTTTACTTTCTCTACACGTACTATGTACATAGTGTATAGAGAAGGTATTGTAATGCACCCAAAAATTCGATACCCAAATATCACTGGAAATATGTTTTGAGAACCTCCCAAATTCAAAAATAGCATTTTTAGAAAAATGTCCATGTGTGCCTGTCTGTGTGTGTGTGTGTGTGTGTGTGTGTAGGCAGCATAGCTCAAAAACGAAAAGTCCGTTAAAAACCAAACTAGATATTTAGGATTGTTATCTTCCAAGGCAAGCAAATCCTCCGACCCCAAACCACACTTTACATGGAACTTTTTCGAAAATTTTGATTTTCTCAAAAATGACTAACGATTTATATTAAAATATCGTATATTAAAGATATTTACCTGACAAATAAAATACATATCTTGACTTTTCTGGGAATAGCCTCTGAAGACTACTTTATTCTGGACGAATTTTACCGAATTTTGCCTAACTGCTACACCGTAAGAGATGGACAAATACTTAGCACACAAAAATGTAGAGCACGCTAAAACACACAATTTATGTTATATACATTTTTTTCGTACAGTTGATTGTTTTTGAGATATTCCTTATTTTTGGTTTCAGCTTTGAAAAACTTATACAGAAATTTATCAACTCGTGCCCATACAAACAAAGGAACTTCAGTCACATAGCAACCAGCTTTTGAGTATCACTTTAAGTTATGGTACTTCCTTATTTCTCTTCTGCTTACTAGGAAGCATGTAATAAGAGTATTTCTACTAATTTTTTCTCGATTAGCATGAAGTAAATAGAAGCTTAAGCTTTTTAATAATATTATTTGCAGAGATGAAGAGAAAGTCATGTGAATGGAACACATATTTTTTTAATTGCCAAAAGAAAATTCAGTTTAAAGTAGTGTATCTTCAATTACATTATTGTCAAACATTTGATACGTTTTATATACTGATTAGAATTGCAGTGGTTCTGGATTAAAATCTTTCTCTGGTCATTAATCTGTTTGGAACTTTCGTTAAAAATATTTTTCTTCCTTCTAATAGTGAAATACTCGCGTCTAAACTCGCCCACATATTCATGCAACTTGTGTGTGTTTACATTTGAAATGGGTGCTACAAATCTTTACTTCTCTCGCTTCATCGTTAACCGCAATTCAAATTAAATATCAATACGTGCAGTTTTAAGGAAAAACCAAGTTTGCGTTACATCTTTCTCATCAGTTATTTCTTCATCTACTACATAGCAGTGTATGCAGTAGCGATTTCGTTGAGATACTTGTTTGTCTTTTCACGGAACTGATATAGATAGGCATCAAAGAAACTGTTTCAGCCACAGCAATTCTGAATACAATTTCTGAAATCTTTTGTTAAATTCATCAGTCCACATCTTGTGTTTAAAATCCGTTAAGATTTGAACGTAAACAGCTTTCTGAGGGAGAATAAGAAGCTCGTGAGAGAAGCTGCTTTTATCAGCACTCTTTAAATTTTATAGCAAACCAATTTACCGCAATTACAAAACTGTTTTAGGTAAAAAGTGAGGCAGCCACCATTCCCGTTTTATGCTGTGTTTCATATCATGTTTACAGGCTTCCATTAACATTTACAACATGCCGCTATTATAAAATTACTTGAGCTAAAAGCAAAACAGTTACGTCAAAAGTTGCCGTTAAATATTTTGCTTTTCTAGACCAATTTCTCTAAATTTAACTGGTTGTTTAGTATTCAACATTTCGAACACCTATTCATAGCTATAACTTCAAATTCTAACTTTAACCAGTAGCTTATAAAAGCAACATTTTAATTACCTATTTTTAACCGTCAAATTTCATAAAATAAGAAAAGGAATAATAGCAACTAAACATCATTAAATGTTTTACCTGAACAGGCAGGTTTTCCTAAGCTATTAAGGATTGAAATAATAGTAAAGCAGGTGAGTTGTAATATGCTATTTTAATATTATTCCGTTTTCGAACCTAGGGCTTATGTCTGTGTGAAAATTCCAATAACCATTTAAATTGCTTGAGCATAGGCCAGGATTAGAAAACTGCAGAGTATTATGAAATTTCTTTACAGCCATTTTCTATATATTTTAATTTCCTTTTTGAATATTTATTAAAATTATTCCATCACATTGAAATTCTCAATTGAATAAAGAACAAAAACAGTTTGTGTTTTTTTCTTACTCCTGTCATACACATGGCTAGCGTGTAAGAAACAATTAAGAAAACATAATAGCTTGCTATTTTGTAGCAAAAAATAATGATAATTGCCTCCTAGGAAGTTTATCACCACTTATTACACCTGTAATTTTGGAGCCAAATTGCTCTTCAGGAATTATCATTTCAGAATTGGAGTGATCAGTGTCCTTTATGAGTTCCATTGGAACAAATTGGTTTATTTCAACTATTTGAAATAAACTCAAAACTACAATTTCGTAAACATGCATTGACTTCCATAAGGAGAATCTGAAGTTTAATAGGTATGCAGGTTCAAGCTAATTTGAGGCAATTTGAGCAAAATTTACTCACCGCAGATGAACAATTTGAATATATATGGCTTCATCATCACTTACAAAATAAATAGTACAGGTTATATATATACAGTGTATTAAAATACACTTTTCCTAAACCATGTGCTAAATATATGAGTTAAGAAAGTCATTAATGCTATAAAATGTGTGTTTTTATAATAATTTATTCACTTTGGATTTAAAAATGTTTCCTGGCCTAGCGTTTAAAATTTGGGCATCTTATTATATACAATTATTCCTTTTTCTATTAAATGGGTTGCTCCTTCTTTATTGTGCCTTACGCGGAGTGTTGTCTATGAACAGATATAATATATCGGACCTCTAGGCAATGAAAAGGCAAAGAAGTCCAAGGTCTAATTATAAATTATCTTTTGCACATAAACTATTTTCTTCTCCTTATATTGAGAGCAACTTTTGTTTTAAATACACGATTACAGAATCACTTGTTTACAATGGTTATGCTTAGAATAATAAACAAAGTTAACCACGTCTCAAAAATACGCGACATATGCGCTCTATTGCAGGAGGAAAACAGAATGGCACCACAAGGAAAGTTGTTTACACTTTTGCAATAAAAGCGTCCTTCTGGCGCCGGGATCGTGATAAATCTCCAAGTCACTTCTGTTGAAGTCTTTTTATTCTTGGTTGATATTTAATTTAGACCATAATGAGTAATGCTATATAACATGACGGAGTCGTGACTGGAGGAAATCGCTTTCATCTGTTTTGAATTGGAAGTCCTTGCATCGTGACATGCAACTGCTGCTGCCATCATTCTCTATTTATCCTTCCCTTTGTTCTTCCAGCCCGCCTTCGTTAAAGTATGCACCTTGGTATATAGCGCGAAAACATTCAAACAGATGGCATTCAATATTAAAAACAAGGACTGTATCCGTGATCGAGTGGTTAGCGAGCTGACTTCTCACCCGGAGGTCCCGGGTTCGATTCCCGGCTGGGGAGGGGAATTCTTTAACTAGAACTATTCCCTTTTCCGCACAGAGTCTGGAAGAGTGAATGTACGTGCATTTATTAATATAAAGTTGATTAACTAACGTTCTAAAAGCTACAATAATACCAGTAATTTCTCATGCTAAAGCCCCCAATATGACCATTGAAGTTAAGGGGTGAAGCAATGAAGCAATTAAACCAAAAAAAAAAAAAAAACCAGACATTACTGGTTTCTTCCATGCAATCAGACTTTTACTATTACTCTGAAGAGTACTGCCAAGTATAAAATTTATATTGTTAATGAATGAATCATAATGTGAAGTAATGTTTCATAAACGAAGATAAACAATGACTCTACCTGCCTTCCTGGTTCGCGTGATCAGCGAACTAACTTCTTACCCGGAGCTCCCGTGTTCGATTCCGGACTGGGGTGAGAATTTTTCTTTAAGTAGGATTATTTCCTACCCTGAATATGAGGGAGTACGTGCTTGGAAAGAAAGTTAAAAAAGATGAGTACTTGCAGTAACAGTTTAAAGAGAGAAGCCCCGATAGCAGCTAAAAGGGGCTGTAGAAAGATATGGATCATAAAAAATGAATAAATTAATTAAAAAACGCATTTTCATCACCGAATTTTAAAGTTTCATAATCACTCTAAAAACAATGTTCATTAGCTTAAGGAAATCGGTCGCTGAAAATGTGATCGAAGAATGCAATTTAAGCTTTTCCATATTATTATGCTCAATTCTCTAGGACGGGTTTCACGTAAATATTTTAGTTATCGTAGTGAAAATTTGACAGTTTGGTGACGATATATATAATCCTAGGCGGAGAATGTAGTTGTGACTTTGAACCTTTTACATTTAATTCTAACCTTATTCCCAAAATACCAAAGGGCTTTTTGCAAAATTACCAACACATATATTAATATGTTCATAAGGTAGATATTTTAAACAAGTACACTTTTAATAAAAACTATTAAGCAGAATTTCAGATCAGGTTTTATGAGTAAAATTTCCAGGTACGTTTTTCCCGGTTGTAATCTTTTAGAAATATTTCAGCATTTAAATGTTTCTAATATAACTTATTTGAGAAGAATTTCTAAAATAGTTTCCCTGTCCCATACATATACGAACCAAAACTTTCTATGTAGTTAAGGCAACTGTGTTAGTTACCCAATTTTCCAAGTTTGACGAGTGTATGTTATATAAAAAAGCTAAAACCCATACCTGAACAAATTGTCTTAAGCAAATTATTTATAAATGCGTTTTCTAACAAATGAATTACATTCTCTGCACGTACTATATAAGTACAAAAATAGCATCTTTAGAGAAATATGTGTATGCTACTGTGGACAGCATAATTCAAAAACCAATAGTTGCTTAAGTACCAAACTTGGTATTTAAATTTAGTATCTCCCAAGGATGTGACAAGAAGATTTTTACAAAAATCCCTCCACAACAAATTGTTCCATTTTCTCAAAAATGATTCTGACGATTTTGATTAAAATGCCGTATATTCAAAATATTTATATGGCAAATAAAATGTATACGTATCTTCAATTTGTTGGGAACAATCTCAGAATTCCTCTGTATTCTAGGTGAGTTTTGCATAACTGGTAAACTATAAGAGATAGACAAAAGCTTTCTACACAAAAAACTTGGATATCAAAAAACACATTTATGAATGACGAGCTAACCGTTTCCATGATATTCCTTATTATTGGTTTCAATTTCAAAATACATACTTATACTTTTTTCAAGCAGAAATAATTTTATTTTACTTCTGTACACCACAGAGAACTAATTTCAATGATTATGAATAGCGACAGCTTTTAAAACAGGGGACTATCGCTTTAACCTAATGTATTTCCTAATAAAACCATTGTGCTAATGTTTATCACGATTGACATGAAGTAGATAGAAGGTATTCTTGTGCAAGGAGTTTGCAGGATAGGTTGAGAAAGTCAAGTGGAAGGAATATATCAGATTTTGTTCTCTACTGCAATAAGGGAACATTAAATTATAAAACGTATACAAATTTAATTATAAGAGCTTTTTGGCAACACAATTATTTTTGTTTTTAAATACATACTTTAGAAACCACTTAAAACAATACACCAAACTTTGCAATCACATTTTGATTTTTTGCAAAATTGAGGTATGTTAAAGATATAAAACACACATTTAGAATAGTTTGGCTTTTGGAAAAAAAAAACTTTAATGCAGAAGCTATAAAAGAGTAAAATATATATTTAAAACATGACATAATAAATTATTTTGCTGTGAACTTTATTTGCCTCCAAATCAACAAATCAAGTTTCTATAATAGTGTTTTTGACATCAGGTTTACCGCTTTCAATGTTACGAGGACTGTTTAATAAGTACTCGAGTTAGTAATGAAATATATTTCTCAACAGTGTCCCCTTTTAGAGCTATACGCTTATACCAACGTTCCTGCTATTTTCAACACACCTGTCTCCACGATGACACTATTTGGTAAACATTTTTATCCCGCAAGCCGTTTCTTCATCTTTAGAAACAAGAAATCGCAGACAGCCAAGTTGGGGAAATAAGATTGCGGCACAATGCATAACGTAATTCATGTAGTTAGGTGGCGACAATTCCGGATGAATGCGCTATCTTCTTTGCAAAATTGCGCGGTATCTCCTTCGACTTCTTATTGAAATGGATCAATTACTGTCTGTAGTATGCTGCAATAATCGTTTTTGCCGTTTTACAAGAAGTAAATTAATGCGACATCCTTCGAATCCCCCAAAAGCAACCTCCATCCTATTTTTGGCGGAATGCACTGTCTTTGCCTTTCTTGATGAAGATCCACTGCGAGCAACCCATTATTTTTAATGTTGCTTTGTTTCCGGATAGTAATAATTAATCCAGATTAACGGTGATAGCTCGACTTCAAAAATCCTTAAGATTTCTCTAGATAGCTCTAAATTCAGCTTCGAAGTTGAAAGGCACACTCGTTCATTATGCACTCATCACAAGCGCTCATCTCCAACTTACCATGCAAAACATGAATTACCGTTCCTGTCGACACACCTATGGCTTCACCACTTCGCGAATTTTTGTTTGAGGATCAGCGAGAATCATATCGTGGAGTTCTTCAATGATACACTCCTAGTAATCGCATTTATGGGCTTGCCTCATTAAACATGGAAGCTCAATTGCGTTTACAGTTGTTGAACCAATTGGTAATTGTTGTCACAATGTCAAAAGATCCTCATAAACAAAATGCAATTTCTTTTATCTCCTCGTAGGATTCCCATCCAAAAGTAAAAATTGAATCAGTGAACGATACTGCGCTTATCAGTTTTATGAAAAAATGTTGAACACCAAGCGAAATAAATGCCAAAACCAAACTAACCGTGAATTAGTACCAAATTGTTTTGGCAACGTATGACAAACGGCGGTACACAATGACAACACCAATTTACTTTAGCAACACCATGCATTTTGAAACACGAATACTTATTGAACCCCTGAAAACACGCACACGGGGAAGGAGTGTAATATCACAATAACGTTGAACAGTGAGCGTACCGTTTTCAAAGATTTGGAGACCGGTACGCTCATGCAACATTATATCTCCCAACCATAACACCCAGGCCACCAAAACGATCATATTGAAGGATGATCCTGGGTCCATTACTTGTTTCCAGCTCTCGTCAAAAAGAGATATGTCGAAAATCACTCTCAGACTGAAACTGCTCTCATCTGAGAAGAGCATAAGACCTCATTCCGCGTCGGCCCAATTCTGATGCTCTTGTCACCATCGCAAACGATTCCGTCTATGTGCGATGTCAATGGAACACAACATACGACCGTCTATGAAGACGCCGTGCCACTGTGTAACATGAGATTGCGTGCCTAGCAATCCTTTTACATACGGTTGCAATTGCACCCGCCGTTTACCATGGATCCCTTCTTGCCTGTTGCACAACGTAGTGGTAACCACCTTCTCTTGGGACAGTAGTGCCTGTGGAAAGGCTCCCCATACACGTGAAACAATGTGAGCAATACCAAGTTCCTGGGCAGCACTCGTCACACTTTGTCCTTCTTCCAGTTTTCTGATGATTCTTCCCCATGTGAAGTCGCCCAAATGTTGTCTACAGGCCATTCTGTAAATAACACCACTATAGTGTAATATAATAGGTCATTGATTTCCACACGTTCATCTTTCTGTGTACGTGTCAGAGACCTCTGGCACGATGCTCCCGCACTTTCATTTATTTTCACCAAGTACTTCATATTTTATATTCCTTTATCCATCTTGTCCTTAGGTTTTGCACACCAGTGTATTTGCAATATTACTTCTGCTTGCAAACTTCATATTATTATTTGGCCCCCATTTGTTTGTTCCGGTATTTTTACCAATGAATAGGATCTTATCATTCACTTCCTCACGTTCATGCCTGGCTTGGGCCAACCACTCGTTTCAGGTTCTCCATTCTGTGGTTTCGTGCTGTGTTTTAATGAGTTGATCAAATCTAATTAAAAACAAAAACATTTGAACATACTTGAACACAAACTCCAAAGTAAAAAGATGCCCATGTGTTACAATCACACAACTTTCTCTACGCATTCTTACAAGAGTTTGTTCTAGTATGGTCATCCTAATACGTACGGCAGGTTGTATTTTTCCTCATCGATGGAGGTTGTATTTATCCTCATGAGTAGAAAGTGCTTCTCTTGAACCATAGAACACACTTACAGTTCATGGTATACATGATTCAGTTATTATTTTAATTTAAGTATTATTGAATGGCTATTTTTAGGTTCTACATGATTTATGCATTTAATTTTACTCTAAACATAAAAAGACTATTGAAAATAAAACTAGGTACCTGCATAAAAGCGGTCATTCCATTAGATTGTAATAGTTTTTTTTTTTCTCTTCGAAGCGTTTTCACCTTCAGATAACCAAAGTTTTATCCTCCCAGCCGGTATCAACTCTGTAGGTGATCGGCCTGAAAAACGAACAGGAACATAAAGAACTAACCAGTGAATGATGTTAAAAGTCACTGAAACGTAGGAGTGGATTACACACCGTCTCTCAGAGAGCTTCGGTACGATTAATACATAGGAAATGATAAACCAATTATAATATTATTCCATAGTTTAGAGAAAGGATTACTTACAAGTGTCGTTAAACCGCACCCTTCGTAAATTGGACCATATTTTAGAGGAAGTAAAGTATATTATCAATCCAGTGCAAAGAATTATGTTCGAGCAAAGGAGCACATTATAATCTGTCTCACATAAGAATATTCCTAATGTCATCTTTGAGACGGAAGAAAGAGAGAGATAGAGATAGTCACACTTGAGCCGCTGATTGGTGGAGTGAAGTTCATAGTTATATTATTTTATTTGCTGTCGTACAATAACCGCGTCTAAGAAGTGCAACGCTCCAAATAATTGTGTGATCAATGTTTTGTGCGAAACTGATTTCGGGGAAGAAAACGTATGTAAATGTTCATTTCTCTGTATGCAGTACGTACACTACAGATGTGTTCTATGCTCGTAAATTCTGAAAGGAGTTTTACAAGCTAATGATATAGAAAAAACAGAAAACAACCCAGCTATACATTATAAGTATATTTTAACTGATTATTGTTATTGTTTAATAATATATAGCCAAGATTTGTGTCACTGAAGAAACAGATATAAAGTTAAATTCCTATAACATACGGACATGCAATTGTTCATCGTGCGGAGTGTAGTAGTGGACACTGGTACAGACATAGCTGAGGGCTTGCGTACAAGGAAACCGAACCCGCCCAGAAAAATAATGACGGCATTGGGGGGAACCCTGGAGGAGGAGGTTTTCCTGGATTTGACCCGGGACGGAGCGCCATAATTCTGTGGGTATTCGTCGCTGAAGATGTTGGCAGAAGAAGCTATATTGGGATTCCATGCCCTCAGGAGCCATGATACGACGGTCGTCATCGGCAGGAGGGTCTTACAACTCGGTGAAGACGAGAAGGTGCTCCGTATTTCCGACGGATACTCTGGAATTCACAGGTGGCCGCTGGGGCACGTCTGGTAGATCTTCGGTAGGAAGTTTAGCTTGAAGTTCGCCGCGCAGGTTCCAACAACCATGGGCAGGATCGTGTGTTGGAGAGGGTCAACAAGGTAGTCGACCGCAAGGAAAGAAGTGGATAGTACGTTAGGATCATCCAGCCCGCTACAATGGTGCTGGTCGGGACGACTAGTCCTGAGGTGAGAGCAGTGTGATAGTGCCCTACATGATCACTCTTTGTGGTATGCGGCGGTGGTAAACAAGAAAGTGCGGCGTGACAGTGAGAAGAGACTTCGGAACGTCGCATGTTTGGATCTTTTCAGAGCTTCGATTTCCACAAGTTCCCAGAAAGTTCTATGACCTCATTTTCTAACTATAAAAGAAGAAAGAAATGCAAACCGATTGTGTGTGTATATATGAATTGTACTGAGTCGAGAATGACTGGAATGTTAGCGCGCAATGGTGTGTGAGTGGGTGGCGTGCAATGAATTTAACAAAAATATTTTAAAGAATTGTTATAAACAATAAAGGTATTTGTTATGGAATTGTATTCCATCTAAAATTTGATACCGAGATTTCAACGGATGTGTGTTTTGAAACCCTCAGAATGAAAAAAAAAAATTAAAAAAATGACCGCGCGCGCGTGCATGTGTGCGCAGCTAGCTCAAAAACCAACAGAACGTTAAATATCAAATTTGATATATAAGTTCAGCAACTGCCAAGAATGCGACACGAAGATTTCAGGAAAATCCACCACTCTAACTATCCTTTACTTCAACATTTTTCGACAGTTTTTATTTTCTTAGAAATGGTTCAGAAGATTTAGATTAAAATACTATATGTTTAAGAGACTTTCATGACAACGGAAAATGGAACTTGAATTTTCTGGGGATAGCTTATAAAGACCTCTTTACTGATGATGACTTTGGTATAACTCGTAAAACCGTAAAAGATAAACAAAAGTTTATTGCACATAGATCTCATTAAAATACACAATTTATGTCATACATTAACCGTTTCCCTTTTCTCAAGCGGGAAGTCAAGCTTCGTGTCATCTCTTTTGTTGTACTTCCGGGAATGCAAAAGAACCCAATTTAATTGTTTCACATAGCGATTGCTTTATTCTAATGTTTCCCTTAGTTCTATTTTACTTACAAGGAAGCAAGTATTAAGACCAATTCTGTCATGTTTATCTCGGTTTGCATGATAAACATAGATAATTGAATAATCTTTTGAAAGGGAAGTTTGTTTGTGGAGAGAAATTCGCGTATATGGAAAACAAGATTTTTTTACTTTCTCTGCACGTATTATGTACATAGAGTATAGAGAGAGTATTGTATTGCATACACAAATTCGATACCGAGATTATGTTTTGAGACCCCCTGAATAAAAAAAAAAGCATTTTAAAAAACATATCCGTGTGTGTGTCTGTCAGTAAGTGTGTGTGTGTGTGGGGGGGGGGTGGATGTGGGGGTGTCTGTAGGCAGTATAGCTCAAAACGAAAAATTCCTTAAATATGAAACTTGGTATTTAAGTTCAATGTCTTCCAAGGATGTGACATGGAAAAATTTTCGAAAATTTTGATTTTCTCAAAAATGGCTCTAACGATTTTGATTAACAGATTGTATATTAAAGGTATTTACCAGATAAATAAGTTGTATATCTTGAATTTTCTTGGAATAGCCTTTGAAGAACATTTTATTCTGGATGAATTTTACGGAACTTTGCACAGCAGGTAAACCGTAAAAGATAGACAAAGCTAACTTAACAGAACATGTAGAGCTTTTTAAAACACACAATTTATATTATATTTTTTTTTCGATCTTTTTGAGATATTTCTTGTTATTGGTTTCAGCTTTAAAATACTTATACTTTTCTCATACAGGAATTTGTAAACTATTGTCCATACAAACAAAGAACTTCAGTCACGTAGCAACCAACTTTTGACTATCCCTTCTACTTTCAAGGAGGCAAGTAATAAGATTATTTCAGCTATTTTTTTTTTATTAGCATGAAGTAAATAGAAGCATACGTTTTAACTATAATTTGTTACAAAGATGTAGAGAAAGTCATGTGAATGGACACATCAGATTATTTTAATTTCGATCTACTTCCATTATACATAAACCCTAGCCTGATATGTAACATTAACGTGATAATGGCCCCTTGTAAGCAGAAAATGCAAAAAGTGAATGCATAACGTAAACTTTATTTATTCCAATGACATCATTTAACTTTAATCCAATTATGCGAAGCGAAATAGGGACATTCTGTGATGCCAAATGTAGCCATTGCCAAAGCTACTTTTGTTCTTTGGAGACATCCACTTAGCTGAACGGTTCAATTCATCCAATAATAGCTCAGTCGAGATAAACTTTGCGATTGTGAGCATCCTGTTAGCAGTTTCTGGAACCCAAGCGATTGCTCTTCCTTTAATTTAAGTCTAGTGGATGAGATAATGTAGTTAGTTTCCTTTTTGCCATTTCTGAACTACTGCCATTTCTGTGTGTTGTATCCCATAACAAAAACTCCAAATTGTCTTGAGGTCAAGCCGCTGAATTCAACGTCATCACCGTTATTTACTGTCAGTAGATTTTTTTTTTTTTCTCAATTTTCTGTTCAAGGCATTGGAAGCTCATAAGCTAAGGCAGTTAACACTTGTAATTTATGATTACATAAGAAATAATGGTTACCAAATTTATATAAGTAATTATTATAAAAATCTAGAATCTATGTAAACTTACTACTGCCAAAAAGTCCGATAAACCTTCACAGTCAAAATACTGTGACCCGTAGTTACAAGAAGAGCTCGGTTTTGTGTTCTGAAGCACACACAGTTCTTGCACAGAACAGCCAGTGGTATAGAGAGAGGTAGTAGCGTAAACATGCATACGTTGAGGTATAATCTATTCCAAAAGTAGCTCTTTAATTGGTGGCATTATAAGCATAAAGTAACACAATAAATCAATTATTTCATAATATGGTTACTAAATTAAAACACCTTATCCATTTACTAATAAAAGTATAAAGCTTAATACAAAAAATTCAAGATAAATTAAGATCTTTGAAAAAATGTTCGTAAATCATTCTAATCACTTCAAGTTCATTGTAGTGAAATATATATGTACTATTGCGAAAGAAAAGACTCTCCTTCCATCACTAAATTCTGAATTTTGCATAACTAGTAAACCGTAAGAGATAGACAAAAACTTACTACACAAAACATGTATATCTCGTTAAAACTTACAATTTATATCATATACGTTTCTGTTTGTTTGTAAAGCTGACCGTTTCTGGGATATTCCTTGGTATTGGTTTCAGATTTAAAATACTTATACTTTTATCATACAGGGGTTTTCCATACAAACAAAGGAATTTCAATCCAATAGCAACCAGCTTTTAAATATTTGACTATTGTTTAAGCTTAGTGTACTCCCTTATTTCCCTTCCACTTGCTAGGAAGGAAACAATAAGACTGTTTCTGCTGATTTTATATCAATTAGCATGGAATATATAAAAGAATAAATTTTTAACAACAATTTTTAATAGAGATGTAGAGAAAGTCATGCTAATGGAACACATCAGATGTTTTTATTGATTTATTTTGTTATTACGTTACATCATACATTGTTGTGGTAATATCTTATGTCCATCGCTAATTTAAAAGCTAAAAACGCCACTCCAATTCTACATAAGGGAAGCATTCGAAGCTGAAATTATGTATTTAGAATATTTAGAAAATGGTGAGCCTATGTTAGGTAATTACAGACTTATGTTAGGTAATTAATTATATGAGTACATATTTCGCACTTAAGAGAACAAGGGATTCGACATTTAATCTTGCCAAAAATGTGCGGAAAACCACAAAATTAGGTGTGATGTCACTTTATTAAAGTCAGCTAGGACCGAAGCAGAACTGACAACATGGGAAAACATTTTATATACAAATTTAATAATGAATCAATAAATTTTAGCACAAATTTCTAAGTTATCAAACATACCATCAGAGGGGCGCGCAGTAGAACGGAGGAAAGAGACACCACAACTCACATGATCCAATTGAGCAAATAAACTGAGAAACCACAAGTTTGACGAAATCATTATCTGTACTTTTTTTTTTTTTTTTAATGTGAGGTCTAGAGAATGAATTAAACTCGGCTGAAGGAAAGAATACTTTACTGTATTAATTCCTGTAATTGTATTAATAAATTAAATTCAATTACAATTACTTTCGGGTGCATAACATGCAAGTTTTGTCAAATAGCGGTGACGGCTTTTTTTTAGAAAGTGTTTAACCTTGTTAATGCATTCACTATTTCAGAGCCCTATTAGCATCACTTTATCTGGCCTGGGGTTCGATGCCTTCGGCTGTGGGCTCCAACTCTCTTGGTACTTTTGACTCCTGAAAATGCGTTGGGCCGAACATCTAAGCCCCTCCCGTCGGGAAGATTTTCTGAGGGGCAGTGATTCCCAATACCCGTGAGAGATTGGACCCGTCTGAACAGCGACGTTCAGACAAGTTTGTGAGACACCACGATCTTGCGGTTCCTCCAGGAGAGCTGCAGACACCGAGCTATCCGTCCCCCTCCGAGGTTGTTCAGTCTTCTTTCCCTTCTACGCTTTGGGTTGACACGCGAAAGTGGTATAGCAGCATAAGCAGGGTGCGGGGTTTTTAAGAACTAGGTATTAGCCGAATGAAAAACTAAAAACTCCAGGGAGGAAAAGTCTTTAGGTTGGTATCTAGTCCCTTGAAGGGGTGTGGTGCAGCTTCGCTCTCCTTAATTCTCCATCATAAGCAGGAAAACAAAGTTAAGAATAGCTGCATATCCTGATAAGGGGATCCCAATGGTTGTAATTCACATTTAGGTAACATTTCGCATTCATCAGTTTAAGAGGAGACAATGGTATCAGACAGTTCTGCCAAATCTTAATACGATGAAGACGTTTCTTTGTCGATATAAGTATGACAGTCATGCATACACCCATGTTTCCTGTCATTTTCTTTTGAGTATTATGACTTGTTTAACTTATTCAGTCGGAGGTAAAAATCTTAGCATAATTTCCTTCGGAAGGGAAGTAAAGCCGTTGGTCCCGTGTCGTAGATTTACGGTAGAGAATTTCAGGCCTGAAAAAGAGACTTCTGGCCAAAATTAAACGCTCTTTCACGCTTAATATAGAATGGGACGATGAAAACCGCAGCAGTTAAAGAGCGTCCAAATAGAATGCATTTAGTTTCGCTCTATGGAATGAATGATGCTACCAGAAAATTCTGGATGCTTCTTTTCCGCGCGAAAGTAAACATAGTCTGCTTCACATGTGATATGGGCCACTTTTTATCCATGTTAGTGTACATTCAGCAAACAGGAACATTGACTGCAGCACAAATGATAAAATTGCACCACTGTTTTCATTTTTATTATTTTTTCCAGTTTTCCAACAGTTAAGATTTGTTTCACGTAAGTTTGTACCATGTTTCTTTAGCTGTGTCGTGACTAGTCGTATTTCATTTGGCTGCCGCGATGGAATAGGCGATTGTGCGGTACAAAGTATTTCCTTATTTAACATGAATATATATGGTAATATATCCAAAGAGAATGGTCAAATTTACACTTTCATAACTATGACTCAAGTATATTATGTAGTAAGAGTTAATACGTCTAAATTGCGTATAAAAGTTTGTCATGAAATACAGACAGAAGGATTCTTCGCTTAAACCTGCCTCTGGAAAACACGTATACCTATCAAGAAGGAGTGTTTATACCCAGTGGTGTCCAGCCTACAGCGGAAGAGAGAAGGGCAGATTTACCTCCACCCATTTGTTTGGTAGCGGAAGGCGAAAACCTCTTTATCGCTTTCTATCAGTGGCGGGGGCTTCAGCAACGTTAATGTTAAATAGGATAGTACAATTACTAAAAAAACTTTCTGTTCTTGTTAGTGACTTGGTTGATACTGTTTACATGTAATCAGTTCATCAATGTTTGCCAACAGGGATGAACGACAGAATCTTCTTAAAAGATCATTCTCTCCTTTCCATGCTACAATATTGGTTTTTTATTTGATTCATTTTCGAGAACATCTGTTCACAAATATATGTAGAACCAAATATAAATATATGATTTGCAGAAAAATTTCGTAATTTGAGAAATGTTTTATTAGGAACACAATTATATAAAACCCATTCTTTTAGAATATTTAATGATTTGAATTTTGCAAAGCAGTTAGTTCCATTTGAAGATCGTGGTGAGCGTCTTTGCGGGCAAAATTAATTCAAATTCAAGTGTTGTTACTGATCACACACCTGATAAAAATATTTGCCATACTTACTATGATGATATTTTTAGTGGCATTTAATATTACATCGGAGCCCTAAGATAAGTGATGCTTACAAATAAGATATTCCACCGTATTGTCTGTCCTCTTTAGCAAAAATAGTATTCTTCGTTCCATTCTTTTTGGAATACAATATGTTTGGTACGATTGCAACCTGCCATTGTATCGAGAGTCGAATCCAGTTAAACGCCACTGAATGATTGAAGGGGAAATGCTTCCTGCCTGGCCATGCACTAAACGAAGGAGGCGGCATAACGCGACCAGGTGACGCAATTAGCTCATAAGAGAAGAGGTTGGCACCCTAGGTTTATACCTATTGCTTTTATGCCTGACCTTGAACTGGATAGGGTTTGTATATCGCCGTTCAAAGGTGCACTAGCCAAGCAGACGAAAAGGGAAAAGAATTTTGCGCGGAAACGCTAGAAGTTACATCCATACCGTCTGCAATTGTTGAAGGCACTGAAACCAGGCGACAAAGCCAAGCGACAGTTCCTTCTGTGTGGAGATGCAGCTCAGAACTTTAACTGCAGTTTTCATGGAATCATTTTAGTGATGAAGGCAGTTTCCATCTGCCAGGGAAACTACAAATATAATGTCAAGATATGGGCTTTGTAAAATCCTAGCATGTGTGAACGTTCTTTAAAATCCTCCACACAGTTTTGTTGGGGGGTGTGTAATTCTCTACTGCCTTTTACGCTCGCTGGATTTCTGTGGACTTCGTGTGAAACTCTCTCTCACGCGCTCCACATTTGCCTCACTTACTGATGGACGACCGGTTGCGTTCTGCTTACAGATGCTCCCTCATTTTGAAGTCAGCGTACTACTCACGGATAATGAGCCCATTGGGTGGACCAACACCTAATTTTCTTCTAAAATTGCGTTGTACAGTGACAACAGACTGGGATATGTGAAAATCTAGCACACAAAATGTCCAACTGCCTTCGTTTAAAACATTTTTTCTGTATCATCTCCTAGCAACGAAAGTAATAAAATATGCAACAGGTTCACAACGTATCAAAAGATATTTAAGTTTCTCTTTCCATTGATACCAATATCGTGTTTTAAGTGTCTTCTAATGGTAATTATTCAAGTTTATAATCGGAAAGATCATTTATAGTAAACCTGTACTTTGTACCGCACAACCACCTATTTCACCACAGCAGACAAAGAGATGTGACAGTTAAGAGATATGGGGTAAACTTATGTGGAACACACCTTTACGGCTTCTATTGCCATTAAGGAATTAAATGTTTGCTACAACCACGCTACAATGTACGGTTTGTCATTCTGCTTATTTGTCAGCTTTTAAACAAGTACATACGTGCACATAAACGAATCACCCTCGTTAAGAATATTAATGGCGTCGACTTGGCTTACGGTTTTTATCTGATTGGTTCGACATGAAGTAACAATAAATAATGAAATGTAATCTCTTTTGTGCTCATTAAATAACCATGTGTTGCAGATACGAGAAACAAAGAACTTCCGCATTGCTCCAAGCGTCACCTACTTGCAGAACGGGTTACCTGACTGCCCACGTGGAGTTTATTGCTGTACATCCAGAAGCCGTCAAATGTCAACTGCTAGCAATCAGGTATGTATGTTTCATTTCGATCATGCGGAACTAATTTCATTCTATGGGCTCGGCAACTTGGCCCAAAAGAGAATAAATAGTGTTTTAGAATTCATGTCTTAACAACTGGTCGACATTCATCAGTTGAATGGAAATCTTTTGTTTCTCCTGCAGTTTTTTTTATTTAGTTGTCTTTTTTTCTTCCAATTTATGTGCCACGCCACCTTGAACTTCTAGGTCATATAGGCGGCTTCTCCTTTGGAACAACTCCTCATGGTAATGGTGTTTACTCGTTTACTGTTGATGTTTTAACTTTGGTGAATTTACCTTAACTTTTACACCTGCTGATAAAGCAGACAAAATGAAACGTCTTCCCATCAAATTTAAGCAAAACTCCTGCTAAACTGCTGATACATGAGTTTCTACATGTACCTTAGAAATTGCATTAGAATACAATTCTAATATTATAAATAAATACAAAAACGTGACGTTTTCTTTAATTGCCCTTCAGGGGTAATCTATTTGACTGTCAGAAGGAGATAAAGTCTTAAGACCAAACACAGAAACACATAATACTACACATCCATGCCCATAGCGGGATTCGAACCCACAGCCCCTTCGCGGAAGAACGTTAACAACCACGGTTATCCGGACCGGCTTATTTTTACTTTCTCTATATGTGCTATGTTCATAGTGTATAGAGAAAGTATTGCACTCCACCCAAAAATTTGATACCAAGATTTCACTGGAAATATATGTTTTAGGGTCCCTGTATCCAAAAACACTATTTTCAGAAAAAGGAACGTGTGTATGTATGTGTGTATCCGTGTACTACCTGTGCACACGATAACTTAAAAACGAAAAGTCGGTAAAATACCAAACTTGATATTTAAGTTTGGTGTCTTCCAGGGATCCGACACGAAGATTTTGGGAAAAATCCTCCCCACCACCAACTACCCTTTACATGGAACTTTTTTTCGAAAATTTTAATTTTCTCAAAATGGCTGTAACGATTTTGATTAAAATATCATATATTAAACATATTTGCCTGACATATAAAATGAATATCTTGAATTTTTTGGGAATAGCCTCTGAAGACTACTTTATTCTTGACGAATTTTACGGAATTTTTCATAACTGCTAAACCGTAAGAGATGCACAAATATTGACCACACAAAAAGTAGAGCACGTTAAAACACACAATTTATGTTACATACATTTTTTTCGTGGAGTTGTTCGTCTTTCAGATATTCCTTGGTTTTGGTTTCAGCTTTGAAAAACTTATAGTTTTCTCATATGGGAATTTGTCAACTCCGGTCCAAACAAACAAAGGAACATTAGTCACATAGCAACTGGCTTTTGATTATCTCTAACCTATTTTACTCCCTTATTTCGCTCTACTTACACGGAAGCAAGTAATAAGACAATTTCTGCTAATTTTTTCTCGATTAGCATGAAGTACATAGAAGATTAAGCATTTTAACAGTAATTTGTTGCAGAGATATAGAGAAAGTCATGTGAATGGAACACATCAGATTTTTATAGTTCCATTTATACCCCGCCTTTAGCACCATGGTCCTACCAGCAGCCTTTCCTTTAGTAATATATTGCCCTCTGGCTATGCTTGTTAACTTGTGCAGTTGTACTCCTCTGGCGAGAGTCGCAGGTTCGCTTCTCGCGTGTAGTAAACTTTTTTTGTTTCTTCTCTTAATGATGTTTAATCAACACATATTGGCCATTTATTTTAGACATACTTATTTCTCTATTTCTTAAATGTTATTCATTAGATAATAGACACACAGCCTCACACTCACATTTATATTTCATACTCTGGGAAAGATAGGAAATAATTTTGGTTAGAGAAAAATGTTCATTCCCAGTCAGAAATCGAAACCGGGATTCCTTGGAGTTGTTATTAAAAATGATGTTCAGCATGGAAAGTACAATAGTGGCCGAATACCATAATATCTTTTGCATTTTTTCTTCCTTAAATGGGGTTTTATAAACTTGTTTTCGGGAATATATACTAGAACGAAGGGACCTTTTCACGACACAAATTTATTAATGCCATACTTAATGGTAAACACAAGAAAGACGCGGTATTGATAGAAATATACGTATCTTCATTTAAACTGGAGCATCCTCACTCTTAGTATACTTCAATTTATAATAATCATACCTGGATTTTAAAGTTACCATACTGATTAGCATGAGCAGAATTAAATTGTAGTCTGATGCTATGGTATTTCATGTAGCATAACTAGTTAGATCACAATATAAGTTTAGCCATTTTACCATTCTGAACGCACAAATAATCAATTTCCCATTCTACGCGAAACATGTATCTATCATACTCGTATGCCATCCTCAATGAAACGTAACCATCTGTTGTTATTCGTCATGTATACAGCTAACCAGGCACAGTGCAATGGGTAATCAGGGGTGGAAATGTTTGCACACATATGTGAAAAAGTACCTCAGTCTTTTTACACGCAAGCATTCATAGCTCATCCATACCTCTCCAGACTCTGTGCAGGATGAAAAATAATCTTACTTAGAGAAAATGTTCGCCCTCAGCCGGGGATCGAACGTGAGACTCCTCACACACCAGGCAGGTGCTCTACCTACCGAGCTACGGGACCAGCCTATGTTGCAGTGTTTCATTTGTACAGCTACCTTTAACTTTATTGTAGTTTTGGGGACTTTAACTTGAGAAACAACTGAATGATGGGGTTTTATTCTCTGAAATGTGGGCTTTTTTACTTCCTCTAGCACGTATGTACATACAAAACACATAGTAGCCAGAAAATGTATTCCACCCAAAATTCGATTTCGCGAGTTCACCGGAAATATCAATTTTGAGCTGCCCTGAGTCCGAAAGAAGCATTTTTAGAAAAATTTCCTCATGTGTGTGACTGTGGACAGCTTAGCTAAAAATGCCGTTAAAAACCAAGTTTGGTATTTGAGAAAACTTTCCTAACCCCAAGCCATCCTTTCCTAAGTGAAAAAAGCTTCGAAAACTTTGATTTTCTCAAAAATTTCTGTAACGATTTTGATTAAAACACCGCATATTAAATATATTTACGTGATAAATAAAATGTATTTTGAATTTTCTAGGATAGCCTCTGAAGAGCTCTTCATTTTACATTAATTTTGCTGAATTTTGTACAAATGGTAAACCGTAAGAGACAGTAAAAACTTGCTACACAAAAAATATAGATCTCGTTAAAACTTTTCTCATACAGGAATTTGTGAACTCCAAGAAAACGATTTCAACCACATGACAACCAAATTTTAAAACATTTGACTATCGCTTTGGCCTAGTGTATTCCTTTATTTCCCTTGTTCTTACAAGAAAGCACGTAATAAGACAATTTCTGCTAATCTCCATTAGTGTGAAGTAGATAGAAAAATACAGTTTAACAATTATCTTCAAAGATGTAGAGAAAGATGTGAATGAAACACTTAAGATTTTTAAACATTGATTTTATTGACTTTTATATTGAACATACTCAACCCACATTCCTTCTCACATTCATACTACCAGACACTACAGAGGTAAGAGAATGCTTTTAAATTTAAATTTTAACGTTTACCTTTAACCGGATAGGTTTTATCGGGGGATAAATGAAATGAGTGAAATTATGCTTAAATCAGTGTTGTTTTATAGAGCCAAGAATTGTCAAAGCAAAAAAAAAATAAAACTCATATTTAGATTTATGAGGCGTGATTTGGATTACCTTTAGGATAAAGAAAACCCCGGAAGAAACCTTATACGGGCAACTCACTCTAACTGATTCTAACTTGGGGCTTCTTGGATGTGAATGAATGAATGAATAAGTGGATGTGACCTAAGTATGACATAAAATATATATGTAGAACATTGTAGTCACTTTTGTTTAGTTGATCTTTGTGAGCAAACACGCTACCGCCGCATCATGGAAGTGGGCAGTTGCAATCTTGTTTTCAAAGTTTTTCTGGTAATTGGGTAACTAAATGTACTGTTCTACGCTATTCTGTTAGAATATTCTTTCAAAGGTCAGGTTTAAGCCTTGTATAGTATAAATTTTGTTTTGTTACATTATGATTATATTTATGTATTTTATTTAACTCGCCAGTTAGTTTTTATACGAATGAATTCTCTTTAAGGGGAAATGAAAATATTATTTGATTATAATCTTTTACTTAGAAATGATTTGAGTATAATTCACCTTTGCATACTCTACTTAAGATGCTTTCGACGTATTTAATGTCAAAAATGTGTTGTATAGTAATATAACTGTTTAAATGTAATGATGTACAATTCTGGTATTAATACGCATAATTTCCTATCTGTTTGATCAAATGAATAGGTAGATATGTTAATAAGTGCATTGCAGTTCACTTCATTTTTAAATTATGTAACAGAACAATGACACAGTAAAATAATACATGAAATAGGATCTGAAGCTTTCCTGGCGACGAACATATTCTAGACGTTCTCGGGCTTCAAGCTAGCTTGAAACCCGAGAACGTCTAAAATATAAAAATAATACATGTTTCACTCCAATTCTGCAAATCGATGTCAGTAAAACTGAATCAAACCAAACCTACCTTGATTTATAGGTTCTGGATTGCAGCCGGGTGGCCATTTATCAATCTCTGAGCTTAAACAGCGCTTTTAGTTTTCTCCCTTTGCTTCTGCAACCATGAAACATATGGCACCAAACCTTAAGAAACACTGGGACTAGCTTGTTCCAATGCCATCTCCTTACGTTGAGAAAAATACAATTTTTTAAACATACTTAGCGCGTTCCTTTGCTAATTTGATACTTGAGTGGTTATTTTTATTTCGCGATATGAGCCCCATGTTGAACAAATACGTCAACTGTCAACCTAACGTAAGAAGAAGCACTTCCTATCTGGGAGTTTCGCAAAATTACTGTGCGAAAATATTCCTTATATTGGGCAATAAGTGAATAGAGGGGGTGAAATGATGTTCAAATGAACCCGAGGTCCATAGAGCTTAAAGCTAGTCGATATTTGTCTTTCCAGGATAAAGAAAAAACAGTAACTCACTCTAGTGCATGCTATCCCCACACCAAGGAGGAGGAGAATTAAGTTGAAATGTTACTGAGTAACATTGTAAGTAACATTGCGGGTTACAAACCAGTCCTATCCCTCGTACAGTTTGTTAACATTTGAAGATAGTACTCACTTGATTTGTTTATCTGCCGTCAGTGTTTACATGTTTTGCATTGACAATGGTTTGAGTGTAGGAAAATTGAAGCCAGTTACTTAAGAGCTCCATGTCTGAATATTACATTCATATGCAACGGTGCAAAATTGACAACTGAGAATAATAAGACTCAAATATTCGAGGTAAATATCATGCATATCATAAACGACAGCTATAATTATCTTCTATTCCGGGTCAAAGTTTTATTTAAACTAGGTCAATTTAAATTATAATAATACGTTATTCCAATTAATTAAAATGTCTTTATGAACACGTTTAAAAAAACTAAGTTTACTTTTCTATCGTGTCGCGATTCCTATCAAGGGAACTTATAGTGTTGGAAGATTCCAATCCTGTAATAAATATTGGACATAGGTAATATGTTCACTTCACTGCCACACTGCGAAAACATTTGTATAATAAGTATTTTTAGTATTTTCACAGTCTATATTTCTTTGATATAAATTATTTATTGTATGTTAATTTTATATTATCTATGTTTAATAATCCTTTTGCTGCTTTTAATTTCCTTTTCGAATTGCTACACAATGAAAACTGTCGGAATTTCATTATCTTTATAGAAGAGTTTCAAGTCCTCTTTCGTTTATTTTTAGATAGTTAATTTATAATTTGTCTTGTTGGCAACCCATAAATATGGGGAGTTGTTATTGTTTCAATAAATAAATATCACAAAGTTTGAATTAAGAGCGGGATAAAGAATTTCTCTTCCTCTAGTTAAGATATTGGAAAACCTACAGAATGAAGAAATGTTGAAAATTGTTATTACACACAATAACAGCGACGCTTTTCCCAAAATTTCGAAATTCTAGCTTGCGCAGTTATTTAAATATTAACTTTCATAATGTCTAAATTAATTTTCCTAAGAAAGGTACTTCTTACGATACCTTTTTTTTTTTTTTAAATATCAACACAACAAAGCTAATGTTTTACAAGAAATGAGCTTAAAATACACCTATCATATTGTTGAAGAAAAATCACTCGCTTTTGTACCCTCCAAAGCTTTTTATTTTTCAAAAGTATGCCTTATTTATTAAAATTCGAGCATATTCACATTTTGAAACAATTAGTATCTTGTGGAACATTAGGAGTATGGAAAAATAATGAAACAATATGTTCCATTCTGATAACTTTCTGTACCTGCAACAAATCAATTTTGCAAAAGCTTACTCTTCTGTCTATTTATTCCTATTCCAAAATTCCTAATCAAATATTAGTAGAAAATATATTATTACTTAGTTCCTCATAATTACAAGGGAAATAAGGGAACGGAGAGCCTAAAATGATAGTCAGATATTTTAAAAACCTATCGCTATGTAATGCAATTGGAATTCTATACTTTTTAAGTGATCAGGATAAAAAAAATTGAATAACCACCCATTCTATAAAAGTCTAAGTGTTGAATATGTTAAAATCAAAAACAAGGAATAAATTGGAAGTGATTAATTCTATTAAAAAGATATATATTACAAACTGTGTGTTTTAACGAGGTCTACCTTTTTATGCGGTAAGCTTTTGTCTATCTCTTACGGTTTACCAGTTTTGAGAAGTCATCGACAATGTAAAAAGTTCAGAGATTTCCCAGAAAATGTAAGATATTCATTACATTTGGATTAGATCAAATTCCTTTGCCATTTTTAAGAAAGTCTACATTTTCGTAAAATTTTCGATTTAAAGGGTATTTTGGGGTAGGGGGTTTTCTTGAAAATGTTTGTATCGCAATCTGAAGTGATGCTGAAACACACACACACACACACACGGAAATTTTCTAAACATACTTTTCTTGATCAGGGGTCCTCAAAGCATATATTTCTGGTGAAATCTCGACAACGAATTTTTGGCTAAAATACAATACCGTCTGCTTACTACGTACATAGTACGTTGTATAGAAGGTAAACATTTTTGTGACAAAACACAGTTTAAATTGAAGCGCGCCTAATGATAGGCATGCACCTGACCATTTATAACTTTACCTGCTTAAAAGTTTAGAATTGTTGTTTCGAGATTTTGGTAAAGTTTCACTGATGCACTACCTTAAACGATATTCCCGGCTCAGAATGGAAATTTTCTTTCTATTAGGAACAGATTCTTCCCTCTTGAAGTATAAGAGTGAAGTTCAATAAGGAATTAAAACATTTTAAGGCACTAATTGCTATATTATTACCAATACACCAAAAAAATCAAAATATCTGATTAGAAATTCCAACTTCTTTGAGTAGTATGGGTCAATCATGATTGGCAACGAAATTCTATGGGCAGAGTAATTAAGAAATCGCAATCAGAAAAAATAGAAAACTTTTTTAAAACTGAAATTTAAATTTTGCTGACAATTTCATCTCAAAAATGAAATTTTACTGCGTCTGAAATCCTCTTAGCGTCATTGTTGTGGAACTCATTTTATTGTCATTTGATTGAATCTCTTTGAATACATCCGCCAACGTGGGAGTCCTTGACTTACACATTACAACATGCTAACAACAAATTTGCCGCTTGTTACAGCAAACTGCAGCGTCACGAAGTCTGACACAAGTCTGGGAGCTCCACGTGTAACGATCCGCAATGTCAACAACCACTACTGCACGGGCAAGGAGGACATGCTACTTACGGACAACTGGATCCAAAACTTACGGTATGTCTCATTATTAGTTATGTGTTAACCTTGAGTTGTTTTTATGTTAGCCTTCTGCCGTCATTGTACTGGTTGACCAACCACTCAAGACACGTGGGCACATTAAGGAATTAGAATAATTGTTATTAATTACCTCAACATTTATACTTTTTAAATTTATACATCATTGTATTACTACAAGCCTGCAGGGTCGTCGGTATAAAACCTGATCGCTCGCAAGGTGGTGTGCATTAGAGCCGATGGCGGTTGGCTTCTGCACTCCTCACACCAGCGCCCACGAAAGTTACAGTCAGTAATCTAGTTTCATTTGCAAAGATAGGAAGGCAATTCTCTTTAGAAACACTTATAGTTGTTGTTTTAAATGCTATTTTAAATACGAATCCGCCCTTCGCCTTCGTGAAGAGTTCAATCTGAAGTTTGCAATACAATTATCTTCTTCCAGAACTTCAGTTCAGGATCTTGAGACTACTGGTTCAGTGCTAAAGAAACACATGCGAAGACGTCTAGTGGTAGCAGATGCAACATTATTAAATTAACGAAAATCACTTAGACATGGAGGAACTTAAGAAAAACACTCAACTACAGAAGTCATCCTAATTTTGTCAATCAAAATGCGGCTACTCGGTACAATGTTTAGTATAGAAGGACCACATTTTCCGCACTCATTATGAGGTAAGATTTACTTTGGTTATACTCTATATACAGATTCACAGAAATACAGATTTAAGATAACAAGACGAGAATGCTGGCTGTAGTATATCATGCTACCCAGACGCTACTCCTTGAGAGCGATATGTGGGTCTCGTGTTGTAGATTTACGGTACGTAAGAACCTCAAGCCTGATAGGAGAGACCTCTGAGCAAAATTAAGCGGTCTTTCACGCCCAACTTAGAATGGGACGTTGAACACCATAGCAGTTAAAGAGCGCCAATAAATAACACGCCATTTCCATATTTTTAGAGCGATATGGCTTTAAAGCAAAGACCCTGTAACATCCTTCGTACCGTCCGTTCATCTTTGGTCGGGTTGTCTGAGGCTGTCAGTCTTGGTATCCAAATTACGTGGCACAAACAGAACTTAGAGTTAAGATGAACTATTTCGACTTTCTCTGCTATATACAGTAGGATATGTTTTGCAAATTCGATGTCGAGTTTTCGCCGGAAGCATGTTTTGAGGTTCCCTGAATAAAAAAAGCTCTGCTTTGTTACATTCAGATAACTTTCTATAGCTATTTCTTATACAAACTATTCTTAAAAAAAACATTATTATTTTATCTGTCATGCTAATCGAGATAAATATTAGCAGAATTGATCTTATAACTTACTTTCTTGTAAGTAGAAAGGAAATGAGGGAATACGTTAGGCTAAAGCGAGTAAAATATTTTAATATGAGAAACAATTGAGGTTCGGCTCGCTTTGTATGGTCTCGAATGAGAAAATTAGTTATTTTAAAACAAACCAATAATAAGAATATCTCAAAAACGATCAGTTATATATATATATATATATATATATATATACACACGAGGTACGTCCTGTATATATCGCTATGCGATTGTCATTAAACCCGGTTCTCTTTCCACAACTGGCAGTAAAACAAAAGACATGTAGAACGGATGAGAACTTTCCGTTTGAGAAAAGTTTTAAGTATTTTAAAAATAAAACCTATAATAGGGAATATCTTTGTAATGGTGTATGACACAAATTGTGTGTTTTAACTAGATTTAAAAATTTTGTGTTCCTAGGTTTTTGTCTATTTTTTACGGTTTACCGTTATACAACAGTTATTTAGAATGAAGAGGGTTTCAGAAGCTATTCCTAAGCCATTAAGAATATGCATGTAATTTGCCATGTTGACATCTTTAACGCACGACATTTTAATTTAAAGGCTAGAGCATTTGTTTTAGAACTTCAAAAATTCTTTACAATCTTCCCAGATCGCACCCTTGTAATATACTAAACTGAAATACCAAGTTTGCCTTTAAACCGTTAATGGGTAACTACTTAATTTCTATTGTTACTTCTGAAGCAGTTATTAGGTAACTAGTTATTCCCTATCTCTGTTACTTCGGTAGCCATTACAGAATACCGACTTTGCTTTTAGAGTTATTGTTCAGACACACACACGCACGACGCACGCACACACACACACAGACACACACACACACACACACACACATATATATATATATATATATATATATATATATATATATATAGGCTTTTCCCTAAATGATTATTTAAGGGTCCTCAAAAATGTATTTCCGGTGAAATCACATACATACAAACGGAACTTTTTTTAAAAATACTTTTTTTACATTCTATAGCATGTGCATAATAGCTAGAGAAGGTATTTCACCCAAAAATCCATGTCAAGATTGCACCGGAAATATAAATTTTGAGATTCCCTGAGTCCAAAAAAGGCGTGTGTGTGTGTGTGTGTGTGTGTGTGTGTGTGTGTGTGTGTGTGTGTGTGTGTGTGTGTGTTTCGATTTTCCCCAAAATGGCTCTAATGGTTTTGATTAAAATATAAAAACATTTACTTGCCAAAATTCATATCTTGAATTTTTTGGTAAAACTCTATATATTATTTATTCGTGATACAAATCTTTGAACCTTGTCATTGTCTTGTACCTTCAATTTTCTGGGAATACCTGTGTATTTGTATTGACGACTTTCGATAGGAAGAGCTAGACGAAATCTTACTGTACATAAAATAAGCAAGGTCTCGATAAGTGCATGATTATGCTTAAGGTATTATGTGTTCCATTCATATGACTTTCTCTATCTGTTCTGTACACAAACTATTCTTCAAAAGGTCATTTTTTATCTACATAATGACATAAAAGATTAACATTACCAGAAATGGCTTTATTACTTAGCTCCTTAAAAGTGGAAAGACAATGAAGTAATTTACTAGGCTAATGTATAAGTATATATATATATATATATATATATATATATATATATATATATATACGGTTACAGAAGCAAGGAGTATGAAATAACGCCTAATGCAATTACCAAAGTAACGAAGACAGTTACCTCCTTAATGTTAATGGTTACGGAATTTGATAACCATTCACTGTGTGTGTGTGTGTGTGTGTTGATATCGCTTGTCTTGAACTACAGAGCTATCCCGTACGCAGTATTACTATCCTCCACAAGAAATCGTTAGTGACTTGTTAACCTAATATACCGTTTGGTGAGAAAAAAGCTTACTAGCTATCCACTTTGCATATATAGGAACTGTATATTTTCTGATATAATAATGTTTGACAATGATGTGTATTTGTGTGTTAATGTTTCTCTTCTCTAGCATTATTGCTTTTCAAAATGCCAATTGCCACATTTTTTTGCTAACATATTGATATTTTTAACTTCAGTCATATTGATGTTGGCAAAAGTGGTATGTTTTGTTTTGCTATGCCTGCAATACATTCGATTTATGTTTAGGTTCCCACGTACCTCAGTTCACCTGCACAATCCAGACGCTTAGAACTAGAATTACAAATTGAGTAAGCCTATGGAAACATTTCCATGTGGACTTAATTCAGTGTGGAGAAGATGTGTCCCAAAATGTAATCTTTGCGGGAGTGATCTTCCTATAAATCTACACCAAATTTACTGGTACCTATTATTGAAATGTAACTGCGAAAATTATATTAAACAAATAACTGGTTATGGTGACCATTACATGTAATCGTTATTGCACTGTAACAGTTACGCGAAATGAAACGTGTAGGTAGATCGCCTCTATAGGGGGGAGGTGCCGGGGTAGCATGTCTGCCTCATATTTAAGAGATTTTGAGTTTGATCTCAGTTACGGTGAGTTATCCAGATAACGTTTTTATCTGAGTTTTTCCTTATCCTGAGAAGACAAGTGTCGAGTAACTCTAAAATCTAGGAACCTCAGATCTATTTGAGCATCATTTCATGGAGTAGATTGGAAAACAAACACTCGGAAGAAAAGTTTGTACAGCCATAATACACCATAGAGAGTAGAGAAAGCATGTAAATGCAACAAGAGATTTTCATAGCGATGTAGAATTGGTATCATGCACAATACGGCAGCAAAAACGCAAGTGTTTGTTATGCGAAAAATAACACGAGGCGCCCTTTTCAAATATGTTTTGAGATACACATCGCATGACATTCAAACTCGGAAAACATTAAGATGATATAGAGAATGTTCTATAAACTGATAATGTAAGAGCATACTTTTGGCATAAATGAATTTATGTAAGTTTTGGTCTCTTACGATTTTTTAGTTATCCAAAATTCCGCAAAATTCATTCAGAATAAAGATCTCTTCAGAGGCTTTTCCCTGAAAATTCAAGACATACATTTTATTTGTGATGTGAACATCTATGATAGGTATACGATATTTTAACCAAAGTTGTTAGAGCCATTTTTGAGAAAATCAAAATTTTCGAATATTTTTCCATGTAAAGGGTAGTTGCGGATGGTAGTTCTTGAAAATCTTCGTGACATATCCTTGCAAGATACTGAATTTAAATACCAAGTTTGTTATTTAAGCTGTACTGTCCACATACACACACGGACCTTTTTCTAGAATTTTTTTTATTCAGGAGGTCCCAAAACATGTGTTTCCCTGAAATCTTAATATCGAATTTTTGGGTGCAATACCTTCTGTATACACTATGTACACATAGTACGTGTAGAGAAAGTAAAAAGAGGCAGGAAAGGAATTCTTCTTTAACGAGCCAGGGAAATTATTTAATGAGAGGGAAATCCCCCATCGAATCCTGTCTTATTTCCTTTTCTCGGAGTCCAGTTTGACTTTTTGTTTGGCAACAGTGATTAGCGCTGCAATGTTTACTATAGCAGACAGTTTGCACATGACTGTGGTTCAATGTACCGTGTGATTAATGAAGCAAGGTCGGCACCAGCTTCAACTTGGAACTCCGGTCAGGTGTTTTTGCGTCCCTTCATCATTGCACTACTGAACGCAAATGCTCTGTCATTCTAAATGAGAAACATTACTCAAAACCATGACCCCCAACTTAAAGGCGATGCCTCTGTCTTCACTTCCGGGTTTCCTGCAGACTTCCCACCATCCTAACTCCTCACAAAAAGGAAGTTCGTTCAAAGACACAACGAAACAGAATACTCGTGAAAGTTAATGAAAGAGAAGCTAGTTTTTCTTTCGTTCTGCAGGCTATCATATTAAGGGGAGTCGATATGTCCTATCTTACCAGTGTTAAAGTTTGACCCACTATCTCAACAACTATTTAAGGTAATGAGCTAACTTTTTCAGGTGTATTCAGCAATATCTTTACTTTTAATTGATGAAAAATAGAATACTTCAGTTCATTAGAAGAAAAGGTATATTTATTTTAATAAAGCTCTTAAAATTTTACAGAAAAATAACGATTTTTAAATTTTTAAAAAATAACAAATCTATGTACATTAAAACTTTTTCATGAAAATAAAACTTATTTAGGCGCAAATGTGTAAAAATTTCAGCCTTTAGTATCAGTTAATTTCTGAGATAATGGGGAATTTGTATAGAAATGTTTGTTTCTTCAGAAATTACTTTCATATATAAAATAAAACATCTGATGTGTACCATTCACATGACTTTCTCTACATCTCTGCAACAAATTTTTCTTAAAAAGCTAATACTTTTATTTACTTCATGCTAGTCAGAAAAAGTTAGCAGAAATAGTCTTATGTTTTTCTTCCTTGAAAGTAGAAGCGAAATAAGGGAGTACCATAGGTTAAAGTGATAGTCAAAAGCTGGTTGCTATGTGACAGCAGTTGACAAATTCCTGTATGAGAAAAGTAAGTTTTTCAAAGCAGAAACCAAAAACAAAGCAATGTCTCAAAAACGACGAACTCCACGAAAAAATGTATACAACATAAATTGTGTGTTTTAACCTGCTCTACATTTGTGTGTAGTATGCTTTTGTCCATCTCTTACGGTTTAGCAATTATTCAAAATTCCGTAAAATTCATCCAGAATAAAGTACTCTTCAGAGGCTATTCGCAGAAAATTCAAGATTTGTCAGGTGAATAGCTTTAATATACGATATTTTAATCAAAATCGTTTAGTCATTTTTGAGTAAATCAAAATTTTGGAAAAAAAGTTCCATGTAAAGGGTAGTTATGGGTGGGGAGATTTTTCTCAAAATCTTTGTGTCACATCCATGGATGATATTGAACTTAAATACTAAGTTTGGTATTTTACGGACTTTTCGTTTTTGTGACACACGGACCTCTTTCCGAAAATTCTTTTTTTTTGGATGAAGGGGACCCTAAAACATATATTTCCGGTGAAATCTCGGTATCGAATTTTTGGGTGGAGTGCAGAGAAAGTAAAAATGTAACCTAACTTTCCAAACACAACTTCGCAGTACTTCGTAACTCTTACATGAAGGAAATTTGAGTGGGATGCCAATGCTGTGAATAGTTAAAGTAAAACTTTACGGTAAAGAAAAACATCTCTTCACATCACTGATGTTTACCGAGTGAGTGTACCAAAAGTTCTAAAAATCTAATAAGCAGGATTCTTTTCAACAATATTTTAAAACTATTTACAGTTAGCGTACCTCTATGAAAGTGATACCAAAATGAGCGGGAGATTCAAAATGTCCATATGCAATTAAAACATGAAAATGGGGGGGGAAATGAAAATCCTATTACGACTCCCCTTAAAAGAAGTATCGAGATAATTACGTTCGGTTAAACAGAGACTGGCAGAACAACCTGAGGACTTTGAACGGTTCCACACCTCAGTCATTAATAGAGAGGGAATACTATCAGCTTATTGGCTTTGTAAGGTAATACCGTAACAACGTGTTTGAATTATTTACCCTAAGCGTTGCTCAATGAATTGAAAAATACTGTTACGCTAGGCAGCTTCTGTGTGCTCAAGTCATATGGCTTGATTACACATGTATGCAAGTTTGTGTTCTTCATTGTTTGCTTTGGACCCTTCTTCTGGGAATAATAATTAGTTTTCTCATATAAATGTTCCTCAGATATCAATATCCCCCAGAAGGAGCGCGATGATCCGAAGTTTGCCGGTCCCCATGGCTGCGTTCGCTAAAGTGTATAGCTTTGGTGCTTCGTGGCGCAGGGGATCGCAAGTTTGAGTCCCGCCTTGGGTTTAGTGTTTGTGTGTTTGTAAATGTGTTTGTGTAAGTAAAATGAAAACGAAAAACAAAGAAAACTATAGAAAAGAAAAAAAAAGGAAGAGAAAAAATAGAATAGAGCGCCGGAATCCCGACAAGGAAAAAAAAAAAAAAAAAAAGAGGCGAGATCATACCAGCGGAAAAGCTGTCAAATTAGCTGGTTCGTAACTTTGCAGAGTGGCCTCTTTATTGAACGGCCTTCATGATCACTGATATTTAGTTCAGCATATTCCAAGGATGCGCACGAAGATTTTGAAGAAAATATCCACCCTCCCATTCCTAACTAACTATCCTTTACTTGAAAAATAAATTGTTAATTTTTTTTTTCCAAAAACAACTAACGATTTTTATTAAAATACGTATATTAAAGATTCACAATATACAACAAATAAAATTTATGTCTTGAATTTTTTGGGAATTGCCTCTGAAGTCTTCATTCTGAATGATTTTTGCGTAACTGAAAGACCCCAAATCTCGTGAAAATACAATTTATATGAAATACCTACTTTTATTTTGTAGTGTAAATGATTTCAAATGTATTATTAGTTATTGTTATTGGATATGTTATTGGTTTCAACTTTATATATTTATACTTTTCTCAAACAGAAAAATCATCTATTTTTTTATTTGTTTCACTTCTGGTCATTTGTACTCGTACTTACAAGAAATTAATTAACACAACCTTTCTGCTAATGTTTATCTCGATTAGCATGAAACAGATAGAGGACTACGCTTTTGTAAAAATAATTAGTTGCAGAATAGGTAGAGAGAGTAAGAGTGGAACAGTCAGATTTGTTAAAACGGTATTTCATTTTGTATTGTGAAGCGTTTTGCATAACCCCCACACATAATACAGGGTAGATAAGTTAACTTAGCCCGTCTAGCGTGTAAGTAATTCTTAAAAGACAAAACCTCATCGGGATTGTGGTTGCTCGGTCATTATTCTAGATAATCACAGTAGGTTACGAATTAAAACTTTTCCTCTTCTCTTTTTAGCCTCTTAGGTTTGACATCGTCCTCTAATATTCATGTTTGAAGTACATTCCGTTATAAGTTGTGTGCATACCGCACGCTGTTGATGCAAGCAGATGGGGAAGTGGGGCTGCTATGTAGGGTAGCCACACCAACATTAATATTTAAACGATGACGTAAGAGGCACAGCCTATTCATAATGTTACGAAACGGATTTGGCTAGAGTGAGAAAGGCACAAGGTCGATAAACAAAACGCCAATACCACCAGCAGCGGACAGGAAATACTCGCAGACAAACCTGTCAGCCTACTTTCCAACTATACATTTAATATTTATAAAAATGGCATAAAACATTATTAATCTTAGACACACCTGTTATCATCAATCATATCTACAAATTGGTCAGATTACATAGAATGGACGGTAACGTCGGAACTATCGGGCAATTCTTAGTGTGCAATTCTATTCAACATAATTATATAACTTGTAATGCAATTTTATCTAAAACACAGTAAGCCGGAAAAAAATCAAATGAACGGAACGCAGCAGCGCGTAATAGAGCCTTGATGACAGGTGATTTATTACTTACATATACTTCTCTACTCATTATCATATATATTGTTATATCAATTCGGTTTTTTTTCTATGTACTTCTTCTTAATTAAATAGTTTCAGTACACATTTTGTTAAGGTACAAGAGACAAAGAGAAAACCGAATCGATTATAATCAGACGTTTAAGAACGGGATAGCTATATGCTGGCCTAGTAATTCCACATTGTTTCCATGATATTGTAAGAAAAAATTGTTAGTATTTTCAATAGTGTTGAAAAATTCAAACCAATACTAACGGATATCTCAGAAATGTCACAAAAGTACAATTCAAAATAAATTGTGTACTTTAAAGAGTTTGAATTTGTTAGTGGAGTATGTTTTCCTTTATCGCTTATGGCTATTCAAAATTATATAAAATGTCTTCCCATACATATGGCTTCATAGGCTATTTCCAGAATAATCAACATATACATTTTATGTTTCAAAGGGTATTAGAGGTTGAAGAATTTTCTTCAATGTTCTTGTGCCGTTTCTTTGGAAGATACTGAATTTAATGGCCATTTATTTGTCATGCACCTACAGATAAACTAGAGCGCATCCTTTTTATCTCAACCCTTAATTCTCATACTCTGATATCCGCCTCTCTGAAACCAATTTGAAACGTTTCAAGATAAGTGGAGTATCCGGTGCAAAATCAACAGTTTCATCAAGATGTCTCATCCTCACGGTAATCAAAATATTATCAAATACCACCGTGTACTACAAACCGTTCAGTGTATCGTCAAGCTTCCATGGCACACCTAGACCGTCCCTTGATATCCAGCCCCAACATGATACAGATACGCGACCATTATGGAATATTGTGAAGCCAAGTATTTTGCATCGTATCGGGACACCTTTGGACGATAGACAATCACCTTTCCCATATATATAAACAAAAACAAAGATCCTACCTAAAACAAAAAATCAAGTTTGCCCAAATTGGATTCCTAAAATGTTTCAAAACATTAAGTTTTCTTAAAAATACTTTTAGTATGTTTTCATACCATACAGATTCAATTATTTTTTCATTAAGGCAGAGAACTGTTTGTGCCTGATTCGCACCACACGCTTTCGTGTGCAGTTTATTGCTCTCCGGTGAATAAATCCTTTAAGAAACATCATAATCATTATCATATTATTAACTGTACCGAATGTCGTGTATGAAATAGGTATGTCTAAAATAAATAGCCACTTTTATATGATTCAACCTCATTAAGAGAAGGGGAAAGATGTTTACTACATGCGAGACGCGAACCTATGACCCGCAGCAGAGGAGTAACTTACGTTTTGCTACAGTAAACACACATGGAAGTGACAGATTTAGTAATGCCGCACAATACAAGCTATATCATGTTTTGTGTCGTTAATATTTATAGTTAGCTGCTGAAGAAGCTTAAGTTATTATTTGATTATGACTATTGGTCATATGGATCAGTAATATTAAGATTCGGAACTTGTGACAATTTTTGGCGGCATTACACAACTGTATTTTGGATGGTGTACAGAAGGTGCTGTGCCATGTAGAACTTAGACGAATTTGGTGTCCCAGACATGACTCATTATTTTTGACGATGGTTGTACATATTGCTAGAGAAAGTAAAATGTGTATGTTACTTAAATGACATGTTTTAACGAGATATACATATTTTGTGTAGTAAGTTTTTCTCTATGGCTTACATTTACCAGTTATACAAACGAACGTACGACACACACACAAACACACACACACAGACACACCATAGGTTGATCCGTAAAAGTATCAAAGGTGATGAAAAATCAAATGCTAAAAATTAAATCTTAAAGAACCCAGGGGCATTCCACACTCACACACATGATATTTCAATTAAAATGTTTAGAGCCATTTAGAGAAAATAAACACTTTGGAAAATCCTTGAAAAATTCTGAACTTAAATACCAAATACTCGTTTCCATGTTCACACGCATACTCTCTCTGTCTCTCTCTCTTTCTAAAAGTCATTTTTAAATAAACTTGCATTTCCTGTGAAATACCTGTATTGAATTTTTTGGGGGTAAAATAAACTACCCTCTCTACCTACTATGTATATGGTAGAGGAAGAAAAAAAACTGTTAGATATGTGGAGGACATAGGCTTCATTGTTTCTCCCTCCAATTTGCGATTTTTCACTCCAAAGTTTCAGTTCACATTTTTCTTTTCCTCATCTCTATCTAGTCAGTTGCATCTATATTTCTAACTTCCTTTTTCCTTATTTGTCTTTTCCTGCCAGTTTCTTTACATTTGCATTTCTTTATTTTAATCATCCTTCCTTATTTCTCCCCCGCTTCCTATTTAGTTGCGTCTGCAATTGCTCAATATCCTCATCAGATTTATCTTTTAGATCTTTCTGGCCCTCACCCATCTGGCACAGGTTGGGATGGGGGGACGGGTATCTCTAGAAAGCGTTCCATAATCCCCGAGTGATAGAGCGACGTTACTTTTAAAACGGACAGGGAACATACACAGCTTAACTTTAACATGGATTTCCCCAGGACGCAACTATTTTCCTTAAAGTTGCAACACAGATATACAGGGTGCTTTAGTTTGATAAACAATGCCTTGCGTGTATCCACTTATTTTTTTTTCTTTCTCTACTACGTAATATGGATATATTAGCTAGAGTGTTCATCCAAAACTTCAATGTCAAGATTTCTCCAGAAATTAATGTTTTGTGGTCCCCTGAATCTAAAAAAAGAATCATTTATGAGTAGGTAAGAGAGTGACCTCTCTCTCTCTCTCTCTCTCTCTCTCTCTCTCTGTGTGTGTAAACAGCATAGCTCAAAAATGAAGTCCATTAAATATCAAACTTAGGATTTAATTTCAGGATCTTTCAGGGTGAACGTAAATTTTTCAAGGAAATCTCCCAATCCAAACTACTCTGTGCAAGGAACATTTGTTGAAATTTTCGATTTTCTCGAAATTGCTCTATTTTGGAAAAAAAATTAAAATAAAATATATTTACATGCTAAATAAAATATATTTCTTGGACTTTTTGGGATAGCCTCTGAAGCTCTCCTCATCCTGGATGATTTTTGCATAACCATGACAGACAGACATACAGACAGATAGACAGACAGAATATTACTACACAAAAGACGAAGGCTCGTTAAAACTCGTAATTAAGTCATACCTATTTTTTGTGGAGTTTACCATTTCCTAAATATTCCTTGTTATTTGTTTAATTATAAAATACTTATACTTTTCTCAAATAGCAAAGTGTTATCCGTTTTTATTTTGTTTTACTCCTGGCCATCCAAAGTGAACTAATTGTCAATCCCATAGCACATCTTTTAAGAGACTTCACTGTCGCTTTAGCCAAGTGTGTAGCATTATTTCCGTTCTAGCTATAAGAAACTAAGTAACAACAACACCATTTCTACTAATGTTTATCTCGATTGACATGAAGTAAGCAGAAGAAAAACTTTTGTAAGATTATTTTGTTTACGTAATAGGAAGAGAAGCCACGTGAATGGAGCACATTGGTGTTTTTTTTCTTTGTCCAACAGTTTTCCCCACAAACAGATCACAAAATTTACTCCCTGATTTGTTTTGGTCTTATCCGTGCCTGTCAGGATAGACTATTCGTTTTGCTTCCATAATATTACACCTTAGTACGTAACCTGTTGACCCAGGTTGTTTGGAGTCGTGGCCCTACAGAAAGCATTCCAACTCAGTTCCGATTGAATATTCGTTATAGAGAGCCCGCCCACTCATAGTTAAGCCTTTCGACCGGCGTTCTTGGAGAAAATAAACACAACATACCATTTACTTCATAAGTAAATTATAATTACGCAAATGAAGCTAATATTATGCAATGTTTATTACACTGGTCTTAATTACCAGTAAAAATATATGAAAATATATCTCTAACAACCTGTCAAAACTATATTACACTCCATGGGAAATATCAATGCTACCATTACAGCCTGGTTTCTTCACTTCAATTGTTCACTGGAATCAACGCATGCCAGACAGCAGGCCTTAATAGCAGTTGATTTCTGTATCTCTTGCTTGAAAACTTGCCGATAGATGTCCTCAGTTTCGTACTCTATTTCCTATAGCATATCTGTTGCTATTCAGTTACGAGGGGACGAAAACTTTGAAATTCTGTAATTGACTATTCTTTGCATGTACAGTCGAGGGCAAAAAAAAAAAAAAAAAACGTGCCCATATAATGAGCTATACTTTTGTGAAGGTAAGAAGCTATTAAAGCAGCTCCTTCCCCATTCATGAATCCATCTGGCCCTAGCAAACAACTTGTTCGCTATATCCTTTTTCCGCGATGGTCATTGTGCACCAGAGTCTAGGGTCCAAAACCGTTTTAGCTTCGTTGAGAATACATCATCAATTCATATTTTTTAATTGTTCTTCCATAGGTTGGAACTGCAGATTTGGAATGAAAGAATATGCAAGTTGACATTGGGGTATTATATCTTAGGAGAAGTTGAGAACGACTTGTCGGGAAAATGAGATACTTTACGTATTTCGTAATGTTTAATCTAATATCGACCTCGTAGCTCAGCTGGCATAAAGCGGTACGGTAAGCTGAAGATTGAACTCTCCAACCTTGTTTACACCTGCCATCATGCAAACCTCACATCCCGTCAGAACGTGGTTAAATTCTAGCACGTCTAGCACACCATCGGGCTGCCCTCAGTCTTCCAACTGCTTGTGTCATAAAGACTGGTGGTTCGAGTCACGATATGACACTGAATCTTTTGTTCTGATTCTATCTGCCCGTAATTACTTCAGAATTAAGATTATCTTAAATACATTTAATTTTTATAATTAGAGTTTGCAAACGAGTTAATATAAAATAGTTACAAACTCTATTCAAGTAATGCGAAATTGCGACTTTTTGTAATACTATTTCGATTTACGTTGTTTTTGTGTACAACAGTTCCTTACCGTGATGTTTACTTTTGTTTGATATATCAAACCTGTCCATTGTTAGTGGTATTTCATCCACCAGCTTGACCTATACACTCCCCAGTTTTCATAGGGCATTGTTCAACAAGGGCAATAATTTATTTGTGTCCATGTCGTTCATTCATGTCAAAAATATAGTCATTAAACAACGAAGACACTATTTACTATGTATTTTATTCGCTTCTGACCCGGGAACCAATATATATATATATGTGTTGTATATTGGTTAGGGTTTGAGTGCATACTATTGATATCAAACTAATAGGAGACAGACTCACGTACCGAGTGTCTTCCAGTTAGTCATCAAAAATGCTTTTGTTTCCTACCCTTTTAACAAGGAAGAAATTAGCCCAACTGGTACCTGTGAAACGCATGATAAAGGGGATTCTGCCAACATGAAATAAAGAGTTGAATGAGTTTTCCTTGGTTCACATAACTGGAAAATACTAGGAAGGGAAGATGCCCCAAACTTAGAACTGGAATGTTTTCTTCCTCCCCTTTCGTTGTATGGATCATCAGGTTCCACTGTCTGTGGTGCCGTATACTGAAAAAATCGGCGTTCACCATTACTAAAACGAAAGTTCATTTCTCTTTAAAAACTCCTAAACCACTGAATGACAATATAAGTTGATGGTTTATTTATGATGGCAGTGGATGACAGTAACAACATTTAGACGAATAAATGAAATTTAAATCTGTAGCCACCTAAGGAGTTTTGAAAGCTAGATGTGAAGATAGTCATGTTCTCGAAAAATTAAAGCATTACGATTCCGTAAGTGCATTTCTAAAAACACACAAAATGAATTGCTTTTTGATCACCTGTTACTTAAAAAAAGCGGATCACAGATTTTTAAGCTCCAAAATACTTCTCTACAATAGGAAGTTTTTGTGTGTCCAATTATGATAATATGTTACTATTTTTTTGTTTAAACAAACATTGCATTTGAAGTATCTCTGTTCAGAGCATTTTAAATTTTTTTTTATATTTGTTTAAGAGTATCTGGGAATTTTAGGTAGGACCTTCAATGAAATAAATGGAGGTATAAGTTAATGTTAGGAGGGCACAAAGTGCCTTGCTCATTCTAAGTTAGGGTGTGAGTATGTGCATGCTCGCACTCGCGCTCACGCACACACACCCATCCACACACATGTGCATGCAGACATATCTGCTCTTATATTTATTAGATATAAAATACTAAACAATAAAGCTAGCTGGCTTACTAGGAACACTTGACTGATATAAATGCTGCATAGGCAGGTAAAATTATGACATGATAAATGCAGTAACACATCAAACAAAGAAGGCCTGCATTGCACTCCATCATTTATATCGTGTCCATATTAGTACAATCACTGATTAACTCATGTCATGGTGGATTGTGTCTGTCATGTATTATGCATTTATGTAATAATTTAAATTATTTAGTTTTTTTGTTATTGTATATACAAGATTTTATAAAGAAGATTAGAAAATACTTCATCATATATAGTGACTGCGAGAAGTAGAAGGTTGGAAACTGAGATTTGTTTATAGCAACAAATAACATTTTTCCAAACATATAACAGACTTTACAACCATGTCTGTTAAAGTAAATTAGTTTGGCCTAAAATAAAAATGTCATATGCAGCAATAAGTATGCAGTTAATCAGTATTTTTATACATATATACCACATATATGAATATTTTTGGAAACATCTAATGTTATTTTTATCAGGGATTTAAAAGTGTTAGATATAACAAAAAGAGATTTAGATATGTCAATTTCATTAAACAAACATTCTTCTTATTGTTGCTCAGAGGAATATAAAGAAATAGTTGCAGTTTTGAGTCAAATACATAGACCTTTGTTTTCCTTATTTTATTGTTTTAACTATTGTTGTTTTGGCTTTCAGGAAATGCTGTGAAGGAAGTGATGGTGCTCATTATGCTTCAAGAAGGGAGGAGAGAACCAAATACATGAAGAGGAATTACACGCACAGAAGTAATGCTCTACATCTACCCTGTAGATCCGAATTTGTTTGATATTAGGCGACAAATTCGGTTCTAGAGAGGTTTGTGTGGTGCATACAAGGCAACGTGCTTTAAAGAGTTCCAGTCTATGAAGATAACTTCATGATAAAGGACCTGTGGCATCAGAAAGGACATTAAGCCAATGATAACATTTTAGATTAAGAATGACTTGAAAGAATGTTGGGTGGTTTTATTTTTTGCACTATGATAAAGCGATAAACTTCATGATAAAGGACCTGTGGCATCAGAAAGGACCTTAAGCTAATGATAACTTTTTATATTAAGAATTACTTGAAAGTATGTTGGGTGGTTATATTTTTTGCCACTAGAAATATACAATGTATTTTACATCTTTTGTAAAAAAGTCTGATAACTTTCATTGCACTTTTCCCAAAACATACACTTAAACAGAATGTCAATATTACCAAACTATAGAGCCTAAAACTATATATACTTAAGAATTAATATGCCCATAAATAAAAATAGAGCCTTTATTTATGGATGTGCTTTAACAATGTAGTTGTCAATGTTCTATTCAATGCTGGGCCTAAAACATCACTTAATTTTGCTGGAGACAAAAACATATGGAGGTTGAGGTTCTTTAATGTGCCATAAATATGTGACACAGAACCACCAACTTTACTTTGTTTCCAAAGAAAGCCATGTTAAGGTTTCTTTAAGTGTTAATATGCTCAGGGTTTTAAGCTATAAAAAGAACTAAAATCCAAAATAGTATTTTAAATTCCTTTTTGAAGCATTTAGGTGACATACCTCCTAAAAATAGTCTTTGTTATTCTTCAGTCTATCTAATTTTTGTATGCTTTTTGTGAGATTCAGGTTGAGGGTATTTCTGAAAATGATTAAAAAACATGGAATTGTACTAGTGTTGGTTTTTTTAAAGGTTTTCTTTTACTGCGATGATGAATGCAACATAGAAATTACTTAAAATCTGCAACAATTGACCCAGCAAAATTATGTATGCTATAAAATTAATGAGAGCATAAAAAAAGTAAAATACACTTTCGTGACAGTGCAGGTCATGTTCATTTATTTTAAAAACTGTTCACTTTATCTACCTTATTCTGGGAACAGACATACATCAATCTGGATGTATTACAATAATCTATATTGCACCTTTTGTGTATAGTATTTATGGCCAAACTAAACAAAGCTTGAATACACACACACTATTAAAATACATCCTTTATATAAAAGCTATATTTCTTGAAAAAGCACAAGAAATAGTGCTAAGACTACTGAGGAAATATGAAGAAAAGAAAAGGAACCAAAATGGTATTAAAATGTAACTATTAAATTATACATACTAGTAATCTAAAACAAATTTCTGCAAAAAGAGCATTAAAATTAAGCTATTCCAATGCACATGAACTCTGTTTGAGGGAAAAACAAGATAATATTTTAAAAACTGTTCATAATTATGATGGTTAAAGAATAACATCACATCATGTCTGAGGTTTATTCAGCAACCTCACTATTTGAAATTACTGAATGTGTAATATTTTTATTGTTATTAAATATTTAAAATATTTTCAAGGTAACCCACTGAAATACAGTACTATGAGAATCAAAGTACCAACATCTGTTGTTTTTAATGCATTTATTGAGGCATCAATATGATTTCTGCATTCTAAAGGTTTAATAAATTTTGTTTTTGGACAGCTCCTGTTTTATTCTTATAAAATTATACAGTCAATAAAGTAATAGTAATTTCATTAATAGAAAAAAACTTCAAGAAGAGTAAACTAGGGTAAGTTACTCAATTAACTAAGTATAGGTGTAGTTCCAGGTGTAACCAACAAATGTGGAGGGAAGGGAAAAATAGATTTACTCTGTTAGGTTTCACAATCTCAAATTTGCAAATAACAAGGCATGTGTCTTACCAAATTTCCTTTTAATCTTCAGCTCTCATTTCAGTGCCTTTCCCCTTGCCTCAACTGCTCTATACTTCTCTGGCAGTACCTTTCCCCACACCAGGAGCAAGAGAAATATGTTTTTGGACATCACAGAATATTTGTTGGTTCACACTGTCTTAAAACATATTCAAAACTGATATATGAGATGATAGGAATATCTAGAAATTATGGTATTTTAACCTTCTCTACCATTTACCGTGCACTTAGTAAGTAAATAAGGTATTTTTTTTCAATTTATTCTATAACCACATCAACACGGTCGATGTTACCAGCTTCCTATAGTTCATCTTCGACAAACTCAAGAACTAATATGTTTGTCTTATTTATACTCATAAGTAAACAAAGAAGATATTAATTCAACCCAAAAATTTGATACTAAGATTTCACCAGAAATACATGTTTTGAGATGCTCTGAATAAATAAAAAAAGGCAGTTTTAGAAACAATATTCATATTTCTTTCTACGTGCAGCATATCTCAAAAATGGAAAGTTAGTTAAGTCCAAACTTGATATTTAGGTTCAGCATTTTCCAAGAATGTGAAGCAAACATTTCAAAAAAAACTCTCCACTCTAAACTTCCCTTTAGATGGAACATTTTTTGAAAATTCTGATTTTATCAAAAGGCTATAAAATGTTTTCTTAATATATCATATGTTTAAAATATTTTATGTCAAATGAAATGTATATCTTGAATTTTCTGGAAATACCTTGAAATCCTGTTCATTCTTGATGATTTTTGTGTAACTGATTAAAGAGACAGAAAATCTTACAACACAAAAAAATGTAGATTTCATAAAACATATTTTTTTGTGGAGTTTACCTTTCCTAGCTTTTCTAGTTAGTAGTTTAAATTGCAAAAAAAAAAAAAAAAAAAAAAATACTTTCTCAAATGGGAAATCGTTAATTCATTTTTCTTTCTCCTGGTGAAGCAAAGAGAATTAAATGTCAGTGTATCACGTTGAAATCAGCTTATGAAAGATTTGACTTTTATGTAAGTCTCATATGTTCCCATATATCAACAAGAAAGTATCTAATTAAAAATACTTCTGCAAATATTTATTGAAATACATCAATTAGATAGAAAAATAAGCTTTTGTAAGAATAGGTAGAGGAAGTCATGTAAATGTAACACATTTGACTTTTAAATCACTTCTTCTTTCCCACATAAGAGCACTGAACCATAAATGTGGTAGAAACTGTGGTGTGAACTATTGTGTGTAACATATTTTGCTATAACGATAGATTTTGATTTTCTTTGCCAACATCTTTGATTTCTTTAGAAGTTCAAGACAAAATAAGTGACATTGTTCCATCAGACATATTACATTCTTTCTTGTGGACATCTAAACGGAATGTTAGTACCAATAGTGTAAAAAATAATGTTGCTGTTGTTACAGTTCTCTTGTACTGCTCAATTATACTCACACTCAACATCAAAACACATATACTTACAGCATCCTTAGGTAGTTAAATATAATTTATCCCTGTCCAATTTTCTGTATTTCAACAGTCCTTCTCCATCTATTTCGTTTGTCTTTAGCTTGAGGAATGTGGATGTAAATGATGTAACCATGTTCTTTGCAGGAAAATTGCCAAATAGTGAAGCCTTGTATTCAATAAAACATTCCTTGATACTATTCTCTTGAGGGTTCTATCCTATTTATGTCATCTTTTGTTCCAGGAAAAAATTACATTTTCACTTCATGATTTTATTTTCTATTTAATTTTGATTATTCATAGGAGAAAGGAGTTACAATTTTGTTCAGCTATTTAATCAATTTATTTATGTTTTTTAAGGATAAAAATATGTCCTCCTTTACTAGCAATTTTGAATTAATCAAGAAATATACTTTAATGATACAAAAAACGAAATTTAGGAAAAACAAGTAATCTTAAATAATGTTCTATTGTTATACATGGTCTGCAAACCCATTACATGTTCTTAACTAATCTTACATTTTGTATAAATTACATCATTTACATTTGACATCAACATATTTGCCAATGGTTGTTATCTTTTATTGTTTTTCAACATATGAGAGTCTTAAGAGTTCCATATTTTGTGAATGGTTTTGAGTAAATTTTAATCAGGACAGACTTCTTTAGGAACTCTGCTTATTAAGATTTCTCTTTCATTTTTCATTGCACTGCACTCAAATATTAAGTAGTCTACTGTTAAGTATTCTCTGTTGTAGAAACACTCAGGGCTGCATATGATCTTAAATCTGGGAAGGTATGGGTTGAAGTATCCATCTTTAGTTAATGTTATCATGTTTGGCATAAGTAGATATACAGTTCACCCTGTTCTGGCTCCTCTTTGAACATTTCTTCTAATAATTAATAAACATTTTTTTTTAATTATAATTTTATAATAAAATATGTATATCTATTCCATCAGGACCTTTTATACTATCATGTTAAACTTACTTACCCAATCCCTTTTCATTAATTTATTCAATACCGTTTAAATTAATCCAAGATATTTAAAATAACTTTAAATGAGAAAATTTGGTGTATGACAAAAAAGAAAAGGCCTGTATTAAAGGGTTGTTATGATAACATGAATTATGTAATTTTTATTAATTTTAGCAATTTACACATCATTTATGCATTTAACAGAATTAAACTGTAAGTAATACTACAATGTAATAAAATGTTTGCTTTGCACTGGGTAGAAAGGCTACTTACTGCAAGTTTATGGGAGTATCAGTTCCTTGTTTGGCGATTTAATGAGGGATGTTACAATAGTGATTTATCTAACTAACGTATGTTCTATGAAACTTGCCCTACTGGGGTACATGAACATCGCATTAACTACCATTGTGGAATAGTGTTTAACATTTTCATGACCATATGAATCAAATATATCTCATAAGAAAATTAATGCTTCTGGAGTGCCTGTAGGTTTATATCATGAAATAGATTGGAGGAACCCTTACTTCAAAACTGCTTCTCAAAATGGCCATAGCTTTTACATCTGTCATAACAAAGTGCTTATATTGCGATCCTTGTGTGGCACACAGCTTGTTTATTAGCATTAAAGGTGTACATTACCAATCAGGTGAAAGGTGTTCCAAGTTTGTTTCCTGTATAAAATTCAATATAATTGTTTAGGTATTGTAGATAGAGGATTACAATTTCTAATCAGCTTAAAAATAAAAGTATGCTACGTAGTAAGAGTTAATAGTTTCTGTTCTAATTGTGCTATAAATGACACGAGAAAACACATGCTGCAAAAGAAGCTGAACAAGTCATAGAGTTTAGTCTTATAACTTGATTATGTCTGCAATACAAAATAAGATGAGCTAATACTTGTATAGGAAGTCTCAGAATATGAAATATCTAAATTATTTTTAGAGACTGCAAAAACTCTATTCATCTCTCTTTTTACAGGAATGTTCTGTGCAAATCCTTACATTAGCTGTTGCTTCTTTTTACTGATATAAAGGAAATATATTAGCCTGGTGTCACTCTAGAAGAACTTCAGATCATGAGCATTGTGTTTAATTTTTAGTATATGGAGCACCCTTAACTGCACACTATTTCTTATTAATAATGACACCTCAGATTTTTAGGCCTTTAAAAACAAGTTTTAGCACCTAAACTGTGCTCTAAAATTGTGAAAATAGATACTAAATATAGTTTTAGAAAACTGAAATTCAATTTTCACAAACTAAACATTTGATTTGATGCATCCAAAATATATTTTCAGTTTCTAAAAATTTAAAATACGTCATTAGTGGGCATTAAAAATTACATAAAACATTTACTAAACTTTATGGCTGGAAAAAGTTTGTATGCTCTGATATAGTGACACCTCTACCTAAAATGTTGTGAAATTCAATATCTTGCCAGCCCGCTTCAGTCATGTAGGTGTGGTGAGTTTGCCTCACACTCGAAAGGTCATGAGTTCTAGTCTCGCTTAGGATGAGTTACCCGGATAAGGTTTTCGTCATGGTTTTCCCTTATGCTGAGAAGACGAATGTTGAATAATTTTAAGCTCCATGGGACCCCGAGGTCATTGATTACTCCATAAATGTAAAAGAACTGTTTGAAATATGTACATTTGAATAATAACAGAGAAATTATAAAGAAATGTTACAAAAAGGTGCAAATAATAGGTATGCAACACATGAAATGATGGAAAATTGCTAGTAATGAGGGATTTCTTGATTTCTGTCATACTGCAATCTTTGAGCAATACAAAGGAATGATGAGCTCTAGGGGGAGGGGGGTCAAGTATTATTTTTTCTCTTTCTTCAAAATGAGTAAATTTAGTGATAAAATTCTACAGTAAACCAGTCTCGTTCGTACTACCGTCTATTACAAAGTGAATTAAACCAACTTCATGATATGAAGGCTTGTCCTTGTCTTTTAATGCACATGAAAAACATTAGTAAAACAGCATTAAATGTAAAACAGGTGCCTTTAGGCTTTAAAAATTTAAAACACATCTCAGTGGTGAACATAGGCATTTTAGCATCAAAACTCCTTCCACACTTTTATGCTTTATACACTTTACTTGTTCAACATTTGGCCCAAAATTTAGTAATAACCAGCATGAACTCTGATTTGATGTAAATTTTTAAAGAAACAAATAGAAATTCAAAAGTCCATCTGCTGATGTGTTAAACAGCCTCTGAATTCTACTTGGACTACAAATTTTGCACTATATGTCGTGCAGCATTGAATTCATACTTCTAATGAACATGGAGCATTGTGTTTACTCTTCTCATTCTAATTTAGGGTAGGACAGTAAGTGAAATATTGTCAACACGTGCTTCTTTTTAACAAACAGCCTTTCTCCCAAATTATTAATTTTATTGATCCACTTTAAGGTTCTACGATTTTTTCATGATTAATGATAGACCTTATCTGAAACAGCTATCAATTTTTTTTATATTAATAACTCTAAACTGGTACATAATGCTTACAATAATATGATTAGTACAAATCTAATTAAACGAGACAATAATCCATCCCGTTATTTCAAGTTTCTTTTTTTATTTTTAAAATCATGCATTAATCCTTAAGCTTATTCTGATGAATTATTACCATGGAGTTTTCGTTAAAATATTGAAGATCTAAGTGAGACAGAAACCCTAAATTTATAATAATATTATCAAACTATAGATTTTAAAATTCTTAGCTTTATAATTCATGAACATCAGAATTATAATTATTGATTTTTATCCTCATTTAGACACAACAGCTTTGCAACATTTATAGATAAGACACTTGTCAGTTACATACTTGCATAGCAAATTTCTATTGGTGATAACCCTACCATTCAAAGAATTAACCATATCAGATATAATGAATGGCAAATGATTGTTGTCGTTGTCATTATTATTATTATTATTATTATTATTATTATTATTATTATTATTATTATTATTATTATTATTATTGGGTGATGCCATCTCTGGTTAAACCTTTCACCAAGATGGTCCAGGTACAATCCTAGGAGACTAAATGTGGTATTTGTGTTGAACAAAGCAGCATTCTGGTTTCCCCTGTCATTTACTCCACAAATGTCTCCATTATTACCTTTTCGGCCTCCATTTTACATTAATTTCTTATCATCTATTTTGCTTCCCACATTTCCTACCTTATGGGCTAAATAAATTGATGCAAATGATATAAACGAGCAGTTTGGAGTCCAGAGATAAAGAATATCACATCAATTTTTCGCTTTGTGAAGCTAGATTTTTTGATGCCTCTAGGCTTCTGGGGAGCCAAAATGCTCAGAATAAAAGTTGTTTAAAAGCCATTGCAAGTGGTATAAACAAGCCCCTCATCTTGGGTTCTTCATTCTAAGATTAAATTTTAGTTAGCTGCTCGACAGGCTTCTGACGCTAGCATCCATGTGCAGGTCCTCCAAATGGAGAGAATGCCCCGACTAAGTTTTTGTTATAATTATTATTATTATTATTATTATTAAAGGAGATGGTTAGGATGCTGATAGGCTGCATTTCATATTCATCACTAATCCTTTCTGCAGACAATTCCTTTCCCCTGATTGGCTAGGAACACCTATGAATAGTGATATACAAACTCTATTCAGTGCAAGCTGAGTCAATTAAGCATATAAACACTCTTGTCATGATAGATACATGTGCCTTCATCATTTGAGAGGCAAGTTTAAAATGAAGCCTCCTATATGTATTTGTTGATAAACATTTTACACCTATTTTAGAGCATTAACTCTTGTTAGATAATAAATTAGATTCAGAAACTGGAACTTGTCAACTCTCTTCGGATATATTAACATAACTATTCATGTGCCACATAACTACCTATTGCACTACAGCAGGTTGATTAGAGGTTACTAGTCATGTGACACTTAACAGATATCTGGCAAAGTTATGTATAACAAACCTTAGCTGTCACATAATTTGTAAAACTAACTTAATTGGTAGTTGAGAATAGCATAAAATATAACCTATGTTGAAGTAACATACATATTATGCAGGTAGCTTCAGGCCTCCTAACACTTGCACACTAGCCTCCCATATATGTGCCCCTGTGGTGACTGTGTCAATATTTACTTACAATGAAAACATACAAACTTTGTATAGCCCATCTAGGTAATGTGGTGGTAGCATTCTCCCTCATATTCAACAGCTATGAGTTTGAATCCCGCTTAGGAAGAATTATTCGGTTAAGGTTTTTTTTCAGGGGTTCCCTTTAACACAAATTTATCATTTGTGCATTATTCACCAATTCCATTCATTGTCCAACATGACCAACCAGGTTAAAGCATATTAAGCTAAAAAGAAAAAGTAAACGTATTTAAGTTTGCAGTTACATGTAGATCAATAGGTTTCCATTTTCAAATTAGGTGACATTTAAATAAGTCAAAAACTATCTACTGTCATATTTCTTTCATAGCCCCAAAAATCTTTTAGAAACTTTAAAATTCATAAATTACAGTTTTGCAATGTTGGTGCTTATTTGGATAAAGCACCAATAGTAAAGTGATGTTTGCAGCACCTTAAAGCTGACGTTGCTTGAGTAATGGGGGACAAAGAAACAAGAAAAACCAGAAGTTGTGATAGGTGTTAGGTACGTGAGAAAATAACAATCACCCCATTATAGCTTTCTAAGGTCAAATAATATTATACTTCATGCAATAAAATGTGTTGTTATTGTCTAAATGGCTGTTTCTGCATTAATAATATGTAGTTCAATAATTTAAAGCTGTTTTTGATTTCATGCATAAAAGTAAACTGTATTAATTTACTAAAATACTTTTTTCCTTCCTTTGGTGCGAACAAGTCTGCCATAAGGTTACATCTTTCTGAGAGTAAACTTATTCAAGTGCATTCATTTCACTGTTTTCAAGAACCAAGTATTTACTCTGCTTAGAATAGAAAATCCTGTTTCAGATTTTATATTAATATACACATAACTATTGAATCATTGACACTATATATACTTTATTTGATATCTGTACTTTACTTGACCAGAAAACCATGTTCATTTATTCCTTAAACTATTACATTTTAATAACCCAAAAAACTATCTCTGTAACTTACTCTAAGTAAGATTTAAACTCATGACCTCTAGAATGGAGATTAAAGTTACTCAACACACATCTTCTCAGGATAAGGGAAAGAGAGACCTGCTCAATCTAAGCAAGACTCAAACACATGACCTCTATGATGGTGAATGTGAGGCACACTACCAAGGCAGACAAAACAGATGACAATTTAAATCATTTAGCTCATTTATAAACTCTGTAAGTTAACTGAACAAGAACATCTATTCAAGAGCATCACTAAATAAAGAAGTAGTATTTTATAGACAGCTTGTTTTAATATTAACAATGGTCATTTTAAAAACTACTTCTGTGCAAAGCTCAGTTACTCTACAAGTTCATTTTTGTCAACCCCCCCCCCCCCTGCTTTGTTCACTATTCAAAATCATCTGCATACCATAGTTTTTATTTTATGCATTTGAAATTTTTATGAGTGCTTCAGTTGATAATTGTTGTGCAGCTGTAGTTAATTTACAAAAAAAATACTCTGATAGCATTGAAACATTCAATAACATATAAACCAAATAATTATTTTCTAGTACAATTAATAGCTGCATGCAGAACTGTTTCTTTATATTGGTTTTTATGCCAAAAATATATTGTTAATAAACTGCTTGATTCAAGCAGCATTTTGTATCAGTTTCACAAATATTTTAATGTACCTCATTAAAGACTTGTATGTACCATTTTAACCTTTAATAAACCTTTTTAATTTGTTATAAACCCATTGCCTTAGGAAATGAAATGTAATTCCTCAGTAATACACTACTAGTGACCATAAATACCTTATATTAAAACACTAAAAAAATTAATTCTGAAAGTATATCAACATAGTTCATACCTTTGATGTAAGCAAAGAAATAATTTGCATTAGCCATGTACATTATCCATTATAGGATTCTGACTTAATAAAGAATTACTGTCATAATAACACTTATTCATGATCTTTTAGGAAACTGATATACAGTGTCTAACAATAGAAAGACTTGAATTGTTTTATTGATCTTTCTTTCCAGAGTAAACCAATTTGCTGAAAAGTTTGAAAAATATAATTATCCTCACATCATCAACAATAGCCTTTGAACTGCACCCACCATGAGCAAATTAGAGTTGCTTTCGACAACAGCATAGTTAAAATAATAATGTGCGTGACATAGACATGAAATTTGAGGTTAAATCTTGAATAGCACAAATAATCAACCTAACTGAGAAATAAATGCTCCATACCTGAAGGATGGGAAAGATCAACAGATATCTTATATCATTAGCATTTTTATGTAGGAATTTAGATAGTTATCCTGCAAATGTAAAACTCTACAATGATAATACAGATTTCTGCTGTATCTCTGGGCAATGCTTTTAATTTTATAAGATTTACTGGGGAGAGTGAAGAGTTGTATGCAAATTAAACCTTTTTCCAGTTATGCATCAGAGATGCAATTAGTGTGCTCAATTAGAAGTATCACCTAGAGCAGTACCTAGTGCCACTGCTCAGCCATCATCATCATCATCATCATCATCATCTGCTACTACCACCAACTATATGAAACTATCTTGTCCTAATGCTTCCTTTCCTTTTAGTGTCTAATGTTTAATATTTTTTTTCATCATATCCCTTTTATTCTTTATCAAACATTGGAACCATTCAATTTTATTTCATGTAATTTCAGCATAAAACATGCTCTTACACACAAACACTCATTCAGTATTTTCTACAACTACATAGATTACCCAGGTAAAATATCGAAAATTAAAGAATAATTATTTATGCATACTAAAATTGGCTTATTTAATCATTTGTTTCAAGATAATTTTTTACACTATAAAGGATGATTGACTCATCTTTATTCTTCAACTACCATGTGAAATATGTTTGAATGGCCATTATTTTTTAAAAAATAAACTTTTTTTCAAATAATTACTATCTTAGCAGGAAGTTTTTCTGCTGTTTCCAAGAAGTATGGAACAAAAATATGTCTTTCTCATATATATAGTTATTGATTATAGGGTATAGGGTAAATAACTGAGTTTCAAAATGTTGGGCAAAAGATATTTTGAAAATAAGCTCCTCAATTGATGACAGCACCCTCATTTTTATTGTTGTATTCTAGATGCACCCTTCTTGCTTTAAGTCTCACTGCCATTGCAGTATAAAATGCTGTTTGTCTTTTAGGGTTATGGGGGAGCAATAACCACCCAATTTTGACTGAAAGAAGCTCATTGGCTAAAGCAATTAGCATGTAAATCGTCAAGATCACGTTGGTTACCACATTGAAATATGAAGTCCCTGTGGAACTATTTTTTCCTTATTATTCATAAATTTCTTCCTCAGACAATAGTAATGAACAAACTCACTTATATAAATTAACTTTTTACAGCAAAACAACCAAAAAGCCAGAGAATTGTAAGAGAAATACTGCCTAGGTGTGTACTAGTATAATGTTAATTTTAAAACAGTAATTTTTATACCTTTACAAAAATATACTACTGAGTTAATTCTGAGCATGTGCAGGTTACATATGTAATAAAAAGTATGTTGCTTCTTGTTTTGTGTGCCGAATTACACTTGTAAAGGAAGCAGTATCACATTAACACAGCTAGAAGTGATATAAACTGAACTACAAACGATTTTGCTCAGTTGCAATAGTAACAGTTTTCTTACTTAACTACCTCCAGGGCACTTTTTTCAGTTATACCCATCAATTGAGTAACCTGTTTTAAATCATCCTTTTTATTCAATATAAACTTGCTTCAACATTATCTCATGTACAAGTTATTTTAAGACATTTTTAAATGTATGAAGAAGAACTGTCTTTTTCAATGACAAATGAGACAAATGAATTGAAAGTTGCCTGCAGTATTGGTTAATATTGGTGATTTTTAAAAAATATGGAAGTTTTAAATCATTCTTTTTTGAACCTGGGAGAAAACTAACTATGAGAAATGTATACTAGGATCACTGTGTGAAATAAAGAAAATATGAAATAAAATCCATCATATCCTTCAGTCCTTCTAAACTGTGTTTTTGACTTTTCTTTTACAGGTAAGTACCTAACTATGATGTTCACTTTTGATTCTTTCATTTGCTGCTTAAATTTTATATTTGTGTGTAAAGCACTCTTGACATTTAAAAGCAGCATATCCTTAACTAATTAACAGCCATTTTACATCTAATATTCATTTTAGTAATGAACTTTGTACTATTTCTAGGGAACAAGATATATAATCAGTTAATGTATCATCAAATTCTGCTTCAATTGTTATAACATTAGATTGAATATCATTGTTATTTATGAGTTTTATTATGTTAATCTCTTCTTTAGTAGTTTTATAAAGTGAGGATTATATAAGAGGAGATATTACCTTTAATTAATTTTGGAGGTCTATTTGGTCTTGCAGGGTCAGAATGTTCCATCTGGAGTAACCTAATTATATTTGTCCCCCCAACTTACATGGATTGTGAAGGTTTTTATGTAGCGAGACCATATTTCATGGACATAAAAACGGAATCTTTCACTAAAGACCTATTCAAATTATTTTGAGAAAATTTTTGAGACCTGTACTAAGTATTTGCAATTGCTAGATCATATTAATTCGATTTAGGAAATCAACATTACAGTGGGTTAGAAAAACATACTGTTGATACTATTTTAAAAGGTAGTGGTACAATTTTGACCTTTCTATGTTTCAGCAATAATACTTATATTATTTTAGCTTACTTGTTACGGCATCATTCAAGTATATTATATTAGCATTATCCTCCTTCTCATTTTCCACCATTGCAATGATACAACCTTGCTCTTGCACACACACACACACACACACACACACACACACTGTCATTATTGGAAATATTTTTTAAAAAAGTTATTATTCCATGGCAAGTGTAAAATTTCATTTAACATTCAATAGTTATTATTGACTTTTCTGTGTCTAAATTTAAGTAACTTTCTCTGGTTCATTGAGCATTAATGAAAGGAAATACTATTTTCATAATTGTGGCTGGAGATAGTAAACAATTTCTATTACCTTTAATTTTAATAGCTCAGAGCAGGAAGTTCTGATAGGAAAAACCATAGAATGACAGCTTTATTATAACAAACGTTATTAGACAAGGGGTATACTATGGCAAACGACCAATATGATGTATACAGCTTTCACTTGCATTTTTTCAATATTGATTTTGCTAGAAAGGAGGATCACAGGATTTAAATTTAAATGTTATTCCTAGCTACTGGCCGAAATAATCAACATTCCACCCAGATGTTTTTTTATTCACTAGAAGAAGTACAAATGGTAACCCTGTTCCCATGTTTTTTGTGACATATATTTAACACACTGAAAAACTGCTTGAGTATCACATCCCTAAAATAAAACTGAGTTGTCTCTTGAATAAAACTGAGTTGTCAATGAAAGTAAGTCTGCAACATCAGAAAGTTTGATTAACTTAAAACATTGGTAATTTATACAAACCAAAAAACTATAAATGAAGCATTAAAATATGTAGCACATGTTCAGACGTTACAATTGATGTTCGACTCACAAAAGCAAGACCTTATTACTTGCAATATTTTATAAGGTCTAAAGGTATACATTTTTCAAGATTAAATTATTCTGGGGATGAAAGCCATGAGTAAACATAAAATAATATAAACATTATTTCGGTGATGTGTTTGAACCACATGAATAACAGAGCCGAGAGTTATTCATTTATGAATTGGAACATGCATTTATAATAAACATTTACTACCGTATGTCAAAAACGGCTTTAACTATACACAGGGAATTAGACTTAATTGGAGTATACAATTTTTGTCAAATAAGCTTTCGCATAGCAAGTTGCTGTTTCTGAAATATTAGTATTTACATGTAGTAAGATTTATCACCTTTAACTTTAATGCACTATAACGTGTTTAAAAGTATTCAAGCTTGTTTTATTAGAATACCGGCTTGTGATATAAGCAGCAGGGTGTTTTATACGCACATTTCAAATTCCTCTGACTAAGTTCATGTTGTTTAGTTTGAAATAATTTCTATATAAAATTCAACATAAGGGGAAACATTGTATTTTATACCAAGAGGGTAATGTACCATGATACAAGTGCTACATGAAACGTTTGGCAAGTCTTCATTAAACTGGTTTTAAGAAATTATCATTTATTAAATTTAATATACATATAGCTAACACAACTTTGAATATTATCAACTCCTTTCTGTGAATCGTTAGGTATTTCTAGGTAACAATTTAATTTTAAGAACATTTAGAAACGTATCAAATCAATCATCTTTGATTTATATAAAAGTACTGGTTTTAATTTGCTATTTAGGATATCGGTGGGAAAATGTAAAGAAAAAATCTAACGTGTTTTATTCAGATTCGACTTTCTCTACATCTCTGCAACAAATTATTGTTAAAAAAGCTTGTTCTTCTATCTACTTCATAATCGAATTATTACTTGCTTCCTTGTAAATAAAATAGAAATAAGGGAATACACTAGACTAAAGCAATAGTTATATCTTATAAAAGCTGGTTGCCATTTGTTTGAAATTTATTTCTTTGTCTGGCCAAGAGTAGACAAATTCAGTTTGAGAAAAGTATAAGTATTTTAAAACTCAAACCAATAACAAGGAATATCTCAGAAATGGTCAGTACTACAAAGGAAACATATATGACATAAATTGGTGTTTTAACGGGATCTATATTTTTTGTGTAGTACGTTTTTGTCTATCTCTTACGATTGTCTGGTTATGCAAAATTCAGTAAAATTCATCCAGAATAAAGAGGTCTTCGAGGTTATTTCCAGAAAATTGAGGATATACATTTTATGTGTCATGTAAATATATTTTATATATGATATTTTAAACAAACTCGTTAAAGCTGTTTTTGACAAAATCAAAATGTAAAGGGCAATTTGGGGTGGGGGGATTTTCTTGAAAATGTTCATGTCGCATTCTTGGAAAGTACTAAACTTAAGTACCTAAACACGTACTTCCGGTGAAATCTCGGTATCAAATTGTCGGGGTGGAATACAATATCTTCTCTATACATTATGCACATTGTACATATATTTCCTCACATTGAAAGGTAGTGATGACTGGAAGGAATGGCAATCGCTCACGGCGAGTATTGATACAGACAGCGTGTTAACTTCTTGTGCTGATGGCTGGTTCGACGAGTGCAGTGGCGGCATCTGGTAATAGAGCTTCAATATTCCAACACCTGTGTCATTTAGCAGCTGGCAGGCAATAAAATCGTTCTTGTCTATAAATCAGGTATCGAGCTGGATTACAAGATACGAATATTTTGAAAATGGTTGTATACGTGATACAGCTTTATTATACGTTATGGAAGTGAAATAAAAACTATTAACTCAGTATATGATTTGTTTTTATTAGCCTAGAATTTACATTTATCTGCATGATCAGGTACTTCAAGCGCTAATTGATCCTATGCAGGTTCTGTAAGTAATGCGCATAGCCCTAAAAATTCCTAATGACAGCTTGTAAGAGAGATTATATCGGCATTGAATTGCATCAAATGGGTGTAAAATAAATAATGAACATTGAGAGACGTGCAGCTGAACGAATACATTGGTTCTGGAGTCGTTGTTTTATGCCGTGACGTGACGTGACCGGAAAGTCCAATACATTGTGTTAAATGGAGCTATTTAAAGTTTACTTAACGTCACGTAACTTAACGCACTGCCAAACTATTCCTTCCCGTTATGTTAAGTGATGTCACGTAGTAATTAGAAACAGTCGGTGTGAAGCAGTAGCATGGAGTAATAAAATAATAATTGCTGTAACGTCAAGTCAAAGTACAACCTAATAGGCATTTAATAACTTCACGTTACGTCCCATGATGTTAAGTAAAGTTAATCGTGATCGCTATTATTTATTATTATATTAATTTACATTCCTTAATAAACTTAAGCAATTTTCTGACTCAATCTATAAATAATTTTATATTAGAAATAGATACATCAATTTTAATCACATGTAATAGGCAGTAGCAATATGTTAATTTAATTTCCTTTTTAACACTTTTCCTTGTTTGGTGCTTATATTTGGTGATAAATAATCGAATAAATATGTCATTACTCTTAAAAGCTTTGGTGGGAAAATTATTCTCTCTTGGCGTTGTAATTGTGGTTTTCTCATAAGAAGATAAGATGTGTTTTATGGGTCAAGTGAATCCCCCCTCCCAAAAAAAAAACAACATCAATTCAGAAACACATTCTTGTGTAGGTGTGCCAGGTGAAAAATTGTAAGGAAATGTCTCCACTATGTGTTACTTTATTGCTCTGAAATTTTAAACAATTTAATTGTTATGCATTATCAAATGTGAGACAACATAATATAGCCGGCATGGAAATTGTTGGGTTTACAAGAGGCGCCAACTGGTAAAAATTGTAGCCACTGGGTAATGTGGTGGTTTGGCCTGTGTTATTATAGGTAAGTCGTGACATACATAGTTGATCATAGTCTTTTGAGGCACTGGAATGCACATTTATCCCTTTGTACTGCCTCAAAATAATCTGATCAATGAATGCCATCATTCGCAGCATCCTAGAAATAGGCAACTTGCATGATACCTCCCAGCAGCACATGAAATAAACGAAAATGAAACAGATGGCGAAAGTAAACCGATGCAACCGTGAAGCTCTAGATAAACCCTGTACTTAGCAGTTCTCAAGCGGGTCAGGGTTACCTCCTCTGAATTATGAGAAATAATTAGGCTATTAATTATTATTGTTCTACCAAAGGGAACAAAAAAACTGTGCTTTTAGTAAATATATTTCACATTTGGACATTATTTTGAAACCTTGGACATTAAACATGAAAGCACAAACCTATTCGAAGGCAAAGATTGTATAATTACCTTCTTTTGATTGTGCTTGTTAGCTCACGGAGAAATGAGAAGGGTGCTAAGAGCTTGCATTATGAATCTTGTTAATAAAACATAATAATAATGATAATATTAATAATAATTATTATGCTTAACTAACCTTCAAGCTCCCAGTACACATTGCCATGACAGTTTCAAAGTAATAACTAAATTCTCCAAAAGCTGGAAAATGTCCCATTTTGGACAGGTAGACTCAGACTGAAAAAATCTGATGTGTTCCATTCACATGACTTTCTCAACATCTCTGCAACAAATTATTGTTAAAAAGCTTATGCTTCTATTTACTTCATGCTAATCGAGAAAAAAATAGCAGAACCAGCCTTATTACTTGCTTTCTTGTAAGTAGACGTGAATAAAGGTAACACCTTAAGTTAAAGTGATAGTCAAAAGCTGGTTGCTATGTGACTGAAATTCTTTTGTCTGTGTGGACAGGAGTTGACAAATTCCGGTATGAGAAAATTAAGTTTTTCAAAGTTGAAACCATAAATAAGAAATATCTAAAAAACGATCAACTCTACGAAAAGAGTGTATATCACATCAATTGTGTGTTTTAACGTGCGCTACATCTTTTTGTGTGGTAAGGTTTAGTCCATCTCTTACGGTTAAGCAGTTATGCAAAATTCCGTGAAATCCATCCGGAATAAAGAAGTCTTCAGAGGCTATTCCCAGATAATTCAAGATATACATTTTATTTGTCAGGTAAATATCTTTAATATAGGATATTTTAATCAAAATCGCTAGAGCCATTTTTGTGAAAAACAAAATTTTCGAAAACGTTCCATGTAAAGGGTAGTTGGGGGAGGGGGATTTTTCTGAAAATCTTCGTATTGCATTCTTGGAAGATACTAAACTTAAATACCAAGTTTGGTATTTTACCGACTTTTCGCTTTTGAGTTATCGTGTTCACAGACACACGCACACACACACACACACACACACAAGGATCTTTTTTTTCTTTTTTCTGAAAATGCTTTTTTTGGATACAGGGGGCCCCAAAACACATATTTCCGGTGAAATCTCGGTATCGAATTTTTGGGTGCATTGCAATACCTTCACTATACACTATGTACATAATACGTATAGAGGAAGCAAAAACCAATGTCATAGCCTGGAGTTGACTACTGGTCTCCGTCTAGTTGCTCTAATCACTGAATTTTGCATAACTGGTAAACCGTAAAAGATAGGCAAAAACTTATCACACAAAAATATAGATCTTGTTAAAACACACAATTTATGTTATATACATTTTAACGTGGAGTTGACCGTTTTTGAGATATCCCTTATTGTTGGTTTCACTTTAAAAATAGGTATACTTTTCTCATACGGACATTGTCAACTCCTGTCAATACAAACAAAGGAACTTCAGTCACACTGCAACCACCTTTTGGCTATCACTTTAACCTATGGTACTCCCTTATTTTCCTTCTACTTATAAGGAAGCAAGTAATAAGGCTATTTCTCAATTAGCATGAACTAAATAGAAGCATAAGCCTTTTAACAATAACTTGTTGCAGAGATGTTGAGAAACTCATATGAATGGAACACATCAGTTTTTTTTTTTTTTTGTTTATGCATATTCGTTTATCACCTTTTATAATGTCCGCAGCGGAGTACATTCGACCATAAAGCTTTGTGTTTTGTTAATCAAATCTCCCTCAGAGAGATTAAGAATGGTGGAAGAAGCATATGTTGAAGCAGATGAAGAAAACTGAGATGTATGAATACCATAAACGTTTCAGTCAAGATTGTCGAATGCTGAAGAAATTACTGTACATACGACAAGGGCACTACGACAGGTGTCTGAAAATGGCTTCCAGGAGTGCTTCCAGTTTCTTTACACGCGAAGGTAGAAGTGTGTCACTGCGGAAGGGAATTATTTTGAAGAAAGTTTTTGTAAATTACCTTAAGGTGATCTTGCAATTGTGTTTGTAAAACGGGTGTCCTGTATGATATATAAACACTAACAAGCCTTAATGGAAAAGTCCAACAAAGACGGCAACATCAACTTGTATGCTATAATGCAGCCCTGCACAGGGTTTGCGCTCCCGTCGCCGGCTCACAGTTCGCGAGCGGAGTATAGGTACTGGCAGCGCTCTTGTTTACGAGTGGACAGAGAGGAGAGGTATCGTACAGTACGTACACGAAAAGAAATGCAAGCTTTCATAAATGATTTCTCAAAATATTTTTTACTAATTTATGGTTAGGAAAAATATATTTTAAACAAATTATTGCCTTCTATAGCAGATTAAATCCGCGGTTTTATGTGATTAGCAGCTGAAAAAATCGTGTCATAGATGTTCAATACCTGTTTTTATTTAAGTTCATGATAGAAAACAGTTGTTCTCAGGCGTGTTTCGAACCAAACACTGAGATCATTTTCGCAGTTGGCCTGTGTAGTCGTGGATATTTTTGTTAGATACAGTCTTGTAAAATTCATCAGGGTAGTGGTATTGTTGAAACGCTCTTTAGCTCTTATATCACACTAAAAATCAATAAGTTCAAGCTGCAAATCACGAGACACCGTTTCAACTGATGTTGAGAAAAGAATTGCGAGAATTTGAAATTCCTTCTCAATTGAATCAAGGTTTTGAAATCTAGAATCGAATTCATTTTGAATTTCAATTAATACTTCAACGAAATCACTGAACACCGCTCCATCACAAGCACTTTGTAAGGTTGGAAAGAGAGAATTTGTTCCAGCTGCTATGAAAAAGTAATCGCTTTCCCACGCAACGTTGAAAGTATTTGCCTGATGGTCGCTTTTCTGAATGTTAGATTCCTCCATTATAGAAGGATACGTAAGCAGGGAGCGTTAGCAGTCGGCTGCACACAACAGACAGTCCACCAGACAACTGCTTTAAAACTGTCCTACGCCATTCTTCTCTATCACACAGACAGCGCTCTACGAGCTGTCATTGTGGCTCGCCCGCTCCTACCGAGCGTTCACGCTCAAAGAGCGCTGTTTGTGCACCCATGCTATAATGGATCAAGTGAGAGAGAATGTGTGAGTAACATTTTATTAGGCTGAGATGGATTAGTTTTACAGCAGCACCTCTCAAGCACGTAAAATCTCACGCGTGTAAACGGATGCAGAGGTGGTGTTTGCGCTAGGCTCTATTCGAAAACATCACAGTGCCAAAGAAACAACGGATGAGAGAATTATTGAGTGATCAAGACATGCTTAAGCAAAGAGAGACAGCGCAATTACCCAAAATCGAGGAGTGACTGTTTCCACTGTGGTCCACCTAATGGTGTCTTTTATATCTTGAAAGGCCCTGGTTTACAGCATGGAACTATTAATCGTCCTTTAGATAAGCAAGAGGCAAGTTAGCTGTAATCAGTTTCAGAATTTTGAAAGGTCACAATGTTTTCACTGTGCGAAGATAAATAAGTGCAACATCACAACATTGACAGAAAGCAGCGATTTTATTTACAAAATATACAAAATATATAGAATTATCTAAAGGCATCTCTGAATGTTCTATACAATTTTTAAAATCCCTTTTCAATGCATCTGCCGATACTATTTGTAAGCTAAAGTTAGATACGGTGCAAAAGAGTGGTTTACTTAATTTTTATTTTTCATTTTCTATAATCATTAGTAGTTCATTATAATAGTGATTACCTAGGTTTAGCTATGATGACAAGTTTAATTTTCGGAATACAATAGAATTTATATCATGAAAAATTTGCAACGAATTATTTTAAAAATATTTATTTTTTCTAGCACGTATGTAAAAGTGAATAGTAGGTAGAGAAGATATTGTATTCCGCCCAAAAATTTGAAACGATATTTCACCGAAGATACATGTTATGAAGATCCCCGAATCCAAAAAAAAAAAAAAAAAAAAAAAAAAAAAACTCTTTTACAAAAAAGGTTGGTGTGTGTGTGTGTGTGTGTGTGTGTGTGTGTGTGTGTGTGTGCAGGTTCTCATTAGGTTTCTTTTTTGCTCATTAACATATATTCACTCCCATTCATTTTATGGACCTGCGGAGAGGGTGCAATACTTTTAATTGAAGAAAAAAAGTTAATCGGAAGCGAGAATCGACCTGGTTCGAGAACTTATATTTTGTTACACATTTTTATTTTCTCTAGGAGTTGCATTACACCCAAAAATTCGATGTTATGTTTTGAGTTCCCTGAGTCCAAAATGTTCTTTTTTGCAAAAGGTACGTGTGTGTCTTTAAGAAGCGTAACTAAAAATGAAAATACTGTTAAATAACAAACTTGTTCTTTGTGGTATAAATGCCGGCCGTGAAAGCCTTAATAGTTTTATGGTATTTAGTTTAGTATCCTCTAAGGATGCGACACAAAGATTTTGAAGAAAATCATCCCCCCCCCTCAAACTACACTTTACATGGAACAATTTTTGAAAAGTTTGTTTTCTCAAAAATTGCTGCAACAAATTTGATTGAAATACCATATATTAAAGATATATACATCATAAATAGAATTTATAATCTTGAATTTTCTGCAAATAGGCTGTGAAATTTAATTTACGGTAGAAGAAAACAATATTCGTCTTACCAACCGGATAAACCACGAAAAATACATGGTTAGAGCGTTCTCAAGAATCGAACCCAGGATCTCCTTATTGAGAGACTTTTAAGTTACGACGAAGCTATCTCGTTCGATGGAAAGAATTTAAATAGACGTTTACTTTCAGGAGCATTAAATCAAGTAACCTTTTGATTTAATCGTGCTTGAGTATCTTATGGGCACTGTAGAGAAACAACAAATCACAGGCGCTCTATTACAAAAGTCTGACCATGCTGTGTCCAAGTGATTAGACCACTCGCCTTTACCAAGGCGGCCTATAATCCACCCCAGGCGACATCATATGGGATTTGTGGTGGACAAAGCGGGTTTTCTCCGGGTTCCCCCGCTTTCGCATTCCACCGATACGCCACCTTCATTCCGTCTATCATGTCATCGCCTGCAGTGCTATAGAAGTAAAGGAGGGCGTTAAACACTATAAAAAATCTGATTCCATTTACATGACTTTCTCTACATCTGTGTAACAAATTATTGTTAAAAAGCTTATGATTCTATTTATTTCATGCTAATTTAAAAAAAATAGCAAAATAGTCTTATTACTTGCTTTCTTGAAAATAGAAGCGAAATAAGAAAGTACCATAGGTTAAAGTGATAATCAAAAGCTGATTGCTATGTGACTGAAGTTCCTTTGTTTGTATGGACAGTTCATAGATTCCTGTATGAGAAAAGTATGAGTTTTTCAAATATCAAACTAAAAAACAGGAATATCTCGAAAAACGATCAGCTCCACGAAAAAATGTAAATGATATAAATTGTGTGTTTTATCCTGATCTACATTTTTTTGGTAACGGGTTTTTGTCTATCTCTTATGGTTTACCAAGTATACAAAATTCAATAAAAATCATCCAGAATAAGGAGGTCTGTAGAGGTATTCCCAGAAAATTTAAGACATTCATTTTATTTGGCAAGCAAATATATTAAATATAAGGGATTTTAATCAAAATCGTTAGAGCCATTTTTAAGAAAATCAACATTCTCGAACATTTTTCCATGTAAAGGGTAGTTGGGGGTGGGAGGATTTTCTTGAAAATCTTCTTGTCGCATGCTTGGAAGATACCAAACTTAAATACCAAGTTAGGTTTTTAACGGTCTTTTCGATTTTGATCTATGCTGCCCACAGACAGACAGACACTGACATTTTTCTAAAAATGCTTTTTTTTAATGCAGGGGTCTCAAAACATATATTTTCGGTGAAATCTCGGTATCGAATTTTGGGTGCATTACAATAGCTTCTCTATACACGATTTGCATAGTACGTGTAGAGAAAGTAATTACAAAAGAATGCACCAATTTTTCCCAATCTGGAAATGCTCGGAACGTGTCTTTTACTTAACTGATAATTCTTTGTTAGTACAGTTAGCGCTGAGAGTTTAGAGGTTTAAAGTTCCGATACATAAATCATGAAATAGTGTGTTACTCTAACATCGGACGTTACTTACGAGCCCAAAACCGCCTTTACGTCAAGTCATATCACACGTGACGTGCGCATAACGTTCGCTTACCGACTGTCAGATGTTGAGTTCTTTGCAAGCAAGCACTGCTGCATGTATCATATCAGTCTCCCTGTTCCCAAACAGCAAATGGGAATTAAGGACTGCTGCGTGTTTACCTGTCATTAATCTTTCTCTTTTAACTCTTCAAGCTTCTGCTACCTGGCCCCCAAGTGCCAGTATGACACATGTACAAAAGCTTCCCAGAGCTGGGATAAGGATAAATTGTTCTCTCTTCTACTCAACATTTTTTCTCTTCCTTCTATCTCTCTCTTTATTTCGATACTTCGGAGGTTTACCACTTTTCGCTGCTTTTTGTAGATTTGCATCATTTTATTCACACAGATAAAATTTGCTAAGCCGGGCTTAGATTTTCACGTTATTGTATTTACACAAAAGCATAGAAATGTAGATGAAAATAATTTAAAAATTCCTTGAGTAAAGCGGCTTGAAAACAATTTTCACACCTTCCTTCGAAAAGTATTTACATTCAGAATATTATCGTAACATAAACTAAACATCTGATGTGCTCCATTCACATAAACGTTTCTACAGCTCTGAAACAATTTACTGTTAAAAATCTTATGCTTCTGTTCACCTCATGCTAATGGAGAAAAATTAGCAGAAATAGTCTTATTACTTGCTTCCTTGTAAGTGCAAGGGAAATAAGGGAGCATCATAGCTTAAAGTGGTAAGTCAAAAGCTAGTTACTATGTGATTGAAGTTTCGTTGTTTGTATGGATAGGTGTTGACAAATTCCTATATGAGAAAAGTATAAGTTTATTAAAGCTGAAACCAAAAACAAGGAATATCTCAAAAACGACCAACTCAACCAAAAAAATGTATATAACGTAAATTGTGTGTTTTAACGTGGTCTACATTTATTGTGTGGTAGGTTTCTGACCATCTCTTACGGTTTAGCAGTTATTTAAAGTTCCGTAAAATGCATCCAGAATAAAGTAGTCTTTAGATGCTATTCCCAGAAAATTCAAGATATACATTTTATTTTTCAGGTAAATATCTTTAATATACAATATTTTAATCAAAATCGTTAGAGCCGTTTTTCGAGAAAATCAAAATTTTCAGAAAAAGTTCCAGGTAAAGGGTAGTTTGGGAGATACTAAACTTAAATATCAAGTTTAGTGTTCTACTGACTTTTCGTTTTTAAGTTATGATGTTCACAAACACAGGGACCTTTTTCTGAAATTTTTTTTTGGGATACAGGAGACCCTAATACATATATTTCCGGTGAAATCTCGGTATCGATTTTTTGCGTGGAGTGCTATACCTTATCACTACACTATGTACATAGTACGTGTAGAGAAAGTAAAAATCTGATGTGTTCCATTCACATGACTTTTTCTACCTCTCTGTAACAAATTATTGTTATTACGCTTATTCTTCTATCTGCTTCATGGCAGTTAAGATACACATTAGTAGAAACTGTTTTATTACTTAGCTGTTTATAGGTAGAAAGAAAATAAGGGGATACACAAGGCTAAATCGGCAGACAAATACTTTATACTGTGGTTGCTATGGTATGTAAATCCGATTCTTTAAATAATGGATTACAATAAATTTTATTTATAATATTATAAATTTATAATATGGATTGTTATTGAAAATATAATTTGAAGGTGGATTTAATTGTAATTTTATGAAGATTGATAAAATGATCTGTTGACAAGTTCCCATTTAAGGAAAGTATTAAGAATTTATAAACGAAATCAATAACAAGGAATATCTTTAAAATGACCAACACCGGAAAAAATGAATATAATATAAATTATGCGTTTCAACGAGCTCTTTATTTTTTTGTGTAGTAAGTTTTTGTCTATCTCTTACGGTTTACCAGTTGTGCAAAATTCCGTAAAATTCACCCAGAATAAACATGTGTTCAGAGGCTATTCAAGATATGCATTTCACTTGTCAGTAAATATCTTTAATGTCCGATATTTTAATCAAAATGGTTAGAATAATTTTTGAGAAAATCAAAATTTTCGAAAATGTTTCCATATAAAGGGAAGTTGGGGGTAGGGGATTTTCTTGAAAATCTTCGCGTCACATCCTTGGAAGACACTGAACTTAAATACCAAGTTTGGTATTTAATGGGTTTTTTGTTTTTGAGCTATGCTGTCCACAGACACACACACATACACGGACCTTTTTCCAAAAATGTTTTTTTTTGATTCAGGGGATCCCGAAACATGTATTTCCGGTGAAATCTCGGTATCGAATATTTAGGAGCATCATAATATCTTCTCTATACATTATGTACATAGCACGTGTAGAGAAAGTAATAATTTACAATATTAATTACAAAGTTACATTAATAGGTAAGTCATGGATACTCGATATTTTAATGGAATGAAAAACTTATGTTCAACAATGGAAAGACATTTACATAAGAAAGAAAAAATAAATGTGCTAGAAGTTCAGAATAATAAATAGTATATTACTTTCTCTACTACATATAATAAGAAAGGAGAGTATTGTTATTACATCCAAAGTTTTGATAGACATTTCACACATAGTATGAACTTTACATAATAAAGGCAGTATTTGTGCACGTGAAGAGCATAACGCAGTTGGATAAATACCAAAGATGCGCAACAAATATTTACATAAACCCTCCATATTCCAACTATTCTTTAAATGAAACATTTTTCGAAATTTTGGATTTTCTCAAAAATGGGTCTAAAGATTTTGATTTAAGAATATTAAAGACATTTACACGGTAAAGGAAATTTATATCTTGAATTTCTGGGAATAGCTCTAAAAGTCCTTTTCATTATCGATGACTAATGCATAACCGTTAAACCGTAACATTCATTCCAAATCTTACCGCCTACAGAAAATAATAATAATAATAATAATAATAATAATAATAATAATAATAATGCAGATCTAGTTAAAACACTCAATTTATGTCCAATACATTTTTTTAGTTAGCCAAATCAGAGAAATTCTTGGTTATTGGTTTAAAATTTTCCAGTAGTTTCACTTCCCTCAAATTATAAAACGTTTTTTACTTTTTTCATCCTAGTCACGCAAAAAGAAAATCATGTTAATACGCTCACATTAAGGCCAGCTCTTGAAAGTTTTGACAATTGCTTCAACTAGTATATTCTCTTATTTCTCTTGTAACTACATGAACATATGTAATAAAACCATTTATTACACAATCTCATTCTTCTCTCTACTTCATGCTAATCGAGACATATATAGCAGAGATGATTTTATTAATCAGTTCCTTCTAAGCAGAAGCGAAAAGAGAATGCACTTGGTTAAACCGATAGTCAAATCTTTAAAAGGCGGTTATTATGTGATGCAATTGAAATTCTCTTCGACCAAAAGTGAATAATGACTTTCTATTTGAGAAAAGTCTTAAGTATTGGAAATTTAAAACCAATAACAAAGAATATCTCTGAAATGGTTACTTTAAAAAGAAGTAAACCAGACAAATTGTGTTTTTTGACGTGATCTACATGATCTGTGCAGTATATTACGGTTTACCCTTATGCTAAAGTCATTCAGAAGAAGGAGGATCTTAGAGGCTATTCCCAAAGAATTCAGATATCGATTATATTTTTATATATACATTATATTTATTATTCAGAATATTTTCCCCACAAAATCTTCGTTAAAATATTTTTTAAATTCAGGTTATTGCATCCTCAACCTTACTTTTCATAATTCTTTTAAAAAGTATCCTATAAAATATTTTGTTTCACAAAAAATAGAATCTAATATAATTTAATTATAGCTTCTCATGTAAATAGCTTTAATATACGGTGTTTCAATAAAAATCGTTAGAGCCATTTTTAAGGAAACCGAAAATATGGATGAAGCTTCCATGTAAAGGTTAGTTTCGGATAAGGGATTTTTTTTAATATTCGTATCGTATCCTTGGAATATACTAAACTTAAATACAAGTTTGGTGTTGAACCGATTTTTTGAGTAGCCAGTTTCTGACTTTTAATAGAGAGAGAGAAAATATTAAGAAAAGTTTCCAAAATATGCAAATTTAAAGATAACATCCTAATATATTATGTAATGTACAGAGTGTTGGTCAGCTACCCGAAATATTTTCAGAGAATAAAAAGATGTCTTAAACAAGACACAGGAGTCCTCTGGTCTTTCTGTTCAAATTTCGAAGTTATGAAAAGTTTCTAAAGCACTAGTCCGCCACTAGCTGGTGAGAAAACAACATCAAAACCCAAGGGCAGTTGGAGAGCGTACCTTTCTGGTGTAATGGTTATGACATTAATTTCACACAAAAGACAGTATTTCTTTTCGCTTGAATTTCTCCACCAAGCAGTACTTCTTCGGATGGACCTGAAGAAAAAAACTGATGTGATCCATTCATCTACATCTCTGTAACAAATTATTGTTAATAAGCATATTCTTCTATTTCGTGCTAATCGAGATAAACATTAGCTGAAACGGTTTTATTATTTAGTGTCTTATAAATAGAAGGGAATACACTAGGCTAAACCGACAGTCAAATGTTTTAACATATTGTTGCTATGAGAATGAAATACGTTTCTTTGCGTGGCCAGGTGTAGACCAGACGAGAAAAGTTTAACTATTTTAAAACTGAAATCAATAACAAGGAATCTCTCAAAAAACAGGCAAATCCACGAAAATATTTATATAATATAAATGTTATTGTGTATTTTAACGAGCTCTACAATTTTTAAGTAAGTTTTTGGCTCTTTCTTACGGTATACCAGTTATACAAAATTCCGCAAAAATTTATTCAGAATAAAGATGTTTGCAGAGGCTATTCCTAGAAAATTCAATATATATATATTTATTTATTTGTTATGTTAATATATTTAATATGCGATATTTTAATCAAAATCGTTAGTCATTTTTGAGAAAATCAAAATTGTTGAAAATTTCTCCATATAAGCGTAGTTTGGGGTGGGGGGATTATCTTGAAAATCTTCCTGTCGCATCCTTGGAAGATACCAAACTTAAATACCAAGTTTGGTTTTTAACCGTCGTTTCGTTTTTGAGCTATGCTGTCCACAGACAGACAGACAGACAGACACACACACACACACACACACACACACACACACACACACAGCTTTTTCTGAAAATCATTTGTTTGGATTCAGGGGGTCCTAAAACAAGTATTTTGGTAACGAATTTTTGGGTGGAATACAATACTTCTCTATCCACTATGTACTTTGTACATACGGGCTAGAGAAAGTTAAAACAGATGGGTTCAATTCGCATGACTTTCTCTACATCTCTTTAATAAATAATGGTTAAAAACCTTATTTTTCTCTGTACTTCATGTTAATCGAGATAAAAATTAGCAGAAATGCTTTCTTATAAGAAGAGAGTGAATAATATATTACATTAGGCTTAAAGATAGTCAAATCATTCAAAAACTGGTTGCCAGGAGGATGAAATCCATTTCTTTGCATTGCCAGGAGCTAACACATTCCCATGTGTGAAAAGTTAAAGTACTTTAAAACTGAAACCAATACTAAGGAATATCTCAAAAATGGTCAACTCCGAAAAGAAACGTATATGACAAATTGTGTGGTTTACGAGAGCTAAGTGTTTTGCGTAGTAAGCTTTTGTCTATCTCTTACAGTTTACTAGCTATGCAAAATCCAGCAAAATTCATCGAGAATAAAGAGGTCTTCAGAGGCTATACTCAAGAAAATTCAAGATATACATATTATTAGTAGTGTAAATATCTTTAATATACGGTATTTTAATCAAAATCGTTAGAGCCATTTTGAGAAAATCAAAACTTTTGAAAACGTTTGAGTAGTTAAAGGGTAGTTTGGAGTGGGGGAATTTTCCTCAATATCTTCGTGTCACATCCTTGGAAGATACTAAACTTAAATACCAAGTTGGTATTTTACTGGCTTTTCGATTTTGAGTTATACATGGACACACTGACACTCGGACGTACACACACATAGCTTTTTCTAGAAATGCTTCTTTTGGATACAGGGGACACTTAAATGTCTATTTGCGGTGAAATCTCGGTATCGAACTTTTGGGTGGAATGCAATTTCTTCTCTATACACTAGGTACATAGTACGCGTAGAGAACGTAAAAAGAAAAAAAGTTAAATCCATAGCAGGAAGCGAACCTATTATCTTCGGGTCTTCAGCTTTTGGCATTGTACATTACGCCAAGAAGCAATCAAAGAAATATCTCTAGAATATGCTACAAAACGCAAGAAGATCCATTGTTAAGTGATCTGTCCGAGATTTGAGAGAAATTTAGGACAGTAAATCTTGAGAACGCGAATAACAAGCTGCTGAAAGTCGATCGATTATCAGTTTTAAAGACATTCATCTGACTTTGATTTAATATCGACCAATCTGTTTAATAGTTTATAGCTGTGTTAAGTTAAACCGTGGAAATGTATTAATAAAATTTCTTATATTGGACACGTCTATAATCCCTTAAATTATTTCGGTGTAGTTAATTTTTTTTTCCTATAAAATACAGTCCGGAGGCTTGTCAAGACTCCGGCACTATATTATTTTTTCCTGTTTTTTCCAGTTTCCTAAATTTCCTTAGTTGATCTATTACTTTAACGTTTTCTTTTTAGTAGATATACATACACAGACATATACACATTTACAAACGCATAAACACCCATACCCAAGGCGGGACTCAAGCCCACGATCCCCATTGCCCACGAAGAACCAAAGCTATGCACTTTAGCCAGCGCGGCCATGGGGACCGGCTAAAAGCTTTTTGGGTAATTCACCCTAAGCGAGATTCGAACTCACGACCTGTTGAATGTGAGGCAGACACGGTACTACCACACTACCTAGGTGGGCAAAAATTAACACCCTGCATATAATTTTTAATGTCAAAACATCTTATTGTCTAAGGTACGGACATCAAAGTCAGAAATCTGGCAGCTTGCGTGCCACGTTCAGCGGTGCAGTATTCGTTTCTTGGAGGTTGGTCAGCAAACTTACGACAATCACATTTTGAGGCAACTGAAATCTTTGAGAATACATTCTAAACGCGTATTCTATCATGTCATAAAAATATCATACATTATAAATGAAAGAACTCCTACCTTATTACACTAATAAATATCTGGTCGTTCTGCATGTATTACTCACACTTTCAGAGGGCATTAATATGAAATAATAAACTGCTTCTATAACTAAACATGAAAACTGAACGAAAATAAAAAGATACAAATCGTGTGTAAATGGGGATAGAAATAGTAAACATTATACACAGGATATTATTCTTCAAACTGTTATTATATATTAAAATAATTCATACAATCCCAATTTGGAAAGCTAATCACTTCTCATTAATTTTTTGGTATTTTTGACGATATTAATAAATTGAATTCTGATTTGAAATTTATAGAAATACACCTTCCTAAGATTATTACCAGCCAATATTTTTCTATGTCAAGGTTTTACAAGTGACATAACAGATTACGCTAGAGGTGTACAGTTTTTGATCTACTCCTGTCCATGCCTGCTAGCTAATTCAAAAATTTGGCCTCGCTTGAGGGAAAGCAATATTTTAACTTTTCGCATTTATGCTGAGTAATTGCGTTCCGGAGTAGTGTGCTGCTGTATGGCTATAGGTCTTGAAACCTAGACTAGGGTCTACATCAATTAAAGCATTAGAATCAATTAAACAATGTTTATTTTATAGATACATTTTATATGCAATAAAATAGTCGTTACTGCTGTTTGTTAAAAGAATGAATTTTGAACAGCTGTAAGCTCTTGTTAATAATAATGATGATAGTAATAATAACAATAATAATATTAGTAATAATATTAATAATGCTAAAACTAATAATAATATTAATAATAACAACAACAATACTTGAAACATATATCAACTTTCAAATCTGAAAAGCATGCAAATGTCAAGCTAATGTTAAAAGATAGAATCGAAAGATTGAAATAATCCGATAAAAGCCTTCCGAGCACATCCAAAGTGGTGGCGTTTTATTTCATTATCAATTTGGATTATATATCTATGGACAATAATTTAAGTGTAACATAATAAGCACTAGATGTTATATTGTAAGCCTAATAATAAAATGATGCTTAGCCTGTTTATCACTGGCAGTCAAAATATGATAAACAGATTTTCCAGTCTCACTGCTCTAAAACCTTCGCATCTAACGTCAGTATAAGCCAGGTTTTCCCTTGAGCTACCCCGCGTTGAGTAAAACTGCCTGTCTATGCCTAAATTGCCCCCTGGGAATCCCACCTGCCGGGGTAGGCAGGTACAGGTAGCAAAAAGCGCAGAAATGTGCACCTTCAGTTCATACATACAAGTATTTCAAACAATTCTATTTTTTTAAACATGACTTTTAACATTACTAAATTGCGAACCATCAAAGCCTTTGTAAAATTTTACTATGTTATTCGGTGAATAAATAGTGAACTGCCGAATGGTCGATTGCCGCATTCAATAAGCTCTAACCGCAAACTTATCTAAACATTTGCAGACAGTATTGTGCACCCTTAAGCTCCTTGTACACGATCAAACTTTAATCTCAAATGGCTTCTGATACTGTCAAAGTCTTTGAAAGTGTTGAGAGCAAACAACGGCTGGCTCTAAACGGTAAAAGCTGTGACAATGATTTGAAGGATTTGGTCAATGAAATGCGAAAATGTAAAACTATGTATATCGCGAAACCTGGCGAAAGCAAAAAATAGACAGACCTGGACAAGGAGTGTCGAATACGAGCTGATAGGTTTTAATTTTACAAACACTGGGCTCCGTGGATCACCACAATAAGTTGAAGAAGACACGGCACATGAAGAAATTGTCAGGAAGATTTCCAGAGGTACAGTAATGCAATTTGATATAGCACAGTTAGCCTATAAACTCGTGTTAATTCTACTACATTCGTTTATCTAAAGTTATGGGCGATCTGATGTAAAAGCGGCTGTATCTAAAGCATACGATAAATTATAACCAGTGTGTTCTGAAGCAGTTCAGTTTGCCGAACAGACATGTAAAGACCATATTTATGACATTGTCAAATCTTGGCAGGTATTGCCAAACCATATCTAATCTCAAATATGCACATTTAATACATTTCTTTGTACGATCTTGAACTGAAAAACAAATTTGATAATGTACAAAAAACTTTAGACCCAGCCATTTTTCCTGAGCCTGAAGGCCACTAAGTTGTTTCACTCAGCCTGTACAATCATGGTCACGAACGGTAATCCCCGCTCTCGCTTTTAATGTTTTTACTATTTTATTAATTAATTTATTTATGTTTGTAACTTAACGACCTTGAACCTGGTTGGTCATATAGGAACATGAATGAAATCAACGAAATGATGCTCAAATGATCTAGGGGTCCCTGAAGATTAAAGTTACTCGACATTCTCTTCTCAGGGAAAATAGTGGAAAAAAAAAAAAATCTCCTGGTAAGGCTCCCTTAGTGAGATTCAAACTCCTCTTATATCTCTCTGCCTGCGTGAATAGCTTCTCTGAATCCGTCCGTCCGTCTGTCCAACCATCCAATCGAATCCAATCCCATCCCAGCCATCCATCCATCCATCCATCCATCCAATGATACATATATCATTCCTCATAGCTTGAGAATCAGGGTTACAACAAGATTCTATTAGCCCGCCTGGGTAGTATGGTGTTAGCGTGTATGCCTCACATTCAACAGGTCGCGAGTTCGATTCTCGTTTAGTGTGAGTTAACCGGATAAGGTTTTTTTCGAGGTTTGCCTTATATTGAGAAGACGAATGTCGAGTAACTTTAACTCTATGGACTCCGAGATCATTTGGCATCATTTCACGAATGTCATTCATCGTCCGATATGACCAACTAGGTTAAAGGACATTAAGCTACATTAAAAAAAATCTGATGTGTAGCATTCACATGACTTTCTCTACATCTCTGCAACAAATTATTCTTAAACAGCTTATACTTCTATTGACTTCAAGCTAATCAGAAAAATTTAGCAGAAATATTCTTATTAATTGCTTCCTTATAAGTAGAAGCGAAATAAGGGAGTACCATAGGTTAAAGGGATAGTCAAAAGCTGGTTGCTATGCCACTGAAGTTCCTTTGTTTGTATGGACAGCAGTTGACAAATTCCTGTATGAGAAAAGTATAAGTTTTTCATAGCAGAAACCAAAAACAAGGAATGTCTCAAAAACGATGAACTCCACGAAAAAAATTATAATAGCATAAATTGTGTGTTTTAACGAGGTCTACATTTTTTGTGTAGTAAGTATTTTTCTATCTCTTAAGGTTTAGCAGTTATTCAAAATTCCGTAAAATGCATCCAGAATAAACTACTCTTCAGAAGCTATTCCCAGAAAATTCAAGATATACATTTTATTTGTCAGGTAAATGTCTTACGTATACAATATTTTAATCAAAATCGTTAGAGCCATTTTTGAGAAAATCCAAATTTTCGAAAAAAGTTCCATGTAAAGGGTAGTTTGGGTGGGGGGATTTTTCTCAAAATCTTCGTGTCGCATCCGTGGAAGATACTAAACTTAAATACCAAGTTTGGTACTTTACTGACTTTTCGTTTTTGAGTTATCATGTTCACAGACACACACACACACACACACACACACACACACACACACGGACCTTTTTGTGAAAATGCTTTTTTTGGATATTGGGGACCCTAAAACATATATTTCCGGTGAAATCTCGGTATGAAATTTTTGGTGGAGTGCAATACCTTCTCTATACACTATGTACATAGTGCGTATAGAGAAAGTAAAAATACTCTATTGGAGGAGAGGAACTGAGTGAAATGAATTGACAGTTATAAAGCAGGGAAAATGACCTTGAGTGGACTGACGAAAATGAGAACACTGTTACACGGGTATGTTCAACTTAAATGGGCAAAAATTAAGGCGCAGTAACTCATTCTACTCCGTGTGAAGCATTTGGATGTGCAGCTCTGCGATGTAATGCATCTAGTGTTGCCTTTTCTTTTTACTTCGGTGATATGTTTTACTTTGGACAAGTCCATCAATTGATGTACAGAGCCTAACAAATCAGCCAAATAGTGTCGTGTAGTCTACTGTTTTATATAATTGTTTAACGAAGCTTTGCTCGCAAATGCACGTAGATTCAAACATTGCCATTAAATATGGTGCAAATAATCGCAATTTGGAAAAGGAATCCTTAGACAATGATCTAAATACTTCCCAAGCTATTACTTTTCAGCATTTTATCTTCGCACACTTTTTAGAGGATTTTTTTCTATTTGCACTGCGTGTGGAGCCTCTGAAAATAATATGAAAATGACAAGGTGACATTCTGTTTAGGTTTGCTAATAGCAGAACATTCATTACCGTGCTCTACGTATATATGACAGTATATGGACTAGCCAACATTTCCTCACCTTGGCTGGGATCGGAGGAAACCGAGTCGAGTTCTGATATGGGTATCTGGCAACGTTACCTTTTGACTTGTTTGCTGTAACACAAGTTAGCTAACAGTAAGGTACTTGCACTGGAGAGGCGATGTTTGTTCTGGTACATGCTATCGTTGCATGACGGTAGCTCTAGCAATTGTGTAGCAGACTCGAAATGTTTAGAGCAGGTTCACTTAATTAGTATAAAAATACATTTTCTAGCTTTTGTTCATATGTATTTTACAAGATATCAAATTGATTAAAAAAATCACGGAGTTTATAGAATCCAGTCATTGCCAATTTTTTAAACTTAGAACATCTAATATGTTTCATTCACATGACTTTTGCTACATCTCTGTAACAAATATTGTTAAAAACTTAGTTTATATTCACTTCATGCTAATTGAGATAAATATTAGTATAAGTTGTTTTTGTACTTGTTTCCTTTTAAGAAAAATGGAACTAAAGGAATGTATTAGATTAAAGGGCTAATAAAATCGTTTAGAAGCTGCTTCCGGTTTTTTTTCCAGGCCAGGAGTTGACAAATTTCCGTATAAGAAAGATTTTAAAATATTTTAAAACTGAAACCAATAACAAGTTTTTGTGTCCACAATAAAGAAGTCTTTCGAGGCTATTCCCAGAAAATTCAAGACTATATTTTATTTGCCATACCTCTTTATTTATATACTTCTTTATTATACGGGTTTTAATCAAAATTGTTAGAGCTATTATTTGAGGAATTAAACATTTCATTTTTTTTCATGTAAAGTATAGTTTGGGGTGCGGGGATTTTTATCAAAATCTTCGTGTCGTATCCTTGGATGATACTTAGCTTAAATACCAAGTTTGATAGGTATTTTAGCGCCTTTTCGTTTTTGAGTTATCGTGTTCACAGGCACATAGACACACGGATACACACACACAAATATATATACACATATGTGCACACATACAGGGACTATTGTCTAAAAATGCTTTTTTGATACAGGGGATCCTAAAACGTATACTTACGGTGAAATTTCGGTATCGAATTTTTGGGATGGAATGTAATAAAATTCTTCTCTACCTATGTACCATGTACTATGTAGAGAAAGCAATAAAAAGTAAAGGAAATGACAGGCTTCTCTGGTCTTGTTTAATACTAATTGCAATATACCATAAGAAGCATCGATTTGTGAAAACAAAAGCTCTTGAAGCATATACAACGTTTAATTTTGTTAGATAGCGACATCGGAGAAATGCTACATTTCTCAACTATAGTTGTCTTGCTGGAAATGGTAGTGCGAATTTTTTCAGAGATGTTTAATGGAAAGAATGACTTGGGTTTTCTAAATGAGTTTCATAAGATGTCCCGAATGTTATACATGAAAAACCCCCGGTTCATTCCTAACGGAAACCTTTGTAAGAGCGAAAAACCATGACACTTATAAAATATGAAAGAATATGTTTCCATAAAATATTAAGAACCTAGTGCGCTGGTAGCATCTCTATCTCACATTCAAGAGGTCCCAAGTTTGCATCCCTATTAGGGTAGGATACCCGGATAAGGAGGTTTCCGGAGGTTTCCCTTATCCGTAGTTAATGTTAAAATACAGTTCTTGCAAATATAAGTTTTTCATTCAATTGATATAAAATTTTTAAAAAATAATTGCAATTATAATGTATAGACTGCCCACAAAATGAATACGAGGGCTGTTCCAGAACTACCCGACCTAACAAAGAAAGTACAAAAATTTGGGGGAAAAATATATTTATTTCTCTGCATAGTCTCCTTTCAGCCCAATATTCTTTTCCCAGCGATGTCAAAGAGCTTCGAAACCCTGTTTATAATGAGAATTATCGAGGTATGCAAAATAGCCATCAATTGCAAACTCCACCTCTTCATTGTTGGCAAATCTTCTTCGACCAAGTCATTTCTTCAAGTTTGGAAACAGAAAATAATCACAGTGGGCTAAATCTGGCGAATATGGTGCATGAGGAAGCAATTCAAAGTTCAACTCTTTGATTTTGGCCATGCGATAATGGACGTGTGAACTGGTGTATTGTCTTGATGAAACAAACCTTTTCTATTTTGCTAAATGCGGCCGGTTTTTCTCGATTCCATCACTCAAACACTGTAACAATTCACATAATATTTGCCATTGATTGATTACTTTTCGTTTTTTGAGATAATCAATGAAAATATACCACTTGCGTCCCAGAAAACTGACGCCATGAGCTTGCCCGCAGAAGGAACTTTCTTCGCCTTCTTTTGTAGCCAATTCTCCCCTTCCAATCCACTGTTTTGATTGTTCCTTCGTCTCAGATGTGAAGTGATGAATCCAGCTTTCATCCATTGTAAAGAGTCGACGCAACATCTCAGCTTTATTGCAGCGAAACATTGCCAAACATTTGACTGAAACATCCTCGCGACGCTGTGTTTTGTTCTATTGTGAGCAAACGCGGCATCCACCTTGCACACAACATTCTCATATCCAAATTTTCAATCAGTATGCGATATCCAGAACTTTGAAATGCCTGCAACGTCTGCTAGCTCGCACACTTTCGACGGTCATCCAATACTATTTTGTGGATTTTATTTTCAATTTCTGGACTGATAACCTCACTTGGTCGATGACTACGATGTTCGTCTTGGCAGCTCGTACGGCCGCGCTTAAAATCTGCCACACAATACTTCACTGTTGTAATCCAAGGAGTAGACTCCCCCAAAGTAGAATCTAGCTTAGCTTCAATATTAGTTGGACTAACATTTTTCAAATGAAAGTATTGTGTCAGATAACGATGACCAGTTTTATCCATGTTTACAAATTTGCTGAGAGCATTCGCTAATGATGGCTTCCAAACAAATACTGAACAATATAAAATCGTCAAATTTAAACTTAAGCTTTCAAAGGTTGGTACTTTTTACCATTGTTGTTATTGTTTGAAGCAACAGCCGCTATCTATCTATACATCCGGTAGGGTACTTCTGGGACAGCCTATGTAACTATTTCGTCACTAAGATAACATATGAATGTCTTGTTTCAGATTGATCACTGAGCAACGTATTCTTTAACGTAATGCCGTTGTCAACGAGTCTAAAGGAAGTTCCGTGTGATACGTTGCGACGACGCTTCAACGGAAATTTAGAAAGAAAGGACCAACGAATAAAATGAATGGAAATTGCTAAATAAATTTCAACGAATCTAAATTTCCGTTGAAGTGTCGTCGCAGCTCATCACACGGACATGTGACAATGTAATACGTTCAGGAATACTAACATACCCAGTGAAAAACCAGTAACAAAAAGACATTCATAAGTTGCTTCAGTCACAAAATAGTTACATATTTTGTAGACACACTGTGAAATATTCTATCTAGTGCAGTGACTTCTAGACACTACAAAACGTATGTACAAATATACCTTGGTGCGTTAAAACAGTTGCAGAACTCAGCGGGAATATTTCAAGTTAAAACCTACAGTAGAGTACTGGCGAGAGTGACCTTCGCTTTACTCGTCTTGTTATCAGCGGAGTCTCTGAGTGGGTCGTGCTCATTGGAATTGGAAAAACTTTAACTTTAAACAACCCCTTTGAGTTCTGCAACTCGTTTAACGTACCAAGGGATATCTGCACACGCCAAATACAGGATAGAGGCAATCCGATATTATGATAGCAATATGGTTTGGTATATATCACTTCGTATTTTGCCTGTCTCTAATTGTAGCTTGAATTACTGAACTAAAAAACAAAGTATTTCAGACAAGCATTTTAATGAACTTTGTTTCTTGTTTTGGTGTGAAAAACCTGCTCTCAAAATTTTAAAAGTATATTTTTTGTACATTTTCAAAGTAAAATAGTCTTCTGCAATATAAAACAACAGATAAGGTAATAAAATTCCGTATTAATTACACCTGTTCACCAAAAATACAAAAGGAAGAACCGAGACGATGGATAAAAATAATGAATTTTCTGCAGCGTTTTGAGGGCAGATGGACACACAAATTATGAATAGTTCTGACTGAACTTTTTGACATAGTAATTGATTACCAAAGTTAAGAAAGGGCTTACTGTTTGCAAGCTCATAAAATTAAATCAGCACGCCATCATACACCCCCTGGCGTTTGCTAATAACACTGGGGGCTAAAATTAGAACACGCTTTCACATTTGAACTGATAAGAAAACATGAGGTCAAACACTTAACGATGGCAAGACTGATTGCTTGTAAAGAATGCAAAATGCTTTGTCGAAGTATCTGAGAGCTAAACTGAGCACATTAAACTGATTGAGCATCTAGAGGCTATCTAATGTTTCTAGAGCTCTAGAACTATTATTAGCTGTGTATAATTTTTATATTCATTGACTTTTAACGGTTTTTTTTTTCATTGTTTAAGCAAGGCCTTTTTCAAATAGTTTCAATACAAACTGTAAAAGGTTGAGGAACTAAATGTGTGAATATGTGTTTAGTATTATTAATCCAACCAAAAAGCATACAACTTAATCATATTTCTGCACAAGAATGATGAATACTCTAATTATAAATGGATCTCTATTGCTATCGGAACATTATTTCGTTATCATCGTCAATCAGAAGGACTAGGCGATGTCCTTATTAATTGAATACGTACTCAGAATAACCTTAATGTTTTTTTTTTATTGGCGATTTTGGGATGTTAGGATAATTTAATGGTGATTATACGGTAGTAATAATAATGTTAATAACAATATCCTTGTATTCAAATATTTTACCCACATTAAAACTAATTATAAATTGACAAAAGAAACTAGAAATTAGAAACATTTTAGGATTTTTGTACCAATGGTATGTCGAATTTTTCGGGGAACTTCTGACATTCTAATTCGATGATGTCAATAATCGTGATCTTACATCTATGTATAGTTTACAAGTAATGTTAGATGTAATTTACATTATTATAACCCTACATGCAACTCATTTCTCATCCCCACTTCCCTCTATAAGACCAAGTCGTTTGAAATCTAAATAGGGGTAGCTTTGGATGTTTTCCCAGAATAGGAGTCATCAAGAGAGACTATTTCTAACTCCTCTTTCATTTCACATAAAACATAACATCTCCAATTCGTTCATTTGTGTCTTTTTCTCTTTTGTCTTCTTTTGAACCAGGTGATAAGGCTAGATGGAGGCTAGTAATAGATATTTGTAGAAACCTTACAAAACGCTCCTGGGAATTGACTTCTATTTTTACAATCAAATATACACAATTTCGTTTATCACTGGTGTTTATAGTGATACTAGGTAGTGCATTTGGGGCATGTAAAGATTCAAGTTCTATGTACATTTTCCTGTTGCTCTGCGAACCGGTTTTTTGAAAACAGAAGACAACACACAGGCCAGCGAGAGTAGTAGCTTCACCAGTCCTGAGCGGACAGTGAGTGTTTCACCTCGTCCTTGTCTCTAATGTTTTAAATTCACAACACAACCTGAGCATCGTATAGTTGTGAGCATTATGGGATAAATGTGTCATAAAATGAATAGAATATGTATTCAGGCATCTGCCTAGCGACAGTTCTGACTTAGGTACGCACATTCATAAGGCAGACACTGGAATTATTTAGGAATCTTTTTGTCAAAAAAATATTTCTGAGCCCAGCTAAGAATCAAAACCCAGAAAATGAAGTTAAATGAAGAGAATTAACAAACAATAACCGCACATAAATATTTCAGTGAGTTAATTATTATGATAGAGACAACATTTTGTGTTGATAATTATTTTAAAAATGCTATTAATAAGTTTAATTAGTAGTTTTACATGAATTTGCATTAATTTCGTGCTGATTTTCAGCAGAATTAAATAGCAATGACATGACTGAAATTAAATTTAACAAATGAGTAAAGTAACATTAATGTTAAAAACACGTTATTTTAGTCACTTTTTTAAAATCAGCATGTTCAATAGAATCAAATATCACATATCAGACCACCAAACGCAACATACAGCTTGTGATATTTTCGTTTTACATAGTTCTTATAAAAAGAGAAAAATCTCTCGCTTGACACTTGATATCACAAACCCAAAACATTGAAGGGACTTTTAGCAGAAAACGTGGTAAGACTCACTTTTTGCTTTCTATGCCAAGAATTACTTTCTATATCTAATTTTTTACCTACCACAATGATTTAGCTGCCCAATAATGACAAAAATTTGATTATAACAAAGAAGCAACTCTGAATTAATACAACTAGTTTTAAATGCGTTTAGTTGGTTAAATGCTGTCATTAAATTGTGTAAATCGCCGGTACTTGATTTAGTAAGCTTTGAAGGCTCAAACAAATCATCTCAAGATTTTGTTATTATACCATCAGTTTCTTTCTCCATTTGGGAGTCCAATTTAGACAAAGCCATACAGTAGCAATCCTTTAAAATGTCTTCTAATGCAATTCTGAGATCCACATCTGCTGCAAAATGCACGTTCTCTGCTTCCAAAGTCACCGTTCTAATATTTCACATTTGTGCCTCAGCGAGTTAATTCGGGATAAAACAAGCTGAGCTATATGCATGTTTTTTCTTTGATTTTAATTCTAATATTATATGTGTTACCAACCTACAAGCTTCAGAAACTAGACTTTCCTGTTTAGTATCTTACTTTAGTGTCTTATAACTGCTAACTTATTTTCGTTAAAATTCAAAATGCTGTTTCACAAATTCTAGCTTCATGATATGAAAATGCAAATGCTAAATTAAAGTTACATTTTTGTTACTAGAAACAAATTAGAAATACATATATCTCATTTATCACTAAGGTTGTTCTCAAAAATATGAAAAATTTAAAAAATTATCGAAAAATAAACCTATGTTAAATGAATAAAGAAGACTTTTACTTTCTCTAGCACATATATACAATATAAATAGTGGATAGAGCGGTTGTGTATTCCATCCAAAAATTCTATACCAAGATTTCACTGGAAATACATGTTTTAATACCCCCTGAATTAAAAAAAAATTATAATCTTGTTCGTGCGTGTATGTATGCTTATAGGGAGCATAGTTGAAAAACGAAAAGTCAGTTAAGTATAAAACTTGGTATTTAAGTTCAGAATCTTACAAGGAGGCGATACGAATATTTTCAAGAAAATTACCCTACCTTACACTTTACATGAAATATTTTTCGAAAATTTTGATTTCCACAAAAGTTTCATAAAAACGCCATATGTATAAGACAACCTTCATTAGAACAAAATGTATATCTTGAATTTTCTGGCAATAGCCTCTGAAAATCTCTTTATTCTGTGTAACTTTTATATAGCTGGTACATCGCAAGAGAGACAAAAACACACTTCACAAACATGTAGATCTCGTTAAAACACATCATTTATGTCATATATCCTTTTTATAGAGACATCCTAGTTATTGATTTCAGTTTTGGCTTTAAACTTTCCTCCAACAGGGTCATTTTTATTTATGTTTCTCTTTTGTTTACTCCTAGTAAGCTAAGAGAACCAAATTTCAATTGTTTCACATAGTGGATTTTAAAAGATTTGTCTATCGTTTCAGGCTGTGAATTCCCTTATTTCCCTTCTTCTTAGAAAGAGGCAAACATAAGACAGTTCTGCTAATGTTTATTATGATGCGGATAAAAGAATAAACTTTTGTAAGAATGGCTTGTTTGCGGAACAGACAGAGAAAGTCATGAGAATGGAATACATTAGAGTTTCTAATTCTGCAACTTTCTTAATTATCGTTAAAATTTTTTGCAAATGAGTTTCAAATTTAGTGAAAATGTGTTCAGGTAATATCAGCAAGGCTCTCTCGAAATTCAAATGGGCTTATGATTTGTACGCATTTGTATTTCATTAAGAATTAAATTTATTACAAATTATTAAGTCGGTGAATTGGCGAGCTAATTAATGACTCACTGTAATAATATTATTATTACATTTCAGGATCGTGACTGCGAGGGAGATATTACTTGTAAATAATACACTGGTTTCACTAGTAAGATATTCTTGTATATTCCTCAATATCACTGGATACAATAATTATTAATTGTAGGAAGGCACAGATAAATTCTACAGCACGCGTTCCCATAGGACACTACCCTTGTGCCGGGCAGTGATGATCGCATCAAGACTGACCGATAACAAATACGCACGGTTGAGCGTCTATATAGGCTCAAAACTTATTTTACGTGCTTCTCCTTATTAAAAATTCTTTAAGGAAGTATATAATACAGACTACCTTTCACTTATAAATAATATTTACGTTTAATATACATATAATATTTATTTGGTACCTATAATATTTATTTCATAAGCTATTTGCGCTTAATGATTATTTAAATATGGGTATACAACACTAGGGGATGCAGTATACTAGAAAGAACAACTTCCAATTTCATGCACGTAGCAATACAATTATCATTGTTGAATTGTTTCAAATAATTATTTTTGATCCTAATGAAATTATACGTAACATATACATTAAATTCAATATTCTGATATTCACAGAACACTTACAGGCTAATTACTTTCAGTAATTAATGTTTTCTTCACCACATAATCAATAAATCAACATGGCATCAATTTCCTTCCATTAAAAAAATAAACTTTTGATATGAAAACGCTTGGCTTCCATATATTAACGTCTCGGTTTTCATAACGCAAGTCTCTTATATAACAAAACACAACTTTGCATATTAAACATGTTGTGATAGGGGCCATGCAGGTAGGAAGGTATTCCTGAATCACTTATTGCATATGATGGCTTCTCTTTTACGTCATAACCATTTTTTGCCGTCATCCTGGTTCTTTCAGCATAACCCGTTGATAAACTGACGCGGATTGTTACCTTGAAGATGTTTATCTCTTCTCTGTGATGTAGTGAAATCATCATTCCGGATTGTTGTTTTCTTTATCTTACTCCTTTTGTCTGCGATCGCATCTTGTAACCAGTGATTATACCTGAATACGTTTGTCAGAAAACATACAACTGTATTTGGCAAACAGATACAGGGTGCAAGTTATTGCGGTGAATTGATGGATGTGTATACAAAGCGTGAAGGTACATTTAAATATTATGCAATCTTAGTATTATAAACCCGTTGTTACTGTATTCAACATTGCGCATAATTGGCTAATTATAATACGTGTGACAATAGTAAAAATTCTTGATAACGGTATTCCAAGTTGTAGTGGCTTATAGAAAGAAGATTTAACTATTTTTACTTTCTCTATGCGTAGATAGAAGAAGTATTGTGTTTCACCCAAAAATTCACTCCCCTGTGTCTACTAAAACGTATACTAAGTATAAGATTCGTGAGTGTATGTGTGTGTGTGTGTGTGTGTGTGTGTGAGGTTGTTGAAAGCACAGCTCAAAAACGAAGAGACCATCAAAGTCCAAACTTGGTATTTAAGTTTAACAAGGATGCGACTGAAAGATTTTCAATAAAATCCCCCCATCCCAAGCTATCCTTTACATGGAAATATTTTTTAACATTCTCAAAATGACTAAGATTTTGATTAAACACCGCATATAAAATATATTTACATCACATATAAAATGTATATATTGAATTTTCTGGGAATACCCCCTGAAGACCTCTTTATTCTGGATGACTTTTGCTGAAGTTTGTTAACTGGTAAACCGTATGATATAGACAAAAACTTACTACTCAAAAATATACATCTCGTTATAACACGCAATTATTTAAATTTAAATTTTTTATCATTTATTTCATCTCTGTTGGCCATGCAAAGTGAACCGCACTTTAATTGTTCACATAGCAACCAGCTTTTAAAAGACTTGAACTATCGCTTTAGCCCAATGTATTACCTTATTTCCTCATTTACTTAGAGGAAAACAAGTAATAAGACAATGTCTGCTAATATTTATCTCGATTAGCAAGATGTAGTTAAAGGAATAAACTTTGTAGGAATACATTTTTTGCAAGGAAGTGAATGGAACGCAATTAGAATTTTTATGTTCTCTTCTCTGAGCAACGAAAATGAAAAAAAGCTGTGTACGTTATTACGCATAAAAATGGAATTTATAATTAGTTACCGTCATATGCTAATAATAGACTGCATCGCAGCAACACCTGCCTACTTCTCTCGCAGGAAGAGAGAGGCTACACCCGCAAGTGGCTGTCTTGTTTATCGGCTCAACACGCAAGGTAATAGCAAATGAAACGCAGGAGCTACCATCTTGTTAACAAATATATATAAAACACTCTTATTTGTCAACTATGGATGCCAGGTTATTTCATTATATATTTCCTACATTTATAATGCTAAGACTATGAAATGTTACGTCCAACTCGTAGACATTCTTAGTATGAAAAATTATGACAACTTTCATACAAAACTACCTCATGATATAATCATTAAGATTGCACCATAACCTTTCTGCTATACATAGGACGTGCAGTAATTTTCCTTTCAAAAACATTGCATATAATTCAAGTATCGCTCAGCTTTATTCATTTACATACATGTCTCACTGAAATCTTGGCAACCTAGAGGATATGTCTTACTGTTACTTAAGCTTGCTGTTACTGAAACAAAGGGATGCAGAAGGCTTAAGAGATGGTCAATATTTCCATATGTTCGCATTAAAAGACTCAAAAAGTGGTAGCACCTAAAAAGTGAAGCAATAGAAATTCTCAAAATAAGAGCAATGTTTCTTTTTTGGTAGTGTTTAACGCTTGCTTCTACTGCTAATATCACCACTGGCGATGACATTGGTGATACATGGAATGAAGTTGGAGCACCGGTGGAATGCGCTGGCAGGGGAAACCGGAGAACCCGAAGAAAACCCACCCCTGCGCCGTCTCGTCCACCACAAATCTCATATGTGGTCGCTTGGGATCAAACCCGGGCCGTCGAGGTCAGAGGCCAGTGGTCTAACCACTCGGCCATGGCGCGGTCCAGAGCAATGGTTAATAATACAATTATTTGACGAACTGCGTGTTCTACAGCGATCTACATTGTTCGTGTAGTATGATTTTGTCTATCTCTTACGGTCTCTTTTTCTTTCGTTATTTACCCTCCTCGTACAGAAAACTTGCACCTCCGGGATTATAAGCGAATGTCCGGTGTCAGACACTTGTTAAGGAGCATACGGACTCTGGATAAGAAACAGTAACCAATATGGGTGATTGACGAGATGCTTGGTAGGAGAGTGAGGAATATGATATTAAATTACTGTGGAATGCATGAAACGAAAGGATTTATGGAGTGGGTCATATTGAATGGCGGGATAAATTGCATATCCTGGAGAAAACCCATTTAGACGCCCCTTTTTCCACCACAAAACCAATACGCGGTACCTCGGAGGGAAATAGATGCAAATAGTCCAACCTACCGGCCAGGGCGCAGCCCCCATTTCCTCCCTATGTTTTATCAGTAAAACCAAATTGCACGAATGTTATTCATAATTTCACCAAAATAAATATCTTATTTGTCCCGCAAATATCTTGCACATGTACTTTAATTATAAAATCATTTTTTTAACAAATAAAAATAAGGAACACTTTTTTGAACTTAATGCTGAACTTAAACCTGGATTGATATTTCATTATTGAGTATGCGCTCATAGACATAAATGGACCTTATATTTAAAAGTTGGGGTTATTGCAGGGGACTTCAAAATTTTTATTTTTGTGAAGTCCTTTATATAAGTTTCTCAGTAAAATACAATAATTCCTGTTGGTGTAATCAAGTAGTGAAAAAGGAAATATGTGGGAAAAGAAATTTGTCCACGACACCGATTTAATATTTTTACTTTCTCTAGCACTTACGTACAATGTACACTCTTAGGTAGAGAAGATATATTTACACAAAAATTCGATACTAATATTTCATAGGAAATAGACGTTTTGAGGTCACCTAAAAGTCCGTATTTGTGCAGCATAACTAAAAACGAAAAGTCCGTTTAATACCAAACTTAGTTTATATTCTAAGGATGCGACACAAACATTTTCAGGAAAATATCCCCCAAACTACACTTTATGAGGAAAAAGTTTCTAAAATGTTAATTTTCCCAAACATGGCTCCAAGATTTTGATTAAAATGTGGTATATTACAGATATTTACATGACAAGTAAAATGTTTATCTGGAATTTCCTAGTGTATAACTGGTAAACCGTTAAAGATAGACAAAACTTACTCTACAACAAATGTAGGTAACATTAAAACACACAATTTATATCGTGTACATTTTTGTTATTGAGCTAACCATTTCGAGGGTATTCCTTGCTATTGCTTTCAATTTTAAATAATTATACTATTCTCAAACTGTAAGACGTCCATGATTATTTTCTTATAGTGATATACAATGTCAATCGCATAGCGACAGCTTTTAAAAGATTTTACTATGTGTATTCCCTTATTTCCCTTCTTTTTATAGAAAAATAAGCAATAAATAATCTCTGTTAATACTTATCTCGATTTTTGTGGAGCAGATAGAGAACTATCTTTTGTGAGACATTTATTTACAGAAGAGGTAGAGAAAGTCACGTGAATGGAATACACAAGGCTTTTAAGTACCAAGGTCTGTTTCAAGTTGTACAATTCTTTAAGAGCAAGTATAAAATAATAAATGTTCGTTATGTAATTTCTTTCACGTAATGTGACGTTAAAGACCAAATTTTGAAATAATATATTTATCTTTCTCCCCTCACATTCATCATAATAAACAGATTGTGAAATAAACTGGAATTTGAGCTGTACAGCACCTGGGGAATACAACGTGTGCTTGCCACGCCGGTGAGAAAACTAACGGATGAAGTAACACTTGCTATATGGGTTTCCACACCATTTCTCCAAACTGCTTTCGCCGCGTGTCTGAGGGTTTTCAAAACACGCTGTTGTTTTGTCTGGCATTAGCATGACATTAAAGTCTTCAACGTCGATCCTCCGGTTTCAAGGCAGCTGATCTACATTCATAGCTCAAACCGATCGTGGGGTTGGCTTCTTCATGATCACCTTTCGTTTCAAATCACACACACACATTCGTTTCTCTTTTTCTTGCACCCCGACTCGAAGCACCTTTGACGCCGAGCCCAGTACATTTATAAACGCCTTATATCGCATTCAACGCGATGGAGTGACAGCGGGAAGACAAAATAACCCCTGAATGGTCCCCGCATCCAATATAACAGTGCCACTTTACAAACCCGACGACCGTGTTTGGAGTCGACCCCTTTCGCTCTCTTCTATAGATAAAATTTGGCGGATATTAATGATTATAATTTTCTCTGAATGCACAGAATGTTTTTCTCCTCTACTCCGTCTGACTCGGCCTGTTTTTTTTATTCAGCTCGTTCTCTCTGTCTGATTCTTTTATCCCGTAGCATTGACGTCGGCTGCCTTCTTTTCATCTCCGCATTCAAACCAAGCGGTATGGACACTGATCTTGGAGGCTGTGCTATGCCTGGAATTGTGCAAGCGGTGACAATTTGGAGGGGGGGGGGGGCAAACATTCACGAACTAGTATATTGGCATTTTATCTCTGGGATAAATGTTTGCCATACAAGGATCCCGTTAGTGCAACTGCTGCGCATAATTGCCTTCTCTGCCGCTTATCTTATGATAGAGGAAATAGGAACAATATACACCTATTCTACGTAAGGAGCAGCTCATAAATTAGCAATTACTGTAGCTTCTCAAAAGGATATTGTTTCCTGCTATTACTATGACTAAAAATCTGATGTGTTACATTCACATGCCTTTCTCTATATCTCTGTAATAAATTATTCTTAAAAAGCTTATACTTCTATTTACTTCATGCTAATCAGTAAAAAATTAACAGAAATAGCTTTATTACTTGCTTCCTTGTAAGTAGAAGCGAAATAAGGGAGTACCATAGGTTAAAGTGATAATCAATAGCTGGTTGCTATGTCACTGAAGTTGCTTTGTTTGTATGGACAGCAATTGTCAAATTCCAGTATGAGAAAAGTATAAGTTTTTCATAGCAGAAACAAAAAATAAGGAATGTCTCCAAAACGACGAACTCCACGATAAAAATGTATATAACATAAATTGTGTGTTTTAACGTGCTCTACATTTTTTGTGCAGTAAGTTTTTGTCCATCTCTTACGGTTTAGCAGTTATTTAAAATTCAGTAAAATTCTTCAGAGGCTATTCCCAGAAAATTAAAGATATACATTTTATTTGTCAGGTAAATATCTGTAATATACGAAATTTTAATCAAAATTGTTAGAGCCATTTTTCAGAAAATCAAAATTTTCAAAAAAAGTTCCATGTAAAGGGTAGTTGGGGGTGGAGGAATTTTTCTCAAAATCTTCGTATCGCATCCCTGGAAGATAAACTTAAATACCAAGTTTGGTATAAAGGGTAGTTGGGGGTGGAGGAATTTTTCTCAAAATCTTCGTATCGCATCCCTGGAAGATAAACTTAAATACCAAGTTTGGTATTTCACCTACTTTTCATTTTTAGTTATCGTGTTCATAGACACACTGAAACACGGACACACGGACACACACACACGGACCTTTTTTTGAAAATGCTTTTTTTTTTAGATAAAGGGGACCCTAAAACATATATTTCCAGTGAAATCTCGGTATCGAATTTTTGGGTGGAGTGCAATACCTTCTCTATACACTATGTACATAGTGCGTATAGAGAAAGTAAAAACAGAATTACTACTCCTACTATGCATGTATAACAACATTTAGATAAATATATAAAAATTGGATGTCACCGAAAATATACATTTGAGGTCCTCGTGAACCTATGACTTGCAGTTTTACTTTCTTTGCTACGTGATTATAGTAAGTAGTATTTTATTCTACCCAAAATTTTGTGTTCCAGACATCACCGGATTTTGTACCCCATCTGAAAAAAAAACCAAAAGCATTTTAACAAGGTCTTCTAAGGAAATATAGGTAACTGGAAAAAATGGAGAAAAAAGGAATACAGCGCCGGAGTCCTGACAAGCCTCCGGATCTGTATTTTTATAAAAAAAAAAAAAAAAAAAAAACCGGCCGTGGTGAGTGGCGAGTGGTCTAACCACTCGGCCACGGCGCGGCCAAAGCGACAGTCTAGTCCTTTAAAGGCCGCTCGCTATGTGATACTAAAGATAAAGGCAAGGTTTGGTATTTAACGGTTTTTTTCGTTTTTGAGCTATGCTGTTTATAGAAACACACAAAGATACACACACCCGGACCTTTTTCTAAACATGCTTTTTTCGAACTCAGGGGACCTCACATATATTTTTCATTTGAAATCTCGACATCGAAATTTTGGGTGGAATAGAATACCTTCTCTGTCCACTATGTACATTGTAAATACGGGCTAGAGAAAATAAAACGCGAGCGCGCGCGCGTGTGTGTGTTTGTGTGTCAGTCTGTGCGTATCTTTTTCTCCCTTTTCACAGAAAATAGGTATATGTTTAGAAAGAGGCCAGTTGTGTGTGTCTAAGGGTGTGTGTGTGTGTGTGTGTGTGTGTGTGTGTGTGTCTGTGTGTGTGTGTGTGTGTCTGAGCGCGTGCCGCCTGCGCCAGTGTTTGTGAACAGCATAACTCAAAAAATATGATGTGTTGCATTCACATGACTTTCTCTACTTCACTGTAACAAATTATTGTTAAAAAGTTTATTCTTCTATCTACTTTATGATAATCGAGATAAATATTAGCAGAAGTTACTTTCATTGCTTGTTTCCTTGCAAGTAGAACGAAAATAAGGGAATACACTAAGCTAAAAAGATATTCAAATTTTTTAAAAGTTAGTTGCCAAGTGATACGTTTCTATTCAGGGTCAGGAGTTTACAAATTTCCATGTGAGAAAAGTTAAGATTTTAAGTCTGAAACAAGTAACAAGGAATATGTCAGAAATGGTCAATTTAAAAAAAAAAAAACAAAAAAATACAGCATATGATATAAATGTGTTTTAACGATATCTACATTTTGTTGTATAGTAAGTTTTTATCTATCTCTTGCTTTTTACCAGTTAGGCAAAGTTTAGCAAAATTCATCCAGAATAAAGAGGTCTTTAGAGCCTATTCCCGGTAAGTTCAAGATATACATTTTATTTGCCAAGTAAATATCTTTAATATACGGTATTTTAATCAAAATTATTAGAGCCGTTTTTAAGAAATTATTAACATTTTCGAAAATTTTCCATGTACAGGGTAGTTTGGAGTGGGGGGATTTTTATCAAATTCTTCGTGTCGTATCCCTGGAAGATACTAAACTTAAATACCAAGATTATTTTACCGACTTTTTCTAAAATGCTTTTTTTTTTTTTTTTTACATACAGGGGATCCTAAAGCGTGTATTTCCGAGGAAATCTCGGTATTGAATTTTTTGTTGGAATGTAATACTTTCTCTATACACTGTGTACATAGCACGGGTAGAGAAAATAAATAGAAAAGTCGATTAAATACCATAATTGGTATCCAAATTAAACATATTCCAACGTTGCGACATGAAGATTCGGGAAAATTCCCGCACCAAAACTATCAGTTATATGCAGGGTTCTTTTCAATTTTCCAGTTTCTCAAAAAAAAAAGAATTTAAACATTTGCATTAAAATACCATACATAGACGAAATTTACATGACAAATAAAATGTATGCGTTGATTTTTCTGGGAATAGCCTTTTAATCCCTGTTCTTGATGTCTTTACACCAGAAGAGAAACCAAAACATTAGTACACTAAAAATGTAGTTTTTCTTAGAACACACGGTTTATGTCAAATTCATTTCTTTGGAGTAATCCGTTTTGAAGATATTTACTAGTTTTTAAATTACATTTTCCAATTCTTAGTTTTTTTTTTTCAAATGAGAAGTTGTTATTCCTTTTTTTTTCCTTTCTTTTTTTCCTTTCATCCTGGTCATGCAAATATAAATGAATTTAAAAGCATCTCAAGCGACCAACTCTTAAAGGAATTGACTATGATTAACACTAGTGCGACTTTAACCCTAGAGAATTTTGTATTGGAGAATTTGACGAACTGGCATATTGACATGGCAGCTCAATGGTCAAAGCTACTGGATGGAACGAAACCAAGAGATTCGTGGGTCAAATCTCAGTTATGGCATTGAATTTTTCAGTCTGACTCTACGTCTTCAACTTCTGCCATACACAGGGCTATTGTGAAAGAAACAATTTATATAAAATTTTAATTAAATAATTAGTAACAAATAGTGATTTACTATCAGTCTCGGTATTCCTTCAAATATCAATAACAAGAGTTATTGATATATGGCTAATTAGCTGTGTGAGCCGCCCTTTTGCCCTCTGAGTTTTAGGGGTAACTTTAACCTCTGGTTCCCAAGGTCGTGGTTTCAACTCCGCCGGAGGGCGTTGGATTTTTTCGGGCTTAAAAGTCCTGGCATGGCTTCTTTTGAAAAGTAGGTAAAGCCGTTCATGTCGTAAATTACGTAAAACAACCTCAAGTCCGACAAAGAGGCCTAATTTCTGCCTAATATAGAATGGGTTGGTGTGAACCACAGCACTTAAAGAGCATCTATAAATAAAGTTTGAGTCGCTCTCTGATTATATAGACACCACTTTCAATTCATATAGGAAGGAAAGTATGCCATATCTTAATAATATTATAATAATAAGAGAGGATTTATGCATATTTGCAAGTTTCGCTGCTTAAGAGATAAATATATGCGCATATAAAATATAGTACACGCTTCATTGTTTGGACGGCGGCCTATAAATGGGATCTTACAGAGCATGCAAATGTATATTTAGAGGCTTAGGCATATTTCGAAAATATTTCTACAATAATGCATATTTTACATCTTTTTTTGAGGGTTATTGAAATATATCAGTGTTCCATACCTGCCAGAATGAAACTTGATAAAACTGAAAAAAATTTCAAGACAATTTAATATTTTTGAAGCTAAACCAACATTTGTTTGTGTATAAAACAGCGCAGTAATGACCACCACAGGTTACGTAGTTGTAGTTTAAAATCTTTACAAGTCAGTGAGCTCTATACAGTTTTACACCAACATAAGTCGGAACTCATCTTACACTGAAATGTCTTTTCCTCTGTGACTGGTTTAAATTGCAGGTTTTCATCATTGCTATTTTATAAGTAGGTATGACATAGCTTCTTTGCGATACAATCCTGTGATATGGAGAGGTCGTTTACTTCACACAAAAACATTTTAAGTGAAAATTTAAAGAAATATTAATTTTGTGTTGATACAAAAACAATAAATCAAATGATCATAAAGGCATTGTTGAATGTTATTTAGTAATTGAGATTGGATTAATGGCAATCATGCAAGTAAGTCTACTACGAGTTGAACTCAATGAAAGTTAAACTTTGCTTCACTTTTGTTATTTTTTTAGCTCAAAAACTGAATAACTTTATAAAAATTGGTGGATTTCGTTGAATGTGAAAATATTTTTATGCACTTTTCTCAATTTTAGAGTATATTTTCAACGTTTTATAGCATAAATGCATGTAAGTATTCGTTATTTTTAGTGCATTGAAATTCACCCTATAGTATTATTATTATTACTTTTTTAGTACATATTACATGGGTAGAAAGATATTATATTCCACCCAAAAATTTGATAGCATTTTTAGAAAAAGGTCCGTTGCGTGTGAGCGTGTGTGCATTTTTGTGAGACTGTGTGTGTTTGTAAATAATATAAATCTAAAACGAAAAGCTGGTTAAAAACAAATTTGATAAATAAGTTCATCATCTTTCAAGGATGCGACACGAAAACTTTCAGGAAAATCTCCCCACTCTCTTCTTTACAGAGAAAAATGTTCAAAAGTTTTGATTTTCTCAAAACTGTCTCTCAGATGTTGACTTAGATCCCATATATTAATAATAAAATAAAGTTTTAATCTTGAAGCTTCGGAAAGAGCTTCTGAAAAACTTCTTCTTCTGGATGAATTTTTTACAATTATGTAGTAATCCGCAAGGGACAGATACAAAGTTACTGCCTAAAACATGTAGATCTCGTTAAACTGACAATTTATATCATAGATCATTTTTGTGTGGAATTAACCAGTCCGAAACATTCCGTGTTATAAGTTTCAATTTTAAAATACTTAACTTTTCTCACACAGGAATTTTTCTACTTGTGGCCATGAAAATAGAACTGAGTTTGAATGACATAGCAATCAACTTTTAAAATATTTAATTATCGTTTTAGCTTAATGTATTCCCTTATTTCCCTTATTCTTACGGAGTTAAATAATAACACGATTTCAGCTGACGTTTATCTTGTTTAGCATGACATAGAAAGAAGAATAAGCTTTCGTATGATTAATTTGTTACAGAATAGGTACGGATTGTGATATGAATGAAAAACATCAGATTTTTTTAGTTTAATGTCCTTAGCCTGGAGGTCATATCGACGATAAATGAAATCGGTGAAATGGTGCTCAAATGAGCCCGGAGTCAATAGAGTTTGGAACTACTCAACATTTGTTTTCTCAGATTAGGGAAAACCCCAGATGACACCTTATCGGGACATCTGGAATGTGAGGTACACACGCTACCACCACACTACTAAGGGGGGTATATATTGCTATATATTATTTCTATTATTATTGTTCTTTTGTTGTTGAAACTTAGGAAAGGTAGTCTCTTTTCCCAAGGAACTACGTATCTACGGACGTTGCACGAACGCTCCTAAGAGTGACAATAATAATAAAAGCACGCTGGCAATGTAAAAGAAGGTGCGGTGGCAGTGTTACTTCTCTGGATGGATCCTCAAGGAATCTGCCGCCGGTCGGTGACTGACTGACACTGTGTGTGAGCAGCAGACTCCAAACTTGCTCATGATTAATGATTCCTTCCTTCCTTCTCCACAGAGCGACACAAATCCGTTGTACTTCCCTCAGGCAGCCGACTAGAAGATGCAGGAAAAGAAATGTCACAAGAAGGAGAACCAACAACAAAATGTATAAATAAATATAGCAAAACAGAAAAGAAAGGAAGGAAATGTGCATACGCAAGTATCACATGAAACATAAGTTGGGGTAAGAACTAAGAAGGCAAGTGTGACAAGCTCTGAAGAGGCAGGAGAGAATATGTGGAGGAGGAATAAGCCGGCAAGTGCTCGCAACTAAAACGTATTTAAGTAACTATTTTCGCGTGGAGCTTTAAGATGTGGCGTACAATTCAAGAACAACCGCATTTTTTTGAGTTTCTCGTGATCAAGATATTTCATTGTTCTGTGATTTTTACTGGCTGCTTCTGTTGTGTTATTCGACCGGATAGCTCATACCGACAGAATGAAATGGTTACAGAAGTTATACCTTTAAGAGTAAACGATACTTTTCTTCTCAGAACTAGGTAAATACACAGTAAAACAATTAATCAAGAAAAACATTCGAAAGTCAAAGTCGGGAAAACTGAACTGAGCTGACATTTTGAATTTCTTTGCATGTGTTAACTGTTCGTGAGATTTATAAGCGAAGCTCATACAGTTGTTTTTTAACAATCCTAGTCATATGTAAGATGTGGAGCTTATTCTTAATATAGCAACCGTATATTGGTTGATGATTCTACCATTTTGGTTTATGAGCACCATCACGAATATGCTATTTGCATTTGGAATGGTTATTGCTTTCTTTGATGCACTTTCACCTGTTGCCACTCTTTGTTAAGGCGTGTAGTGATGAATCAATCCATCTATTATTAAGACACGTCAAAGAAATCAACTAGAATTCCGTTTAAACCTTTCCTAGCTTTGGAGAACTTAATGCTCATTCGAATACGTTTTTCTTTCTTTTTACATTCTCTCCATGATTACAGTAGATTAGAAGGTTTTGCATACCGCAACAACTTTTATACCATGATATCACTGAAATATAACTTTTGAGACTAAATAAATAAATTTAGAAAGTCTGCCATGTTCCATTGACATTACTTTCTCTACATCTCTGTAGCAAATTATTGTTAAAAACCTCAAAAACCTTATTCTCCTATATACACAATTCATGCTAATCGAAATAAAATTAGTATAAATTGTCTTATTACTTGTTTTCTTGTAAGTTGAAGGGGAATAAGGGAATACATTAGGCTAAAGCGATAGTCAAATCTTTTGAAATCTGGTTGCTATGTGATTGAAATTCCTTTGTTTGTAGGTATGATTAGGAGTTGAGAAATATGAGAAAAACAAATAAATTTTAAAGCTGAAACCAATAACATAAATATCTCAGAAACGAACAGTTCTAAAGGGAGGTGGAATTATACGACATAAATTACGTCTTTTTGTTTTGTAATTTTTTATCTATCCCTTAAGGTTTACCAGTTATGCAAAATTCAGCAGAATAAAAAGGTCTTCAGAGGCTATTTCCAAAAAATATTTTGTTTTTATATTCTTTAACATATGATATTTTTATCAAAATCGTTTTTCAGAAAATCAAAATTTTCGAGAATGTTTCCATGCAAAGGGTAATTTGGGATGAAATATTAATTGAAAATGTTCGTATCGCATCCTTGAGAGATATTAAACTCAAATACCAACTTTGGTATTTAACGGACACACACACAGACAAAAGTGTGTGCTCCTATTTTTGTTTGTTTGTTTGTTTTGCTTCAGTGGGTCTCAGAACATGTACTTTCGATGAAATTTCGGTATCGAATTTTCTCTACCTTCTCTATGCACTATGTACAGTGTAGAGAAAGTAAAAAAATAAATTAGAAAAAGTTCTGTGGGAGTGTTGTGTTTGTAAGTGTGAACAGAACAATTAAAAGCAAAAAGTCGGCTAAATATCAAATGTAATACATCAAGTTTAGCATTGATCATGGATGCGACACGAAGATTTTCAAGAAAATTCCTCCACCCCAAACAGAGCAGTTTTATATAGAGCAGTTTTCGAAAGTTTTGATTTGTTCAAAAATGGTTTTAACGATTATAATTAAAATATGATATATTTAAAACATTTTTCATTACAAATAAAATGTACATCTTGAACTATTTATGAATGGCTTCAAAGTCCTCTACATTTTGAATGATTTTACATAATTGATAAAACGCAAGAGGTGGACAAATACTTGCTGCACAGAAAATGAATTGCTCGTTAAAGCACACAATTTATGAAAATGCAATTTTCTTTTGGAGTTAATAATTTCCAATATATTATAGACTGTGTGTATGAGTGAGAGAGAGAGAAAGGAAGAGAGGGAGAACAGCATAACTCAAAAGCGAATAAATATAAAATTTGTCGTTCAGAATTAGAATCTTCCAAAGATGGGCCGAAAGATTTTTAAGAAAATTTCACCACCCTTAACTGGATTTTACACATTTTTGGAAATGTTTGATTTTTTCAAAATTTCCTCAACAATATTTATTAAAATACCATATATTAACGATATTTATATAAAATAATCCCATATCTTGACTTTAAGTATAACGTGTGACGTCCTTTTCATTCTGGACAAATGTTATACGTTTTGTATCCGTAAGCGTTAGGCGATAAACAAAAACACACTTCACAAAAAATACACATCTAACAAACACATAATGTTTTTCAAATACATTTTCTGTGGCACAGCCGTTTCCGAGATATTCGTCAAGATCCTTCTAATTGTTCTTACTTTGTTATTCTTTACAAGTGCTGTCGATTTGCAGTTGTTTCTCCCCGATTACATGGAAAGAGTAGGTAATTACAAGTTCATCATATAGCATTCAGTTGTTATACAATTGATTATCACTTTTTTATTTGCTTCTATAACGAAATGTGTAACGCAACCATTTCTGCAAAGGTTTATTTCGATTATAATGAATCAGATAGAGAAATAATCTTCGTAAGAATTACTTGTTTGCTCATTGGGTAAAGAAAATCAGGTGAATGTAACACATCAGATTTCTACTTTTTCAACCATTATATTGTACATAGTAGCTAGAGAAGGTATTTTATTTTGTTAAAAAATGCCATTGTGAGAGTTCACCGAAAACACATGTTTTGAGGTCCCATGAATCCAAAAATAAAGCAGTTTTACAAAAAGGTCTCTACGTAGGTCCGTGTGTATTGTTGAACAGCGTAACTCAAAAACGAAAAGTCTAGTTAAATACCGAACTTGATATCCAAGTTCAGCATCTTCCAAGGATGCCCCAAAGCCAAACTACCTTTGCAGGTCATGTTTTTCGAAATTTTTGTTTTCTAAAAAATGGCTCTAACAATTTTGATAAAGTAAATGTTTAAGATATTTTATGGAAAATAAAATGTATAACTTGAATTTTCAAGGAACAGCTGCTGAACTCCTGCTCTTTGCACATGAGTTTTGCATAACTGGTAAAGCGAAAGAGATATACAAGTCTTATTGCACAAAAAAGTTAAGTATATTTATATTAAGTATATTTTTTGAAGCTAATCATTTTCCGTGTTTATTTATTTAAATTTAAAAAAAAACTTGAACTTTTCTCAAGTGGGAAGCTGTTATTCGTTTCTATTTTGTAACTCTCCTGGCTAAGAAAAAGAACCTAGTTTGAATCACATAGTGACCATCTTTTAAAAGATTTGAATCAGTTAGTTATTCTCTTATTTCCTTATTTCTACTTATAAATAATTATGGAATAAAACCAGTTGTACTAATGTTTATTTCGTTTAGCATGAATTAGATATAACAATAAGCTTTTGTAAGCATAGCTTGTTGCAGAATAGGTAGAGAAGGCAATGTGAATGGAAATACTAGATTGTTATATTTGTATTGAATAGTAACACAAATGTCGTTTTCAAATAAGTAGTATTTCACCCACAGGGAAAGATCTTCTGTCTTAATAACATACTCTACATATCCATTTCTTTAGACATCTGTGAATCATAACCAGGTACTCTCATGAAAAAACTTATATACTGCGGTGCATTGGTTAAAAGCGCACGTAGTTAAGTGCTTTTCAATGTTATTCGTTGAGCATAATTACAGAAAAATCTTGTGTGTTACATTCGCATGATCAACTCTCACAGCTATGTTGGTTATTGATAGTGTTTAACGCCCGCTTGTACTGCTACGGTACAGCAGGCTATGACACTGATGACACATGAAATGAAGATGGAGCACTGGTGGAATGTGTTGGCGGGGGAAACCGGAGAAAACCCACACCTGCGTCGCTTTGTCCACCACAAATCTCACATGTGGTTGCTTGGGATCGAACCCAGGCCGTCTAGGTGAGAGGCAAGTGGTCTGAACACTCGGCCATGGCGTGGCCCTCTTCCAGCTATTTAAAGTTATCTCTCCTATAGGTATGTCAGTTACTATTACAGCATTCCCAGAATTAACTGGTCAGTTCAAGGAATGATTTTTGAAGCTCGTGGTTCCCTGGCCAATTTACACTCCTGATATACTTTAAAAGTACCAAGTATTAACCTTTAATTGTAGGATTTATTTTGCTACATATGCCGTTCTTCCTTTAATTCGCAACTCTGTATTTATATCCCGTTCACCGCCACGACAACTGAAGCGTCTTGAATAGCCGTGATCGTTAGGCTGGTCATCCATTCAAAGCCGAATGTCGCGAATTCGAATCCCAAATGTGCCTGTGGTAAAAGACGGGTAGGGCCCAAGTGAAATAACCGGTGTGATGGCAAGCTTGAATGCTGACGTTACAGTTACATGGAATTTGGTATTTATTATTTAGAAAACAACAAAAACACTACAGTTTGATCTGAAAGTATTAATAATGTTAATATATAAACAGCTAAAACTAGCCTAATTTATTGCTGAAGGTTAGTGTAATACGAAATTGGAAAAAAGGCTACTAAAAATACTAAAACCTTTGATTAATCATCTTTGTTGCATATGTGCAATGGCATGCAATTAAGGGTTAAAGTTCCAGTATGCTACGGCAGATGGTGAAAGATAGTATATAAATACTATACTACCTGTTATACGTCAATAATCATTAAGTAGTTGGCTCTGTTTTTGTTTTATTTAAAATTAATGGAAATATGAATTGATATTTAATGTTTGTTTTTACTTGAATATTTATCTATTTATATTTAAATGTTTGACTATTTATGTTTAAGTATTTCGTCCTATTGTCTGTATAGCTCTGATCAACTTCACTTGAGGTCGGTTGATTTATTGCAATCATCATCGTATAATCTCTCCTCTTCACGTTAATCTAGAAAAAAATGTGCATGGATGATTTTATTACATATTTCGTTGTACATACAAGAGGTACATACAAGAGGCTTTTGAGAAAGTCAAATCTTTAAAAGATGAGTCACTTTAACGCTCCTTGAAATTCCCCTTTTTATTTATTTATTTATTTATTTATTTTGGCATCACGAGGTATAAGAAAATGCCTCAGATCTTAAAAAGCTCTAAGGATTGGAAAATTTAAATCAAGAGGAACAAATATTTCGAAAACGGTTAATGCCATAACCTTTTTATTTGACACATTTAGTGCTGTATCTAATGTGGTGTACATTCTTCGTATCGAAGGCTTTTGTCCAGCTCTGATTTAGGAATTGCAAAATTCATTTGAATGAAGTAGACTGCGCTGCTTAGTCGTAGTAATTTCAATATTTATTTATCCTGTAATAAGGCTATGTTAATCAATAACTATCGTTAGTTTCATTTTTGAGAAAATAAAAAATGAGGTAACATTTTGCACATAAATCAGGCTGTTCCAACTTCATTAGTTTGAGCCGAAGAGTACTCACGCTTATTCAATCACAAACCTCAGAGCAGAACTGGAGCGGAAGGTGATAGCCGGTATTTCACTGAGCAAAGTTCATAGCACAATACTTGCTTTTGCTACCAGTGTATTCCAATAACCAATAATTAGTTTAGCTATACTATTGCCCTCAATTCTCAGATGTATAGAAGATTACAGACACATTCCTGTGAGTTGCAAATTACCTGTTGCTCTTTTGGATCGCATCCGATCCTGAATAGGCCTGATACGAATATAATTGGTGTATGTGGTGGGAGAATTAATTTTTTTTCAAGCCTTTGTGGTGCATTCTTAGAATATATTGAGCGAGGTTAAATGTCAATTTTTGTGTTAATTCGACATTTAGTTTTGAGGTTATGCTGTTAATATATTCGCACTCTTGAGACTTTTTTATTTCAAAATACCTCAAAATGTGAATTTCGAGTCAAATCCCAATATTAGGTTTTGGGGTGGAATATGACTCTTCTAAAGTGACAGAAAAGTAAGGATATAACGAAGAATCGTATTAAAGGTATGCGATTTATCTAACAGTCTAAATGTTATCCGAGTAGACAAAAATTAAGATCTCCTTGCAAAGTAAGCCTTAAATGGCTCAAGGTCAACCACACGACCCTCTACATAGCATAGCACTCTTGCAGCTTTTATGACCAGATGCCACTGCTTCTCCAAATGGATTAGAATGTTCTGAATGCAGCTCGCTAAAAGTGACTCGCTTTGGCGCTTCGTGGTGCACAGGATCGTGGGTTCGTGGGCATGGGTGTTTCTGTGTTTGAAAATGTGTCTATGTATGTGTATGTAAAAGGAAAACGTTAAGAATAATAAGGTCTACTAAGGAAATATAGGAAACTGGAAAAAATGGAGAAAAAAGGAATACAGCGCCGGAGTCCTGATAAGCCTCCGGAACTGCATTTTTTGTAAAAAAAAAAAAATGCATGAATCTCATTCCTTCCAGTACAAGACACAACCAATGCTGATTCTGGGATCAAACTATAATTCTGGCTCCGAAATAGTAACACTGGTTGATCACAGAGACTCATGCGAGAGCCTGGTAATGTACGATGATGTGGTCTACTTCCTAATTAAATTATAAGTTAGTTTAGCCTGATAGATTAACTCATCCTGCTATGTGGATAGTTACTTCGCTGGGAAGAATTATACAACTTTGCCATTTCTAGATAAAAGTGGAAATGGGGAAAAAATGGAGAGCAAGTTCTCTGCTCTTTTTTCTTTATTTCCTTTACTTCTAGCCGGGCTTCTTGCTTTCAGTAAGCAGGAAAAAGAGCAACAAAAACTACAAATAATAAGAAGCTCCCTTCTTCCACCACCCAATGCTCTTTCCGTTTTCTATCATCTGATCATTCTTATTCGCAGCTTTTCTCGATTTTTTCCTCTCTGCCACATCATGCGAGTAGAACTTTCGTATCCACCCACGGTTTCCCTTGTGTCTATCATTTAGCCCTAAGGAAACGAAACCCACCAGCCACCCTGTCAGCTTCTTCCCTATTGTTGGAAAAGAAGGGAGACGGAGTTCTGGAAACGGAATTCAGGAGCGTCGCTCTCGAGGACATCTGATTCACTTCTTTTCCCTCCTGCAGTTTTAAAAGGCGAAGCATATATATAACGTATATGCACTTGGCTTAATGAAAATGCCATTAATTCAAAAACTCTAATGGGCTACATTCAGATGACTTTCTCTACCCTCTAACATTTATTAATATCTATATGAACTATTACAAGGGAAGTTTATTTTTCCATTTACATCACTTAAATTGAGATAAATATTTGCAGAAATAATTACACTACACATTTCCATATAGATAATAAGAATAGAGTATTTATATTTTATAGAACTGCACGCGATATGGTGGTGGTACATGTTTTCATGCGATCTAAAAAAATAAGCGAATAAAACAAAACAAAAATATTGAATAATTGGATCCATTAATAAACATTACCTAAAAAAAATCTGATGTGTTACATTCACACGACTTTCTCTAGCTGTTCTACAAAATCTGACAAAAGATTGTTCTTCTTTCTGTACCAGGCTAATCGATATAAGCATTAACAGAATCATCCTATTACTTAGTTCCTTATAAGTAGAGCTGAACGAAGGGAATACATCAGGCTGAAGCGATAGTCAAATGTTTTAAAACTTGTTAGGTGATTGTCATTACAGATCGCTTCTCTGCTTGGCCAGGAGTAGAACAAAAGAATAACGGACACTCTCTGTCTGAGAAAAGTAAGTACTTTATGTTTGGAACCAATAGTAAGGAATATATTGGAAGCTGTTACCTCGACAACCAAAATGTAAAGGACATAAATTGTGTGTTTTGACGAGATCTACATATTTTGTGTAGTAGGTTTTTGTCTATCTCTTACGGCTTAGATGTTAAGCAAAATTCGGCAACCATTTATCCAGAATAAAGGGTTCTTCAGAGGATATTCCCAGAAAATTCTAGCAATACATTTTATTTGGAATGTAAATAGCCGTAATACACGGATTTTAATCAAAATAGTTAGAACCATTTTTTTATAAAATCAACATTTTCGAAATTTTTTACATGTAAAGTTTAGTTGGTGATGGGGGGATTTTCTTGAAAATCTTCATGTCGCATACTTGGAAGGTACCGAACTGAAATACCAAGTTTGGTATTTAATGGTGTTTTCTTTTTGACCTATGCTGTCCACAGACACACATACGGACATTTTGCTAAAAACGCTTTTTTAGATTCAGGGGGTCTCAAAACATGTTTTCCGGTGAAATCTCGGTATCGAATTTTTGGGAGCAATACAATACCTTCTCTATACACTATGTACGTAGTACGTATAGAGAAAGTAATAAATCTGTCAATACTAAAATATTTAATAATCATCAAGTATGGTTTTGCTTCATTTTCTTTGTATTTTATAACCAAGATTGTTAGCAGAGTAGGTTAAATAAGTACATAAAACAGCAAATTATGCCCAGCTAGCATTATGACCAAAAATCGATGTTCTGTAATCTATCAATGGACCAATATTGCGCACTTTAATTAACGCACATTTATCTTGGAGGAGCCTAGTCGTAGGAAGTGTTCGGACCTAGGGCGAGGTCATGGCAACCTAAAATACTGCTCCCTATAATGTGTGCATAAATTACACAAGTATAGAGGACTGTTCTTTTAATTCTTTTACTTTAAAAACTGAGTTTCTACATAAGTACATACCACTTTAAAGGTTCCTTTAAAACTAGTAAAGATAAAATAATGAATCCTAAAATATCTTTAAACGTGAAGGAGGCATAAAAGGAATTTTATGAATATTACTATATTTTACTTCTAAATTATTATTTTATCCAGTTTGAAGCAGAAGTTTATTCCCTGAGGTGTACTTTTGTGCGAAAATGCTGCACAGTTTCTGCCAACGTTTACCTCAATTAGTACGAAACAGATAGAATAACAAGCTTTTGAAGAATCATTTGTTGTAGAATAGAGTTAGGCATGTCCTTGGCACCGCGAGAAATAAGTGATGACAAAATTACTGAATGTCTATTGTTCAAGGGCCCCGAGTTCGATTCTCGGTTGGGGATGGAATTCTTCTTTGCCCCAGAGTGTGGAATTATGAGTGTAAGTGTCAATGTCTGTGCGAAAATTAAACGACAGCAAGCATTACACATGTTAACACGATTACTAGCAGGCTCTATATTCCAGGGAGATGCCGATGATAGAACCATACAGCAGTAAAAATAAAGTAACTGAACAGTTCAAACTAATAACATCTAATATCTAGGAAATTACTAATCGCGCAAAAATTATTTGTAACAATTCTGCATTTTTATAGTAATGTTTCTTCTATCCCCTAAGATATATATTAGAATAATATATTATTAATTAGAATAATTTTGGATTTTTTGTTAAAATACCAATATATTTAGTGCATTTATTATGGTTATCCATGCCTTGGATCTGAACACATATAGTGGTCATTAACTTATGCTGAATAACACGGTGATAAAATATCCGAGAATAGAGAAATATCAAATTGCTATTTGTTTAACACTCATGATTCAACATCTTCAAATATTTTTTGCACCGATTCTTTACAACCTTCAAATATGTCACTTCATTCACCCTATAAAAAGGTTATAAATTCATTTATTGGTGATTCATTTATTTATAGGATAATGCTACGTTGTTTGCAAGCGAGCAGAGAGGCGAGAGGCAGAGACTCTGTGAGCTACTGAGATTGTGCTATAAGGCGGGTGGGCATATAAGGAGGTATACATTAGTCAGAATTTATTATAACTAAGTGTAAATAACACGAATGAAATACTAAATCTATATTGTGGTTGATGACATCATCAGTTCCACATGTGATTTACATGCGTGGACTACTATTGCAATGCATAAAATATATTTTCTGAATGTATCAGAGGCCAAAGTCCTGAATACTGATAAATCGTAAGAGATAGATAAACTAACTACAGAAAAAAATGTAGAACTCATTAAAACACATAATTTATGTCACATACGTTTTTATTGTAGAGTTTGTCCGTTTTCGAGACATTTCTTGTTTTTAGTTTCAATTGTAAACTACGTTAACTCTTCTCAAACAGGATGCCACCCTTCGTTTCGTCTCTCCTGGATTTGTTTTTAATCCTGCCGGTTATGCAAAGTTTTTCCGAACTTCCATTGTTTCACATAGCAACTAGCTTTTAAAAGATTTGACTAATGTATTCCCTTATTGCCCTTCTACAATGTAAGAAGCAATTCAGCTGCTTACCCTGATTATGATTTAGATAAAAGAATAATCTTTTATAAGAATAGTTTATACATGGAACAGCTACAAAAGTAATGCATACATACATACATACAATCAATACATTACATACATTGCATACAATACATTACATACAATACATACATTACATAAAATACATACATTACATACATTACATACATATACATACACACACATAGATTTTTATGACAGAAATAAAATTTGAAATATTATTCTCTTTTGAAACAAGCGTGCAACGCCGGGCATTTCAACTAGCTGGTAATAAAAGCTGCAAGTAAAAATCGAACACGCTCTCTGATGTTGTCTTGTTTACAGATCACGCTACAGAGGGAGCCCGCTGTATCGTTGCCACAACAAGAATAAAAATGGACGCGGCCGTTCGCCCTCTCATCATGACTCGACAGTTTGCGATCAGGAACACACAACAGCTGGGCTTGTATATGAAATGAGCCCTGGTCTCCCCTCGCTGCAAACTGACTCACTCGTTACCATGGAATGGTTTTGCAACCGTGTCTCGACCCTTAAAAATATCCCAGTTTTATTTAATTTACTTTCGTTACTTCATTTCCTAATGTGTAAGCGCCCACCCTTAGGAATTGTTGGAAATAGAGACTTCGACATCGTTAAGAGTCATTTTTGAGGAAATCAAAATTTTGGAAATTTTTCATTGAAAAGGGTAGTTTCGGGTGGAGAGGTTTTCCTCAAAGGCTTTGTGTCGCATTCTTGTAAGAGATTAAACTTAAATACCAAGTTTGGTATCTAAACGACTTTTCGTTTTTGAGTTATCGTGTTCACAGACAAAACGGAGACACACACACAAACACACACACACACACACACAGATCTTTTACAAAAGAAATGAATTTTCGGTGAAAACTCGGTATCGAATTTTTGGATAGAATGCAATACTTTCTGTATCTACTATATTTATTTGTACATACGTGCTAGAGAATGTATTAATAAATTCGGGTTTTTTGAAAAAACCAAGTAGCAAATGTAAGCTCACAACATCACAATAAAAAAAATCTATGTGTTCCATTCATAGACCTTCTCTAACTGCTCCACAAACAAAGTTTGTTCCTTTATTTATGTCATGCTAACTAGATAAACATTAGCAGAATTGGTCTTATTACTTGCTTCCTTGTATGTAGAAGGGAAATAAGGGAATACATTAGTCTAAAGTGATACCAAAATCTTTTAAAAGTTAGTCGCTATGTGAAACAATTGAAGTTCCGTTCACTTGCATGGTCCCGTTTGAGAAAAGTTTAACATTGAAACCAATAACAATGAATATCTCGAAAACGGTCAACTCTACAAGAAAAGCATGTTTTACTTAAGTTATGTGTTTTAACGAAGTCTACATTTTTGCAGTAAGTTTTTGTCTATCTCTTACGGTTTAACCCTTATACAAAATTCTGCAAACCTCATCCAGAATGAAGAGGTCTTCTGTGGCCTTTCCCAGAAAGTGCAAAATATAACTTTTATTTTTGATGTAAATATCTTTAACATGTACCATTTTCATCAAAATACTTTGATTCATTTCTGAGTTAATCACAATTTTCGAAAAATGATCCAAGTAAAGAGTAGTTGGAGGTGGGGGCGCTTTTCTTGAAAATATTTTTGCCGCACCCTTGTAAGATACTAAAATTGGTATTAACAACCGACTTTTGTTTCAGGGCTATGATGTCCACAGATACATACAGGGACCATTTTCTAAAAAATACTTTTGTTTTTGGATTCATGAGGCATCAAACAATGTATAGAATTACGGTATAGAATTTTTGGGTGGAATACAATACCACTAAATACATTGTACATACGGATTAGAGAAAGTAAAAGTCTGATGTTTTCATTCGCATGACTTTCTCTACCGATTCTGCAACCACAATGTTGCTATTATTCTTTATCTACTTCATGCTAAACGAGGTAAATTTTATCAGAAATGGTCCTATTAGTTGCTTTTTTTAAGTAGAAGAGAAACAAAATTAGGCTAAGGTGATGATGAAACCTTTTAAAAGCTGTCGCTATGCGACTGGCATTGAAGTTGGTTGTCTTTGCATAGCCAGGATAGGATACGCCAGAGGACTCGGCACCGAACCTGAAGTTCTTGTACCTCGCCCCACGAGGGGGTGACCCTAGGAAGGATGAAGTGAGAGGATACACCGGTCAGCCGGAACCAGGAGTAAAGGCACAGCATTAACAGGTCGGTCGCCATGGCCGCGCTTGCTAAAGTGCCTCACTTGATGCTTTGTGGCGCAGGAGATCGTGTGCTCGAATCCCGCTTTGGACATGGGTGCTTGTGTGTTTGTAATTCTGTATATGTATGTGTGTATTAGAAGCAAAAAGTAAACGTAATCAAACAGAAAAGAAAAATAAAAGTAAATGTTAGAAAAATGAAAAAGAGGAAAAAGGGCGTCAGCGGCGGAGTCCCGGAATTTTTTTTAAAAAATAAAAAAACAGTGTCCCTTCAGTTTCCAGACTGAACTAGCCCGACAGTCGCACAGGCAGATTGGGGTCCCCGTCTCCCATTAGGTCCAACGCCCACGTCAGGGCCCCACATCCAGACCACCCACCATACTCGAGGATGGAGATAGTCACTTTGAGCATACTTCCTTGCCATACCGCACCAAGCACCAAGTCCGAAACTCCCAACCCTGAAAGAAATCAACAGGATAAAGGATGAATGAAACGATATGGAGGGACAAGAAACTCAGGGGATGAAAGAAACCTACCCCGCATTTGCCTAGGCACATAAACACCCATGGTTCAAGTAGACCGGCCACGGGAAACAAACGCGCGGTATCCCGAATGACAGCCACAGACAAAACCATTTGAGCCACTCACCTCGGTTGCATAAGCAGGAGTAAAACAAGAAGTACGAAACGGATGAGGACTTCCGTTTGAGAAAAGATTTAGGAATTTTAAAATTGAAACTAATAACAGGGAATATTTTGTAAATGGTTAGCTCTTCAAAAATTATTATGACATAAATCAGTGTGCTTTTTAGCATCTAAAATGTTTGCGAAATAAGTTTTCGTCTATCTGTTACCGATTTATCAGTATGCAAAAGTCATTAAGAATGAAGAGGATTTCAGAGACTATTTCCAAGAAGTTGAGGATATACATCTTATTTGCCATGTATATATGTTTAATATACGTCACTTTAATCAATTTTGTTACAGCCATTTTTTTGAAAATCGAACATTTCGAAAAATATCCTATGTGGGAAGGGTGGGAAGATTTTCCTAGAATTTTTGTGTCGTATCCGTGGAAGATACTGAACTTAAATACCAAGCTTGGAATAACCGACGTTTCATTTTTATTTTCTGTGTACGCACTATGTATATAGTGTATAGAGAAGGTATTGCACTCCACCCAAAAATTCGATACTGAGATTTCACCGGAAATATATGTTTTAGGGTCCCCAGTATCCAAAAAGGATTTTCACAAAAAGGTCCGTGTGTGTGTGTCCGTGTGTCTGTGAACACGATAACTCAAAAACGAAAAGTCGGTAAAATACCAAACTTTAAGTTTAGTATCTTCCAGGGATGCGACACGAAGATTTTGGGAAAAATCCCCCCGCTCCCAACTACCCTTTACATGGAACTTTTTTCGAAAATTTTGATTTTCTCAAAAATGTCTCTATCGATTTTGATTAAAATTTCGTATATAAAACATATTTACCTGACAAATAAAATGTATGTCTTGAATTTTATAGGAATAGCCTCTGAAGAGTAGTTTATTCTGGATGAATTTTACGGAATTTTGAACCACTGCTAAACCGTAACAGATGGACAAAAACTTACTGCACAAAAAATGTAGAGCACGTTAAAACACACAATTTATGTTATATACAGTTTTTTTTGGAGTTCGTCGTTTTTGAGACATTCCTTCTTTTTTGTTTCTGCTATGAAAAACTTAATAGTTTCCTCATACAGGAACTTGTCAACTCCGATCCATATAAACAAAGGAACTTCATTGACATAGCAACCAGCTGTCTCTTCAACCTATGGTAGTCCCTTATTTCGCTTCTACTTACAAGGAAGCAAGTAATGAGACTGTTTCTGCTAATTTTTTCTGATTAACATAAAGTAAATAGAAGTAGGTATAAGCTTTTTAAGAATAATTTGTTGAAGGGATATAGAGAAAGTCATGTGAATGGTACACATCAGATTTTTGAGTTATGCTGTCCACATACAGACAAACACACGCGCGCGCGCGCACTCACATACACACGGATAGTTGTCTAAAATGCTCTTTTCTATTCTTTCTTTTTTACTTTCTTTAGCCCCGTATGTGGAATGTACATAGTGGATAGAGAAGGTATTGTATTCCACCCAATACCGTGATTTAAGGGGAAATTCTTGTTTTAGGACCCCCTGAATTAAAAAAAAAAAACTTTTTCAGAAAAAGGTCGTGTGTGTGTGTGTGTGTGTGTGTGTGTGTACAGCAAGCTCAAAAACGAAAAGACTGTTAAATACCAAACTTGAAACTTGTTAAATACCGAACATTTTAAAGAAAATCCTCGCACCCCCAATTTTCGAAAATTTTGTTTTTCTTAAAAATGGCTCGAACGATTTTGATTAAAATACCATATATTAAAGTAATTTCCATCACAAATAAAATGTATATCTTGAATTTTCTGGGAATAGCTTCTGAAGACCTGTTTATTCTGGATGAATATTGCTGAATTTTGTATAAGTAGTAAACCGTAAGGGATAGACAAAAAACTTACAACATAGAAAATGTAGATCTCGTTAAAACACACATTTATGTCATATGTTTTTTTTTCGTGGACTTTACCGTTTTCGAGATATTCCTTGTTATTAGTTTCAATTGTAAAGTACTTATACTTTTATCAGACAGGAAGTGTCCATTGTTCTTTTGTCCTACTTCTGGTCAAGCAAAGAAGCGATTTGCAATGGCAATCGCATAACGACAGCTTTTAAAACATTTGACTGTCACTTTAGTATACCGCATTCCTTTAGTTCCGTTCTACTTATAAGGAACTAAGTAATAAGGACATTCTGCTAATGCTTATCTGGATTAGCAATGTGTAGAAAGAAGAATAATATTTTGTAAAAAGTTTGTTTATAGAGCAGCTAGAGAAAGTCATGTAAGTGTAACACCATGCTTTTCTTTTTATTTTTTTTTTTTTATTTTTTTTTTTTTTTTTTTTTTTTTGATTCAGCGGTCCTTAAACATATATTTCTGGTTAATCTCGGTATAAAATTTTTGGGGGAATACAATACATGTTTTACTTATTATGTATCGGTATCGAGATTTTGAGTAGAATACAAATCATGCTCTACTTACTATGAATCTTGTACAGTATACTTGCATATACATTCCTTCCTTTGTCACTGGGACTATCATATGTTCTGTTCTAGGCTTCTTCACTCATATTGGAGTGAATTAAGACACACTTCTGCAATTCTAACGTGAACTAATGTCTACTTTCACTAAATATGTTTTTATACTGAGAGAAAGTTCTCTCCACTTCATTGTTGTAGGAAGGCTCTAGCAGAACAAAATTGCTTGAGAACATTTTTGTAATTTATTGTGTCTGCTCCTATTTTGGATTCTTCTTCATTATGTTTTGAACATTGAATTGCAATGCCTTTCTTCGATACGAGCTCAACCACTTAGGATGCAGAGCTTGAACCAGCACTCATTTGTGTGAGAATGTTTATTTAATATGACGTTATATTTATTATGGTGTGAGAACAATATTAAAAATTCCAAAATAAAAATGCAGAAAAAGGCCTATACGACCAAAATAAGCATGTTTAACAAAATAGGCCAATTTAACAACCTGAAAACGTGTAAAATCGATTCCAAATAAATAGTATGAATATGTATTTATTATCGTACGTTTTTGGCAAAAGAATAAATCTGACTTTTTCTATTCACATGAATTTCTCTAGTTATTCTGCGACAAATTATTCTTTATGAAGCTGTATCTTCTCTCTACCTCATGCTGATCAAGATATATGGCAGATGAACAGAAATGGTCGTATTACTGCTTCCTTATAAGTAGAAGAGTAAGTAGCTGAAAATCTGACAATTTTCAATATATATTTTAAGAAAAATTAGCATTTAATAATAACACATTGGACGATGCGACTTAAATGTAAAAATTTATAGCTTGAATATTTCCAAATTAATCGATGCAGTGCTATTCGACTAGAAATAATGTGGAATATATATGCTTGCATTACACAAAAGAACTTAAATAACATTATTTTGAGGGCACAAATGGTAGGCGTTATTACCTTACTAGTTTGAATTGTTCAATACTTTTTCATGTTTTGAAGCTCTCGCGATGTGTTGGAATTTGTAGGACAATAAAATGAACGGAGAACTATTGCTATTCCCTTAGTAGCTATTATGAAATGTGTGAAAGTATTAATTCTAACGTTCATCTAAATTTACTTGAAAAAGATAGATAGCTTTCGAAAGAAAGCTTGCAGACATTATATAAAGAAACACAAGCGGTAATGAGTAATAATAGTAATAGAGTAATAGATAGAGAAAGTATGTGCATGTAACATATTAGCTATTTTTTCCTATTATTTTATGGCTCCATGCATTACAGCACATAGTTCAATTTTATTTGGAATGATAAAGGACATCTGTATTTACAATTAACACGCAGTAGCTAAAGAGAGCAGTTTATGCTTATATTTGTATCGTTATATTATGATCCTTCATTCCACATTGTTCCCTTTTTACTTTCTCCGTACGCACTATGTACATAGTGTATAGAGAAAGTATTGCACTCCACCAAAAAATTCGATACCGAGATTTCACCGGAAATATATGTTTTAGGGTCCCCAATATCCAAAAAAAGCATTTTCATAAAAGGTCCGTGTGTGTGTGTGTGTGTCCGTGTGTCCGCGTGTCCGCGTGTCCGTGTGTGTGTGAACACGATAACTCAAAAACGAAAAGTCGGTAAAATACCAAACTTGGTATTTTAAGTTTAGTGTCTTCCAGGGATGCGACACGAAGATTTTGAGGAAAATCTCCCCCTCCCCAACTACCCTTTACACGGAACTTTTTTCGAAAATTTTGATTTTCTCAAAAATGGCTCTAACGATTTTGATTAAAATTTCGTATATTAACCATATTTACCTGACAAATAAAATGTATATCTTGAATTTTCTGGGAATAGCCTCTGAAGAGTAGTTTATTCTGAATGAATTTTACTAAATTTTGATTAACTGCTAAACCGTAAGAGTTGGACAAAAACTTACTACACAAAAATTTAGAGCACATAAAAGACACAATTTATGTTATATACATTTTTTTCGTGGAGTTCGTCGTTTTTGTGACATTCCTTATTTTTGGTTTCTGCTATGAAAACCGTATACCTTTCTCATACAGGAACTTGTCAACTCCTATCCATATAGACAAAGGAACTTCATTGACATAGCAACCAGCTTTTGACTATCACTTTAACCTACAGTTGTCCCGTATTTCGCTTCTACTTAGAAGGAAGCGAGTAATTTGACTATTTCTGCTATTTTTTTCTGATTAGCATAAAGTAAATAAAAGTATAAGCTTTTTAAGAATAATTTGTTCAGGGATATGGAGAAAGTAATGTGAATGGTACACATCAGATTTTTAATTTCTTCATACGCACTATGTACATAGTGTATAGAGAAAGAAAGTATTGCACTCCACCAAAAATTCGATACCGAGATTTTACCGGAAATATATGCTTTAGGGTCCCCAATATCCAAAAAAAGCATTTTCACAAAAAGGTCCGTGTGTGTGTGTGTGTGTGTGTGTGTGTGTGTGTGTGTGTGTCGTTGTGTCCGTGTGTCCGTGTGTCCTTGAACATGATAACTCAAAAACGAAAAGTCGGTAAAATACCAAACTTGGTATTTTAAGTTTAGTATCTTCCAGGGATGCGACACGAAGATTTTGAGAAAAATCCCCCCACCCCCAACTACCCTTTACATGGAACTTTTTTCGAAAATTTTGATTTTCTCAAAAATGGCTCTAATGATTTTGATTAAAATTTCGGATATTAAACATATTTATCTGACAAATAAAATGTATATCTTGAATTTTCTGGGAATAGCCTCTGAAGAGTAGTTTATTCTGAATGAATTTTACTTAATTTTGAATAACTGCTAAACCGTAAGAGATGGACAAAAAAATACTACACAAAAAGTATAGAGCACATTAAAACACACAATTTATGTTATATACATTTTTTTCGTGGAGTTCGTCGTTTTTGTGACATTCCTTATTTATGGTTTCTGCTATGAAAAACGTATACTTTTCTCATACTGGAACTTGTCAAATCCTATCCATATAAACAAAGGAACTTCATTGACATAGCAACCAGCTTTTGACTATCACTTTAACCTACGGTTGTCCCTTATTTCGCTTCTACTTACAAGGATGCGAGTAATAAGACTATTTCTGCTAATTTTTTCTGATTAGCATAAAGTAAATAGAAGTATAATCTTTTTAAGAATTATTTGTTGCAGGGATATGGAGGAAGTAATGTGAATGGTACACATCAGATTTTTCTATATTTTATGTTGTTTTAGATATATTTATATATGATGAATGTTTAAAAATAGACTATAGGTATACTACCTATCTGAAGAATAATTGCAGACGGGAGCTAGAGAAAGTTGGAGCAGAAAAAAACAACAAATTAACTAACTGTATTACCTTCCTATTCCCGGTACGCAGTACTCGGTCGTGCGCACTCGCTCTTGTCTGAGCCTAGTCATGGCACACTTTGCCTAAAAATGTATTCTTTCAACAGAGAGGTATTATGAAGATCCAATACAAATAAACTGATGAGTAAAACATTTATAATTTAAAATTTAAAAACTCCTATGTAGCATAATTTTATTATAGTTATTCCATTGTCAAATAGTCAAAATAATTATTAAGTTATGTGTATAGTGAATGCATGAAGGCAGTGCAATCCTAAAATGCATTTAAAAATCTTTGTTTATGTCTAGATTGATTGAGTTCTCAAACAGCATGTTTATTTTCGCATTTTCATCACTTTTCCGCAACATAAACATCCATTATCCAAAATTATTCACGCCTCCAGTATTTGGCGGGTCAATGAAATGCAGTTCCTTCATCTCACCACCTGATGGATGACATCGAGTGATGAATTCTGTCTCCTAGCAACTATGAACGGTCATTACAACATGCTCAGTCATTCTCTGTGTGTGTGTGTGTGTGTGTGTGTGGTCGCCGTGTCCAATAGGCCATTCCAGCTTCTACATGGCAGTAATAGTATTATTGCCTGGGCTTTAATAATAGAGATGCTACAAGCACCACACACGAGAGGAGTCCATTAGCACCGTAAGGGTGGTACTACAGGAAAACTAATGGCTTTCCCCTGTTTGAAAATTCGCCTTGGCCTTTATGATTGAATTATCATGTCAACGTGCACATATATTGTGCATAATTGAAACTAGGCATATGAGGAGGTGTCATGGAAGATTAGCTGCAAGGTTACATTTAATTAGAAAACTAGGACAAAAAAATTTCTTTGAGGTTCAAAGGTCAATTTGGCTTCTTCCTTTCCAGCTACATGTTCCTTTTTTGATGACAGATATTTACACAGAGTTTTATATAGAGATGGCAGCCCTATATGAAACCAGTGATTTTACATTTTTTTTTTTCTACTTATAAAACCATAGCAGATAAAATGTTTGGGAATTGGGGTCATAAAGGCTTCCACAATCCAATTGATTAAATGATAACCTCCCTTGTGATTTCAGACATCGAAATATAAAAATATACTTTTTACTTTCTCTAGCACGCATGTGTACATGCAATATACATAGTAGCTGGAGAAAACATTTTATTCCACCCAAAAATTCGATGTCAAGATTTGATTCGAACTATAGGTTTTCAGTCTAAAAGTACATTTTAGAAAAAGATCCGCGTGTGTGTCTGTCTGTGGTACGTGTGGGTCTGTCTGTTTGTGGTGTGTGTGTGTCTGTGTGGGTATGTCTCTGTGGACAGTATAGCTCTAAAACGAAAGGACAGTTCAATACCAAACGTCATATTTAAGTTCAGTATCTTCCAAGGATGCAACACGAAGCGTATGAAGAAAATCTCCCCCCCCCCTCCCACAAACTATCAATTACTGGGACAGTTTGTGAATTTTTCTCTCTCAAAAACGGCTCAAACTATTTCGATTAAAATACCGTGTATTAAAGATATTTACACCACTAATAAAACGTATATTTTGAATTTTCTGGGAGTAGCCTCTGAAGACTTCATTGTTCTTGATGAGTTTTGCAGAATTTTGCATAAAAGCTCAAACCGTAAGAGATAGACAAAAACTTGATACATAAAAATGTAGATCTCGTTCAAGCACATAGTTTATTCGTACACGATTTTCTTTAGAGTTTACCGTTTTTTCTCAAACGGAACTGTGCAAAGGAACCTCAATTGTTTCACATACTGACCAGTTTTAAAAGATTTAACTGTCGCTTTAAACTAACGTATTCCCTTGTTTCCTTCTACTTACAATGACACAAATAATAAGACCAATTCTGTTAATGTTTATCTCAATTAGCATGATACAGATAAAATAATCTTTTTTTAAGAATAGTTTATATTGGGAACAGCTAGAGAATTATATGAATGGAACACATTTACTTCGGGAATATGCAACAATTAGACTCTACTAATTAATTCTTGCCGATGAGAGAGAAATTGGAAAACTCTATTTCTTACTTGAGCAATCGTAAAGAATGCTTGGCATATCAAGATTTACTAGCATGTAAAAGAACTCCCTCGGGACGAAATTTCAGCACATCGGTGAGGTTGATATGCTCTGAAAAAGACAGCGTTCATTTAAGATATTTATTATGGTATTTTAAACCAAATTGTTAGAGACATCTTTGAAAAAACCAGAACATTTTTTCCATAAAAAAGGTAGCTTCTTGAAAATGTTCTTATTGAAACCTCGGAAGACCCAGTCTTATATACCAAAGTTCACACTTAATCACTTTTATATTTTAGAGTTATGCCCTTTACAGACAAACGAGCTGCTGTTTAATTGTTTTATTTAAGGGGAGTCAAAATTTATAATCACAGTGCAAACTACGTTTCCAATTTTTTAGGTTGATTGCAGTACTTACTTACTTAAGTTAGTGGATAACGTAAACATTTAGAATAATGTAATTATGTTATATGTATGTGAAATATGTTTGAACTTATATGTTAGGTGCAAAAAGGCATTGTTTGTTTGCTATGTGTGTTTGTGGGTGAGAGAACGAGAGAGAGAGAGAGAGAGAGAGAGAGAGGAACAGACCGAATTAGGAGAACATAACTTAAAATTCAAATCTAATCATGATTTTGTACTGCAGATTCTTTCAAATAAACAAAACGAGATTTTCTCTAAATTTCCCTTGCCCAAATAAACCTTATATCAACAAATTTTATTCCAAAAACGAAAATAACAGTTTTATTTAAATTTTAATATTTTTGAAATATTGTATTTTTAAATGCATATCTTACATTTTCTGTGATTAGACTGCAAAAAAATCTATTATTTCCGACTAAATTCTGTATATTTTGCAGTAGAATAGATGACCTTATTACAACAAAAATGCACGCTTATTGAATATACAACAAATATGAAATAACCACCTTGAAGATTAGCCTTTTTCAAAACATCGTTGCTTTATGGTTGTTTTTTCTAAAGAAGCGTTAGTCATTTGTGATAAATGTAAATATGAGGGAATCTACCTTTTATTTTTTTAATATATTATTTTGTTTTACCGTCATTTAACCTATTAAGCAATATCGGACGATGGTAATATACTAGTTTTTGGTTCCCAAGGTCGCGGGTTCCAACCCGGCGGAGGATGATGGAGTTATTCAGTCATAAAAACACTTAGCATGGCTTCCTTCGAAATGGAAAGGGAGAGTCGTCGGTCCCATTTCGTATATTTACGGCACATAAAAGAACCTCAAGTCTGATTAAGCAATCTTTCACACCGAAAATAAGTAAAATGCGACGCTGGGAACCACAGCATAAACAAAACCCAATTTATTAGTTTCTCTACACGTACTATATATCATATATAGAGAAAGTATTGTACTCCATAAAAATTCGATACCCAGGCTTTGCGTAAATATATGTTATAAGGTCCCCTAGTCCAAAAACGGATTATTAGAAAAGGTTCAGTGTGTGTCTGTGGACAGCATAGTTCAAAAACTAAGAGACTATTACATACCAAAATTTGTATTTAAGTTTAGTATCTTTCAAGGAAGAACAGGTAGATCTTCAATAAAATCCTTCCACACCAAACTACCCTTTACATGAAACATGTTTTGAAAATTGTATATTTCTCTCTTAATGATTTTGATTAAAATATCATATTGATAGATATTTACATCACAAACAAAACTGTACTTCTTGAGTTTTATGGGAATAGCTTGTGAATATCTGTTAATTCTGGATGAATTTTGAGAATTTTGCATAACTAGTAAACCGTAAGAAATACACCAAAATTTACTACACAAAAATGTAGACCTTGTTAAAAACACAATTTATATCATATGCATTTATGTTACAGAGTTGATCGTTTCTAAGAAATTTCCTGTTACTGATTTCAAATTTAAACTATGCAATTTTTCAAACTTTTCCTTTCATTTCGCTTTTGTTTAATGTTGCTTGCAAAGCGAACCGAAATTCATATTAACCAGATTTTGAAAGATATGACTATCGTTTTAGCCATAATTACCTTCTGGTTACGAGGAATCAAATAGTAGTAAAACCATTTCTACTTGTGTTTTTTTTATATTATTATGATATATAATAGTATGATCTAGATTAAAGAATCTATTTTGTAAGAACAGGCATATGAATGGAACACATAAGATTTGTTTTTAAATTTCGGACGATGGGTGATGCTCAAATGAGCCCAGGCTTCATAGGGTTTAAAGTTACCCGATATCCACTCCTAAAACTCATGCTCCACTACCATACCACCACTAATACCCAATATTCAACTTTTCAGGATAGTGGAAAACCCCGAAAAATAACCTTATCCGCTTACCTAACCTAAATTGAAACTCGGAATCTCATGAATGAGACAGAGACGCTACTCCCATATCACAACACGAGCTCGATTCATCTGGCTCATGAGAAACAATATGTAACCTTTGACAAGTGTCGTTTACACATCTGTATTTTTTTTTTTTTTTGATTTTTAACGCCCGCTTTTACTACAATGGCGCTGCAGGCGGTGACACTGGTGATACATGGAATGAAGCTGGAGCACTGGTGGAATGCCATGGCGGGGGAAACCAGAGAACCCTACGAAAGGTTTCGAGTCCCGCCTTGGGCATGGGTGTTATATGTTTGTGTATGTGTGTGTAAAAAAAGTAAAACAGAAATTCAGTAATCATACAGTAATCAAAGTAAACAAATTAGGTAAATAAAAAGTAGGGTAAACAGCGTCGGAGTCCCAATCAGACTCCGAAACTGTATTTAAAAAACCTGCCCCTGCCGGCTTTGTCCACCACAAATCACAATGCAGTCACTTGGGACGAACCCGGGCCGGCTAGGTGAGAGGCGAGTTGTCTAACCACTCGGCCACGGCGCCGCCCTGTATGTAATTGTAGAGGAATATACATGTTGTCTAGATACTTGCTTTGGTAATTAAGAACAGTGTAATGAACTACATTATACCAATATTTGTTTTATTTTATTATTAATTTATTTAGATCATTTTGCAACGCAGCTAAGACCATGCAAAAACATCAGGTGGTAAATTATGGGATTGGTTTGTGAGAAAACTGTTAGATAAAGAGAAATAAAACACACAAAAGTGAATATACAGTACATTCAGGTACCATGTATCAAGATATCTATATTCCTAATAGTCTATATGTAGATTACTAAAACCATTTAGTTTAGCTAGAAACTAGTTTATGCAATTAAGATTAAATGAATAGAAATGACACGATTCATTCTAGTTCAGATTTTCAGCATACACATCTCAGTAGCAATTTGTAATTTCTCTGTGGCATATAACTTTGATTTTCGTTCTATGGCTTTAAATTAAATTAGATTGAATTTTATTTTTGGATTCTCTTTAATTATGGTTCTTAGCTCCAATTCTGTAACGGACATGAAGAAGTTATTAATTTTGTTCGTAGACCTCTTACGTGCCGGAAACCTACGACACAAAACCCTGGCTTTACTTCCGTTTCGAAGGAAGCCATGCTAAGGATTTTTACGCCCAAAAAATCCATTGCACCCACCAAGTTGCAGCCCGCAAAACTGGATGACCCCGTAGCTTGATATTCTGTATCTCCAATTACATTTCTAAGACAGATGGACCAGAGAAAACACGTGAGCATTGCATTCGAATGTTTCTGGCTTCGATTCGAGCGAGCCAGACAACTCGTACCTTTAGTTTTTCGTGGTTTCCCCGGGTCGTATGGCAAATATTATGTAGGTTCTTCTCTTGCCGCGGAGTTCCGCTCTCCTTAATTCGCCTTCATCTGCTTCAGGGTTGTAGGACCAGACGATGATGGTTGGAGTGTTGCGAAGGAGGGTGACATTTTCGCTATTGAAAAATTACTCTCTTCTCACTTGGTGGGACTTAGAAGTGGGAGTTGGCAGACGGAAAGAGCTCTAATAACTGGAACACCTGAAATAGAATACCTGAAATAGACCACAAAGGGTCCGTTTTACATCAGCCCCTTAGAGAAAGGAAGATCCGAGGAATAACTAGATCCGGACGACGACGTGCATTAGCAAAGACTGGATCACTAATGATAGCAATGTGGCACAAATCCCGACACCTGCTAGTCTGTCTAAGCCCGAACCAATCGGGGATTCCGTGGTAATCAAGGCAGCTACTAGGTTGGGTGCCGCAGAAATCCCACCAAACGTCTGGGAGAAATTTTTCCAGGTCGCCAATTCCAACTTCCCGCCGCAACCCACCAACCGCCTTAGCGTGATCATACAACTCTAAAACAGCTGAACAGAAATGATGGTGACGGGAAATGAATTGGTGGACTATTGCGGCCCTCATCTTTCCTGAGAGTGTCTCGCTTGTTCTACATATCTTCGTCTGATTTTTTTGTAGTGTTTATCGCCCAATTTTACTACTTGTGGCACCGCAGGTGATGACACTGGTGATACATGGAATGAAGAGTGAATGTGATGAGCACCGGTGAATGTGATGGGGGGATCGGATAACCCAGAGAAAATCCACCCCTGCGCCGCTTTGTCCACCACAAATCTTATATGCGGTCACTTGGGATCGAGCCCGCGCCGTCTAGGTGAGAGGTCTACCTCTCGAACACGGCGTTCGTCTGAATCTCGCCGTCCTTCTGGCCTGCTCTTCAGCTCAGGTATCACGGAGGCAGGAAGAGCCCTTATCGCGTACGTGTGGTGGTGCTATGCTTCAGTTACTGGAGGCTACTCGCAACTACCAATCGCCCTATATTTGACCTCTCTTGCTTGTCAGCGGAGATGTAATCGGGTCGCGCTCATTGAGAGGGGTAAACTGAAAGTTGTCACGCCAGTTCCCCACTGACCGGTTTTAACTTTAAATTACCCTGTTGGGTTCCAACTCTTAACGCACGAAAGGCTTTCTGCACACGTCAAATACGAAGCAAGTATCCTGGTATGTATAACGAAAATATATCACTGTTCTTTATTACATCGTCTACATGAATTCCTCTGTATGACCAATGAGTACATTCACGATAACCTCGTTCCTATTCGTAAGCCTACAGGACACGGCTATTTCATTATTGATCATTGATAATAGCCGTGAATCTATATTACTAATTAATAATAATAACCAAGACATACAATTAGGAATAGCAGAATGCACAAGTATACTTGAAGAGAGAAGTATGAAAATAAACATAAATAAAAGTATAATAATTATGATTGCAGAGGATGAAAATATAAATATAAAATGGAAACATGAATAGTTGAAAACAAATATGATATGTTCCATTCACATGACTTTCTATAGCTATTATGCAAAAGGTTATTTATTGGGCCGCACCGTGGCCGAGGGGTTAGACCACTTGCCTCTCACCTAGACGGCCGGGGTTCGATCCCAAGCGACCGCATGTGAGATTTGTGGTGGACAAAGCGGCGCTGGGGCGGGTTTTCTCCGCCATCGCAATCCACCGGTGCTCCATAAGTAGTTAAAGCGGGCGTTAAACACTAACCAACAGGTTATTCTTGCAAAAGCTGCTCCTTCTCTCTACTTCATGCTAATCAGGATAAACAGAAGAAAACAGAAACTTTCGTAATAATTATTTCCTCATAAGTAGAAGGGACATTAGGGAATACACTAGGATAAAGCGATAGTTGATGTTTTAAAACATAGTTGCTATGTGATTAAAATTCTTCCTTTAAATGGCCAGAAGTTGAGAAATTCCGGTATGATAAACGACTTAAATATTTTAAAAGTGAAACCAATAACAAGAAATGTCTAACTCCACGAAAAAAAATCTGATGTGTTCCATTCACATGACTTTCCCTACAACTCTGCAATAAATTATTGTTAAAATGTTTATGTTTCTATTTACTTCCTGCTAATCGAGAAAAAATTAGCAGAAATACTCTTATTACTTGCTTCCTTGTAAGTAGAAGCGAAATAAGGGAGTACCATAGGTTAAATTGATGGTCAAAAGCTGATTGCTTAGTGACTGAAGTTCCTTTGTTTGTGTGGACACGAGTTCACAAAGTCCAGTATGAGAAAACATTTTATAGCTAAAACCAAAAACAAGGAATATCTCAAAAACAATCAACTCCACGAAAAAAATGTGTGTAACATAAATTATTTGTTTTAAAGTGCTCAACATTTGTTGTTTGGTAAGCTTTTGTCCATCTCTTACGGTTTAGCAGTTATGCAAAATTCCGTAAAATTGGCCCAGAATAAAGTATACTTCAGAGGCTATTCCCAGAAAATTAAAAATATACATTTTATTTGTCAGGTAAATATCTTTAATATACGATATTTTCATCAAAATCGTTAGAGTAATTTTTTAGAAAATCAAAATTTTCAAAAAAAATTCCATGTAAAGGGTAGTTTGGGGTGGGGGATTTTTCTTAAAATCTTCGTGTCACATCCCTGGAAGGTACTAAATTTAAATACCACGTTTGGTATTTTACCGACTTTTCGTTTTTGAGTTCTCGTGTTCACAGACTCACGGACACACACATGGACCTTTTTGTGAAAATACCTTTTTTGGATACAGGGGACCCTAAAACATATATTTCCGGTGAAATCTCGGTATCGAATTTTTTGGTGGAGTGCAATACCTTCTCTATACACTATGTACATAGTGCGTATAGAGAAAGTAAAAATGTATGCGACATAAATCGTTTGTTTTAACGAGATCTACACGTTTGTGTGTGGTAAGTTCTTTTACGGTTCATCATTAAGCAAAAGTCATCCAGAATAAAGAGGTCCTCAGAGATTATTCCAGAAGGTTCAAGGTATACATTCTATTTACCATGTAAATATCTTTAATATACGGCATTTTAATCAAAATGTTTCCATGTTTGAGAAAATTAAAACTGTCTAAACTTTTTTCCATGTAAAAGGTAGGTTGGGGTAGGGGTTTTTCTTGAAAATCTTCGTATCGCATTCTTGGAATATACGAAACTTAAATACTAAGTACGGCATTTTATCGACTTTTCGTTTTATAATCATCGTGTTCACAGACACACACGAACCTCTTTCCAAAAAATATTTTATACAGGGAACCCTAAAACGTGTATTTTCGGTGAAAGCTCGGTATCAAATTTTTGGCGGAATTCTACCCACTGCGTATATTGTATAGAAAGTAATAAATACAATAAAATATCTGTGTGTAGCAGAAACGTGGATGATATTAAATAAATATTAAAGCAGGGTAACATCATAAATTAAATATTTTAGGTTAATTAAAGGAAAACAAGGAGAGCTAGAACGGGGAAAACTGGAATTGAATCCGCTAGTAGTAGTGATAGAAAAATAAATTTAAAATGGGTTACGTAATCAGAATTAATGATCAACGTAAAAAAAAAAAAAGCAAATGTTTGAAGCAAAAACAGAGGAAACAAAAATACGCGGAAGACCGAGAAATGAATGGTAACAATATATTGAAGAATACAGAACTGAATGCGTTGAAGACAATGGCACGGGATAGAGAAGAACAGGCTAGAAAATTGATAAAAGGCCCAACGCAGAAAGGCAACAAGGAAAGGAAAAGAAGTAATATGCGTGAATCACTTGTAAAGAATGCTTATATCTCAAAGAGGAAAGACCAATGGGCGAAACTATGCAACCCGGTACAAGGGGATAATGTTAGATATAAGGGTATGGGAATTACGTTTATTGCGGAATAGTCGATAATGTTCTGTTGAATCTAATTAACTCTAACTAAATTATACTAAGCTGTTGCTAAAGGAACGCACTTCAACTTATTATCTTGTACTTCTCCTTCACTTCATGGATTAGTCATCATCAGTCTTTTACGGCTCCAAAATCTTGCTGAGGTCATATTTTTACTTTCTATACATGGCACGTTCGTACTAGAGCCGGCTGATAAGTCCCGGGTCTCTCGATGAAAACAGCATTAATTTTGTTTCTTTATTTCCCAACATAATCTCCAGAAACGCTAATACATTTTGTCATATGGGTGTTCTAATTTAACTAAACCATGTGTTGTGCGATTTATTCAGGTCCTAAAAATAGATATTTACCGCATCAATGACCACCTCATTGCTGTGAAATCTTCGTCCTCCAAGACAGTTTTTGAGGTTTGGGAACAGGTGGTATTCACTGGGTGCTAGAGCTGGCGAATAGGATGCATGTTCAAGCAATTCGAACTTTAATTCGCACATTTTTCCCATTGTCATCACTGAACGATGGGCTGGAGCATTGTCATGATGAAACAAGTTTTTTATTTTGCCAAATGAGGTCTTTTTCTTCTCACCTTATCACTCAAACGTTGCAGTAAGCTTGCGTAGTAGTCACCAGTGATACCTTTACTCTTTTCCAAGTAATCAATAAATATAATTCACTGTGCATCCCAGAAAACACTCGCCATAACCTTGCTAGCTGACAAAATTGACTTTGCCTTGTTTGGAGTTGTTCACCTGGAGCAATCCACGGTTTTAACTGATTTACTTTCTGGGGTATAGTGATGTATCCAAGTTTCATCTATGGTAATAAGCCGTCTCAAAATTTTGTGGGAGCTCCACATTCTTAACAGAAACAGTTTTTCTTTGCGACTTTTGATCAGGTGTCAACAAACGCCGCACCCATCTTGCACAGAACACGTGAAAGTCCAAAAATTACTTAAAATATTATTTGCACGTTCTTTTGATACGTTTGCAGCCTTTGCTATCTCAAACAGCTTTAATCTGGTCTTTCAGTACTAAACGTGAATTTGTTCAATGATCTCTGGACTTGTCACTTCTACAGGGCGTCCAGAGCGAGGCTCATCACTAGTGCTCGTACGTCCCATTTTAAACTGTGCAACCCACCTTTTAAACATTGCATATGAAGGAGCAGAGTCTTTCAATGTACTGTCCATTCCCTCCTTGATTTCTTTAAGCGTTAAGCCTTTCAAATGGAAGTATTTAATCACTCCTCGTTTTTCCAAATCCTCCGTTTTCGTGAAAACTCTAAAATTGTCTTGTTTAAAATGCTGTCATTCCAAAACTAAATAAGTTATTGACCTGTAACTATGGATACAAGCTATTCTAGAGTTAAATTATACGACGCTACCGTCTAACTGGCCTTGTGGTGCCACATCTGTGTGAGACCCGGGACTTATCAGCTGACCCTCGTAACTAGAGAAGGCACTGCACTCCTTCCAAAAAATTTGTAACGATATTTCACCGGAAATACATGTTTTACAGTCCCCTGTATCCCAAAAAAAATGCTTTTTTAAAAGAAGGCCCCTCCTTGTGTGTGTGTGTGTGTGTGTGTGTGTGTGTGTGTGTGTGTGTGTGTGTGGACACGATAACTCAAAAACAAGGAACTAAACAAGGAACTTTGTATTTAAGTTTAGTATTTTCCAAGCATTCGACACGAAGATTTTGAGAAAAATCTTCTCGTTCCAAACCAACCTTTACATGGATCAAAATTGGAAAATTTTGATTTTCTCAAAAATATGTACCTATAATGATTTTTATTAAAATTCCGTTTATTAAAAGTACTTATATAGCAAATGAAAAGTATATCCTGAATTTTCTGGGAATAGCCTCTGAGGACTTCTTTATTGTGGATGAATTTTGCATAGCTGGTAAAGTAACCTAAGAGGTAGAAAAAAAACTTACTGCACAAATATGTAGAACTTGTTAAAACACACAATTTATGTAATATACATTTTTTGTAGAGTTGACCATTTTTGATATTGTTGTTGGTTTCAGTTTTAAATGTTAATGCATTTCTCGTATAGGGAGTTGTAAACTCCTGGTCATTCAAAGAAACGGATTTCATCTACATGATAATCAGCTTTTAAAAGATTTGACTATCACTTTAGCCCAGTTTATTCCATTATTTCCACTCTACTTACAAGGAAGCAATTAAAATAGATAATCTATCTCGATTAACCTGAATTAGATAGAAGAATAAGCCTCTTAACAATAATTTTTTATAGCGATGTACAGTAAGGCATGTGAATGGAACACATTAGAATTTTTTGAATAGTCCTGATTTCTATGTCCTTATATTTCTAAGTATTAAATGAATTACCTTTATTTTGTTTTCTTCTTTCCTATAATTTTATATTAATTTTTTGCCTGATTTCGCAGTATTTTATCGTCGTGTGTCTCTTGCTATTAAGTTTGAGGAGCTCAATTGCGGCTGTTGGATTCTTTTTTGGCGTTACGCAGTCATTGTCGATGTTTCTGGTTGTGGATATGGCCATTCTTTATACATATTTATTATTGAGTATTGCCTAGCTTTACTTTTTAGTTTTCTTTTTATGGTTCCTGTTAGGTATTTAAGTATTTTTTGTTAATGTTTTAGATTCATATGTTATTTCGCACCCCATGAGATTAAATGCTGACATTTGTGGCATGCTTTTATTTTCTATAATTATTTTGAACTGGGCCGAGTGAATACCTTTATGCCATAAATTTCGTTTTCTAGTTTTAAATGTCTGTATTATGTTTTTTACATTGTTCCATTTTATCACAAAGAATATCATAGGTGCCTGACCCATCCGATAAATTCTCAAGCGTAACGAAAAAAATTTGTCTGGTAATGTCAGATCACCGAATAATATTTATCTGGAAAATTTCATAAATCAAATGTGAATTTAAGTTTATAACATAACTATTTCCCCAAAAATGTTAGACTCTAAAGAAAAAAAAAATAACCCGGTGACACTGAATAAACAAAAGAGAGTAAAGCACATATGACAAATTAACACATTTATGTAGGACTGTGATGGATTTTTTCTTGTGAAAAAAATTTTAGTATGATTTTCTTAGGAAGGGAAGTAAAATAATTTGCCCCGTGTCGTAGATTTACGGCACATAAAAAGAATCGCCAGCCTAATAAAAAGACCTCTGGGCAAAATCAAGCGGACTTTCACGCCCAATGTAGAATGGGACACTGAGAACCACAGTAGTTACAGAGAATCCTTAAAGAAAATTCAACTTCTATTTGAGTTACCCGGATAAGTTTTTTTTCCGCAGTTTTCCCTTATCCTGAGTATATAAATACAGAGTAACTTTAAGCTCCATGTACCCCGACCTCATTTGAGCATCAATTCACCGATTTAATTATCGGCTATATGATCTAGCAAGCGGGTAAAGAAAATTAAATTAAAAAGGGAAAAACAAAAAGTTTTTAGTCTTGAATATGAACACATTGGACCGCTTGAGAAGAAGGCTTTGATTTTTAGCTGAGAATGCCATTGAGTAGAAAACAGTTGATACTCTACAGAATATACATGTTAAATAAATACAGATGACATGGATATTTCATTCTAAGCAATATGCACTTATATGTAAATGGTGACGATTTAACAACTAAGTTGCAGCAGAGCAATACGGAATCGCATGTACTGCCCATGCCAAAATATATCAATAACCGTCATGTAAAAATGTTTTTCTTTATTTTATTTATAGTAGAGGTAATCAAATTCGATGACACAACATGCTAAATTACTGAGAGAAAATTACTAACATTAGAAATCAGTGAGAAAATGAAAATGTTTTTTTGGAAGATCGTGGACTTTTTTACCAAAGAGGTTAACGTGATGGACTGTAGTGCTGAATCCTCAAATTCACGAACTTCACCGTTATTTTGCAGTATTTTGTTTCAGCACTATGTGAAAACTGCGGAAGTTTTTATGTTTTTAAAACAGAGCACCAAAGAGAATTTACAAATTTTCCAAAAAGGTTTACTTACCTATTCCTGCTGCTGATTGTACCATGGTCAAAGGGGTACCTATGTGCTATGCATCATTTCCAGAACCTGGATGACTGGCATGGGGGGGGAGGTTAAGGGACAAGACGTGTCACCTTTATCGTGAATATCAGGAGATTTGCATTCGTTATTAGACATAGACAAGTCTGTATGAATGTACAGATAATTATAAGCAGTAAAGGGACGATTCATCATAAAATCCTATAAATAATTTATATTATAATTACACAAAAACGGGGGGAGTCAAATAAAATTAATATACCATTCAATTTTTAAAAATCGGATTTTTACACTCACATATTTCTTTGTTTTAGTTATAAATTTGTATAAAAATATTTTCAGCAACTTTTTTTTCAAACTTTTTATTTTAATCGGGACAAACCTCTACAGAAATAGCTACACTCTTACAGATGAAGACAGCGACAGTAAAATGTTGAAGGACTGCAATGAGAACATCGAAAACATTCCATGTAAAGAAGCTGTTATAGCTTAACTGTGCGCAACACCAAAAGCAGTGAATAGCTCACAATCAAGGAGTATACGTGCAGCGTGCAATACGGCACAGTTTTAAGGGTAAGCTATCCTCACGGCTGAACGCAAATATTAGATATGACGTGTTGGACACAATACTTCACTTAACCCATTAGCTACCACGCTTGTCTTCCAGCTTTGCTCCAAGTTTTGGGATTGAGTACCAGAGTCGACTTGAATACCAACTTATAAGGGTAGTTTGGGGCGAGGAGAAAGCTAAACTTATGTAGATGCATATCACTGTTGGTATATAGACCGAATTTTGGTCCGAGTTATGCTCTCTTTCTCTCTCTCTCTCTCTCTCTCTCTCTCTCTCTCTCTCACACACACACACACACACACACACACATATACACACACACACAACTTCTATATAAAACAGCTTTTTCCAGGGAATCTCAAAGCGTGCATTTCCGGTAAAATCTCGGTATCGACGTTTTTGAGCGGAATGCAATATCTCACCCACTTACCACACATTGAGAGCAATAACCCGTTCAACGTCGGACAGCTAGCTGGATAAAACATCTCAATCCATGAATGTGTACAGTAAGCTATTTATTGTGTAGTTTCTCTACTTCGTACATAGCACATAGGTAGAGAAGGTAAAATGTCACAATGAATACCCGTTTTAGATTCCCGTGAATCCAAAGAAAAACTTACTTTTTGGACAAATAAATCCGTGTGTGTGTGTCCCTGAACAGCATAACTCAACTCAACATGTCGTATTTAAGTTGTCTAAACTTGGTATAGAAGTTCAGCACCTTCCAAGAACAATCCACACCGCAAACTATGATTTTCATTCAAAATATTCAGCCGACAAGTAAAATGAAAACTTTGAATTCTCTGGGTATAGCCTTTGAAGATCTATTTATTTTTGAATGACTAACTGATAAACCGTAACAGATAGACAAAAGTTTAATACAAAAAGTGTAGATCTCCACAAAACGCACAATTTATGTCAAATGCATTTTTGTTGTGGAGCTAACCATATCCGAGATGTTGCTTGTGGAAGATAAACGGGAAGTATTCATTCATATTGTTATCTTGGTTAAAAAAAGAACGAAACGTCAATACTGTTAAATAACGACCAGCTTTTAAAAAGTTTACTATCGTTTTAGTATATTCAATTTTCTTGTAAGGAAATAATTTTATTTCATTGCACTACCTAGTAAAACGAAATAATATAGTAGTGAAACTATTTCTGCTAATGTTTATTTTGATAAAAGAGTAAGGTTTGTAAGAAAACTTTATGCAGTATAGATAGAGGCAGTTATGTGCATGTACGCATCAGATTTTTGCATCATTAGCAGCACAGTATCTGGAAGAGAAACAGCTGATAGGGAATATCTTCTCTATGCTTGGATGCTTGTGATATTTGCTTTGCACCTCGGTGTGTTTATCACCTGGTTAGGCTTGCACAGTACTGCAGTAAATAAACGTGTCCAAACATCTCGTGATGCGTACATTCTACCCAGTCATTGCCTGTCAATTTCATACGGAGGGGGTTTGCTGTCATATTCAGACGGGGGCTATTTTGGACGGCTTTGTGTCGCTACCCCGACACTTTTGAGGGCGATATTATTTCCTGCCTGGTTTTCATATTCCGGGATGACAATGCTGCCAGGGACGGCTGTGATTGGTTATTGGTTTCGCGGCGGGTTTGGGTGGATGTTAAAAATAACGCAAAAGGGGACCGATCTGCGTAGGGGTTTGCGAGGGTTGGCCTGATTGGTGGAAATTGCATGAAACTCCCCCGCCGCCACCCTTCTCCCACCCCCTCGTGGGCGGCATTGTGACGAGAGAAGGAAGAAACATCTAATCGAGCTGCATCCAGTAAATACTCCACTACCTGCTTTACAATCTTATATTCCACTTCTTTCTCATTTCAAGTTTAGTATATAGGTATTTAGATTTGGTCGTATTGATAATCCGTCATTATCATGAGCTTCATAATTTATTTACGTTGCTTCTAGTATAATACCTTAGATTAGTGATTAAAAAAATTGTATGTTCCATTTACAGGTCTTTCGTAGACCTATTCTGCAAAGACGTCTCTTACAAAAGATTATTCTTCTATCTACTTCATGCTAATCGAGATAAACATAAGCAGAAGCTGGATAGGTAGAGTCAGACTGAAAAATGCAATGCCATAGCCGGGATTTGAACCACAGATCTTCCGATATCTAGCCGGTTGCTCTATCATGGAGCTAACATGGCAACTTGCCTGCATAGCTTTGAATTTCTCAACTGATTCACATGTTTCCCTGTATACAAAGTGACCTCAAATTATTCAATGCTATGCCGGCATATTGCCATGGTAGCTCAGTGGTAGAGCAACCGGTCTAGAGACTGTAAGATACTTGGTTCAAATCCCGGCGTTAGCATTGAATTTTTCAGTCTGACTCTACCGATCCAACTCCTGTCCTACACACTGCTTGTGTGAAAAAAAACCATTAAATCATTAGCAGAAGCTATTACTTGCTTCCAAGTAAGTAGAAAGGAAATAAGGGAGTATAAATATCTTTTCATATGTGATTGAAACTCGCTTTTGAGTAAAATTTTAAGCATTCTAAAATTGAAACAATTAAAAAGAATATTTTAGAAAAAATACATGACATAAATTGTGTGATTTACATTTTTGTTGTACGTTTTTTTCATTTCTTACGATTTACGGATTATGCAAAAGTCATTCAGAATGAAGAGGATTTCAGATGCTATACCCAGAAAATTCAAGATATACGTTACATTTTCCTGTAACTATCTTTAATGAGAGTATTTTAATCAAAATTTTTTTAATAAATTTGAGAAAAAAAAACAAAACATGTTTGACATTTAAAGGAAGTATGGGGAGGGGGAATTTTCTTGTAAACCTTCGTGTCGTATCCTTGGAAGATGCTGAACCGATCTATCAAGTTAGGTATTTAACCAACTTTGTTTTTAGTTATCGGGTGCACAGATGCGCGAGCGTGCACACAAACGCACACAAACACTCACTTGCGTTAAGATGTTTTATTTACTTGTGAAATCTGATTATCGAATTTTCGGATGGGATACAATACCTTCTCTAAGTATAAACTACATCGAAATAGAGAGAGCGAGTAAAAATAAAAATTTCAAAGAAAATTAAGATACAATTTGAAATTCATGCCTACAATACATATTCAGAGCAGGATGTTTTTCTTAAAGTTGGGGAAAAATCATCGGCAATTCTGAAACGCATACTATTTTCTTTTTAAATTTGGTGAACTATGTCACAAAATATGTACAATTTACATCGGAACAATCCACGAGCTCTTTCCGAAGTATTCTTACAGCTGATATAATAGTAGTTGTTCAAATTACATCGAAATATTTAGAGTTGCTAGAAAAGGTTCTAACGATATTCTTCTTCAAAACTGAGAAAATGTTTTCTTTTTCCCTTACCATAATATGAGGGTTATTTTGACTAGATACCATTCCATGTAACAAAGATACTTTGCAGTCACAGGCTCTGAAATAAAAGCGGAAGGACACGGGACAGTTGGTGAAAAAGAAGCGGTATTTTGTTTGCACCTTTTCTAAGTTTTGCGAGATCTATTTGGCCGATGCTCAACAACCTCATGAGATGGATTTGCTTAATTGTTTATGTTGCAATGTTATCTGAAGAGTTCTACAAGATACTTATGTACCTAGATTGGGTATTATTTTTTCGAAATAGTGAATAACAGAAACAACATTCACGCGAAAATAAGTGAGAGAGATGGTATTGCGGTAGCGTGTGGGACTTGCATTCGGGAGAACCCAGTTTCGATCCCCGGCGGAAGCCTATTCTGACCCATGTGTTCTCTGTTGTTTACCCGGGTACGCAAGGCGAATGCTGGGTGGCTTCTCATTTACCACGATTTCCTTTACATCACTTCCGCTTCATTTCGTCCTCTCATGTTTCATGTGTACTTCCAGGTTCGTGATTAATGACAGTGCGGGGAGATGGACGCGGATGCATACTCAATGGAAAGAATATGCCCCGTAGGCACTAGGTGGCTACCAAGTAGACAGTTCGCTTGCACGGCTTAAATGGTGACCCGGCAATCGTACTGGGCTTGGAAACTTTGCTACTTCCGCGCGTCTCTGTTAGCCAGTCTGCCTGCGGCCTATAGATCCTTCCCATGGTTCGTTCACCTTTTGAGGTATCTAGTAACTCGCAGGGCACAAGATATTACCCCACCGTTGTCTACTCTTTACCTTTTGGGCCAAAATAAATTTAATTACTAAGAGGTTCACAACACAACAACGTCATCAATATTGGCGACCGTGGCGAACTGGCAATCATCGTCTGGTAAAACCTGATAGGGACCTCTGAGCAACATTTTCCAGTCTTTCACGCCGAATATACTGTGGAACGTCAAATAACGCAGCAGTTAAAGAGCATCCATAAATAAAAACTTTTTTTTTCCGCCTGGTTATTGGTCATAAAAACATCAATGAATTCCAGCTCGTACTTAGTTGCTGAATAATTTCAATTTAAGGGAATATTAACAAATACAAATCTAAAGGTTGCATGCACATGGATTTCTTTACCTATTTTGTAAATTCTTGCAAAAGACTGCAATGAGATGCATTGAAATTAAGTTCTCTTTGTATTAAGTTTTTTAATTAAAACGAAAGTATTTTAAAATTGAAACAAATAACAAGAAATTTGTTAGAAATCGAAAACTCTACAAAAAAAAAAAAAAAAAAAGTGTATGTCATAAATTGTGTGTTTTAATGTTATCTAAGTATTTTATGTAATAAGATTTTGTCTATCAAGATTCATTGTCACAACAGGATTCATGTGAAATCTGGCAATCAAATCTAAACAAATTCAGTAGGGTACTTATATTCAGATAAATGTCTAAATTAAAGCATCCGGAATTAGTTACTAATGTAATCATCTCCGCCTGTTCTGCTTCGAACAGCTTCCCATTTTATCCGCAGTTTTGGTAAATTATTTCTTAAGACGTTATGTCCTTTAAGAACCTGATCACGCAATATTGCAAGAACTCGGAGGAAAGCCAAATAGACGGCCGTTGGGTGATATTCTCAGGGGCCTCCTCGGAGTTCCCACCGCGCTGATGGACGGCTGCACGGGGGAGATGCTCTAATGATGGATTTGGGATACGAGGAGGGGAATATCTTTCCACGCGAGGAGGAGTAACGGTTCTAAGGGGGACTTGCATGTTGCTTGCCCTGGGGAAAATATGTAGTAACAAACCACTACTTTACTAGCGTAAAGATTGTTCTCAACATTTCAAGAACTATATTTTATTGCTATGAGATTGTCTAGTACTGAAATAACAAACATTAAACAAAACCAAATCCGTGTTCCATTCACATGACTTTCTCTACATCTCTGCAACAACTTATTGTTAAAAAGCTTATGCTTCTATTTACTTCATGCTAATCGAGAAAAAAAGTAGCAGAAATAGTCTTATTACTTGCTTCCTTGTAAGTAGAAGCAAAATAAGGGAGTACCATAGGTTAAAGTGGTAGTCTAAGGCTGGTTGCTATGTAACTGAAGTTCCTTTGTCTGCATGGACAAGAGTTGACAAATTCCTGTATGACAAAGGTAAGTTTTTCAAAGGAATATCTCAAAAACGATCAAATCCACGAAAAAAATGTATATAACATAAATTGTGTGTTTTATCGTGCTCTACATTTTTGTGTGGTAAGTTTTTGTCCACCTCTTGCGGTTTAGCAATTATGCAAAATTCCGTAAACTTCATCAAGAATAAAGTGGTCTTCTGAGGCTATTCCCAAAAAATTCAAGATATACATTTAATTTTTCAGATAAATAACTTTGTTATACAAAATTTTAATCAAAATCGTTAGAGCCATTTTTGAGAAAATCAAAATTTTCGAAAAAAGTTCCATGTAAAGGGTAGTTTGCGGTGGGGGATTTTTCTTAAAATCTTCGTGTCGCAACCCTGGAAGATACTAAAATTAAATACCAACTATGGTATATTACAGACTTTTCATTTTTGAGCTATCGTGTTCATAGACACACGGACCTTTTTCTAAAAACGCTTTTTTTATACAGGGGACCCTAAAACATATAATTCCGGTGAAATCTCGATATCGAATTTGTGGGTGGAGTGCAAAGATTCTCTATACACTATATACATAGTACGTATAGAGAAAGTAAAGACATATTCTTCTATGTAATTCATGCTAATCGAGACAAACATTAGCATAAATTGTCTTAATTACTTGCTTCCTTGTAAGAGGAAGCAAAATAAAGGAATACGTTAGGCTAAAACGATAGTCAAATCTTGTAAAAATTGGTTGCCATGTGGTTGAAATCCGTTTCTTTGCATGACCAGAAGTTTTCCATGCGAGAAAAGTTTAAGTATTTTAAATCTGAAACAAGAAATATCTCTGAAATGGTCAATTCTACGAAAAAATATACATGGTATATATTGTGCGTTTTAACGAGATCTACGTTTTTTGTGTAGTACGTTTATACGGTTTACCAGTTACGCAAAATTCATCGAGAATCCCAGTAAATTCAAGATATACGTTTTTTTATCGCCTGCGGTGCCATTGCAGTAAAGGCGAGCTTTAAATACTATAAGAAAGTTATACGTTTTATTTGTCATGTAAATATCTTTAATGTACGAAATGTAATCAAAACCATTTTTGAGAAAATCAAACTTTTCGAAATTTTTTCCACGTAAGGGGTAGTTTGTGATGAGGGAATTTTTCTCAAAAATCTTCATGTCACATTCCTGGAAGATACTCAACCTAAACACCAAGTTTGGTATTTTAACGAAGTTTTGTTTTTGAGTAATCGTGTTCACAATCACACGGACACACATGTACTTTTTCTAATTTTGTTGGATACAGGAGACACTAAAACATGTATTTGGGGTGAAATCTCGATATATAACATTTTTATGTGAAATGCAATACCTTCTCTCTATGTGCATAGTACGTATAGAGAAATTAATAAACTAAAAAAGAACACTTATGAACTAGTTTTCTTCTTATTATTAACCATGGTTTAGGCTGTCAGCCTGTTCCGACTTCAAAGTATTGTTCTGACCATCTCTTTTTACCTCCTCCTGTGATACGTGTTTCTTGAGGTCTATAAAGTAATGCTACTTTTGGTATTCTATAGCTAGTTATTCTCTCTAAATATTGTCTACATTTAATCTGCATTATGTTATTGAGGTGTGAAGTAGTTCTCTCTCTCTCTCTCTCTCTCTCTCTCTCTCTCTCTCTATATATATATATATATATATATATGAAAGTTGTCTAATTTCACAGTTTTGTTTTCTATCTAGTCTGGTGTATCCTGCTATTGACCTGAGAAATTTCTTTTCTTCTCTCTGTATTTTATTTGTGTTGAGCACTTCCAAGTCTAAGGCATTGTTTTGTATAGTTTCAATATTTGATCGTTTTGAGACTTGTGTAACCGGAATTTATATATTAATTTTTTTTCGATTTCACAGATTGATTTCTTTGCTCTAATTCCTTGTGGATTAGGTACATTGTGAATCGGAATTCTATTTCCATGCATTCTTTGTTCAAACAATTCTATCCACTTCTTATTTTCTGTATTTATACAACTTGTCCAACACAAGGTCAGGTAGTATTGTATGTTACCTACACCTTATATATACATTACAAGTTTAGAGGCCCTTCAATCCAACTAAAACATGATGGTTTTCAGTCCGAAAACTTTAAACGATGCTGGGTAAATATTTCGTGAAATCTCTGGCTCTAAACACACCACAAACTCATTACGTACATTACCTCAAAAATCATAAACATGTGACAGGTTAGGACATCCTCAAGTGTTTTAAAACTATATTGTAAAATGTCCTTGTTTGCAAGTGTAATAAATGTTTAAATGAATCAATAAACTTTAAACATTCAATAAAGCTTCATAGTTTAGTGAAGAAGTGGATTACTAAGTAGTCTCATTTTATAAAACCTAAAACCTTAACAATGAAGCAGCATTTAGCCATAACTCTATAAATTAATGGCAATTATGAATCATTGCCCTGAAACAGGCGAAAATAATTATAATTCATTGTTTTGGCATAAAATGGAAGAAAATATATGTTAGCAGAAAATGCTATGTGACGCCATCTCCAATAAGATACGTTACATATACACAATTGTTACGTTTTACACACGTGTTATATCCCAATGATGGTAAAATATAAAGAATGGTTGAATAAGCAAAGAATTATAAAAATATGGCCTATAAAAGGAACGGCGAAGAAACATATGAATGTTAGTTTGTGAAACCGGATGTTCCCAAGATGTAAATATTGACACAGAAATAGTAAAGCTCCGATGTATTCCATTCGTATGCCTTTCTCTCCATCTCGCTAACAAGCGATTGTTGAAAAGCTTATTCTTCTACTTCGTTTTAATCGTGGTAAACATTAGCAGAAATGGTCTTGTTACTTGCTTTGTTGCACGTAGAAGGGAAATAAGCTAAAGCGATAGTCAAATGCTTTCTGGTATCCAAGGGACCCTAAAACGTGCATTTCGGTGAAATCTGGTATCGAATTTTTGGGTAGGATGAACTACCTTCTCTATTCAATGAGCGTAGTACGTGTAGAAAAAGTAAAAGTTTAAACAAAATAATATAAAGATTATTGCTTTACACAAGGCATTGTGTCAGAATTGTAAAATAACTAATATATTTGAAAATATTAATACTGTGGTATATTTTTAATTTATGCAAATGAAATGTTTAGAAACTTTTTACCACCACAATGGCGAGAAAAAGACAATACATGTAAACAACTATGCTCATAAGGTGTATAACAGTTTTTTTGCACTTCCGGATACAGAGGACAACGTTGTGAAAGTACTAAAGAATCTCGCTTATTGAGATCACAAAAAACTGAAATTTTGTACTGTATTGTTTTGATGTGGTAATCCCAAAAATATTGAATCTGAAAGCGTGTATTTACTTGAACGTTCACCGTTCCGGAAATAAATACAAGTTTGCGAATTAGACATTTGGATATTTCCTAGAAATGTTTATTTATTTATTTATTTTTATTCAGAACGTCCCAGACATTTATTTCCGGTGAAATCTTGGTATCGAATTTTGGGTGCAATACACTACCTTCTCTATACACTATGTACATAGTACGTGTAGAGAAAGTAAAAATTGGGTGTTAATGTCTAAGGGTAGAAAGATTTATTCTATAATATTTATTTGCGTCCTGTAAACACAATAATCATTTTCCAGTTTGTAATTAATAACATTACTTAATTTATTTACATACAGTAAAGAGTCCACAATACACATTCATATCAAAGTTCAAGTAGTCAACGGTTTGCAATTTGTTCCTCGTGGAACTCCGCACATGATTGTTGTGAAAAATTAATCATTTATTTGCTGAAGAATTCTTACTGCACAATAGAGTACCATACATGAAATAACTATATATCTGTGCATAATAGCAATTTAGCAACTAATAAGTACTCTAGCAGAGCCTTTAACATTTTAATACAAACTTTTACTATTTTATGTGAAATAAAAGAAATATGATGTCCCCGTGCTAAGTAACCTTGAAGATAAATGCCCAAAAATCTAACCTGTATATCAAGACTAGAATGTCTTAGAGTAAAAGTTAAATCTTCTGTATTTTATTTATTAACAATTAAATGATTTACTTCGTTCCATTTTATAATTTTATCTGATACTTTTTTTTTTAGTTTTCCATCTAAAATGCTACTAACAGTGCATCAATAATTAACAGTAAGATCATCTACAAATAAATATATTGTAAGACATTTCTCTTGAGGGTACCCTGGAAGATCATTTATATAAGTAATATAATCGTCCCTTGTGGTACTCCGTATTTCATTAATTTCATCTTCGACTGATATCCATTTACAAAAACAGATTGATGTCTATTTAACAAATAAGAAGTAAAACAAGGTTTTAACTATTATCATTAAAACGATAAAATCGAAGTATCTGTACAAAAATCCTATGAGCAATGGTTTCGAGCTTTAGAGAAATAAAAAATACCGACTATGGACAATTTTACCTTTTTCCATGTTATAAAGATTAGCCGAACTGACTTTCAGAGAATAGCCCTCAAAATGACCATTAATTGGTATATTAATTAGAAACACAAAATGTTCGATAATATAGGTAAAATTTACACAGGCCTATAATTAATAATTTCTTATTTTACAATTCCTTATTTTTTCTTTAAAAATAGATATTACTTTGACAGTCTTACTATTTACTATCTTACTATTAGTTGGTATACAAATTTAATGATACCAGAGAGTAAGTATCTTTATTTTTTGTAATTGATAAATAGATGAGTCTTATTCTTTTCTGTTAAATTAAGCAGCTGGTTATTTTGTTTTGTAGTACATCATATTTAAGTTTAAATTCTGGATTTCCATAGTGATAAACAATATCATAATAGAACACTCTTGGAGCTCTTTTGAGTATCACTTTTGTGAATAGGATTTTGTCACCGTAAATCATGATAAATGGTAAACATCTTAAGCACACGGGAGTGTAGTAAGAGTAATAGTATCCCTGTACCTATAATAGGAACTGCAAGAATTTGGCAGAAGGCGAACTAGTCCATTTTAGCACTTCATAACGGCATCAACAGCGAAGAATCTGCAATTTACTCTTCTACGGTTTGATTACTTTGTATAAAATATGTGCTTGTTTCAAGCGCACCTCCCCTCGAGCCTTCGAGCGCGTTCGGGACTCTTTATCAGTATTTTACGCCTCCACCCCCTCTTTTTGTCTGTCTCAACCGAAGTTACGAAAAGGTGGAGAGGAAAGTCTTTTCAAAGTTTTGATGAGTCTATCGGATGCCATTATCCAAGTGGCTCCTGTCTGTACTTGAAATTTTAGTTAAAAATAAAAAAGGAGAAACTTTGGTCTCTTTTCTACCCTTCTCGGAGAAACTTTTTTAATCATTCAAAGTCAATCAATCACCTAACCAGTCAGGCTTTAGACTTTGCAGGAAGAGCAGAATAAATGAGATGTTTTGGCAAACGAGGAAGTTCGTCAGTGAACACGGGCAGAGACTCGTCCCGCACTCTTACAGTGAAAGCCTGTTTAAGTGCGTGCAGAAAAAAACTGTAACTGAAGTCCTTTCAAGAAAAACATACCAAAAGCATCTGCAGTGGTTATAGAGATTGTAAGTGAGAAAATAGAAAGAACATTATTTAATAATTATTATTTATTATTTTCATCGTCTTTGGATAGTTACGTATCTGATATTATAATGTACTATCCCAAAAATAAAATAAAAAAAAAAACAAAAACACATTAACACCTTCTCATGCATTTCTTTTTGTTTTCTTTCTTTTCTCTTTCTTCATTTATTTTCTTTCGGTATCCTTCCACTATCTCTCTCTTTCTTGGTTATGCAGAGGAAATGGAACTTCAAAGCCATCTCATACCTCCCCGATTTTAAAAGATTTAACTCGCTTAAAGCCATTAATTCCATTAATCCCCTTGTCCCTACAAAGAAAACTGCGATAAGACAATTCAATGGTTTATTATTATAGGTTGAATAAAATGATTATTTAATATGTAGGAAATTGATATTAAATTATTTTATGTATCATTTTAAAATTGTTAATTTTATTATACTTTGCTTTTTGTAGATTAAATATATATGTTTTTGAAGGGAGTTTAATTCAATTAAATGAAATAGATACAAAAGATAATCTTTTATATGTGCAATACATGAGTGAAAATTAATTCTGGTGTCGAAAATACATCGAAAAAAATCCACTTAACTTTCTCCAGCTGTTCTAAAACAAACTAATTTTACAAAAGATTATTCTTTTGTCTACATCTGCTGATCCAGATGCTTTAGCAAAATTGGTCTTATTACTTCATTGTAAGTAGAAGGGAAATAAGGGAATAGCTAGGCATAGTCAAATCTTTTAAAAGCTAGTCACTAAGTGAAACAATTGAGGTTCGGTTTGCTTTGCATGGTACTGTTTCTGAAAATTTATGTTGTTTAAAAGTTGAACCATTAACAAGGAGCACCTCAAATACGGTCAACTCTACAAGAAAAACTTGTACGACATAAATTGTGTGTTCTAACAAGATCTATTTCTTACGGTTTAACCGTTATCGAAAGTTCTGAAAAATTCATCCAGAATAAACAGGTCTTCAGAGGCTGTTCCCAGAAAATTCAAAGTATACATTTTATTTGCGATGTAAATTATCTTTAATATACGGTATTTTAATCCAAATCGTAGAGCTATTTTTGAGAAAATTACAAATTTTAAAAAATGTTCCATGTGAAGGGTAGTTTGTGCTGGGGAGAAAATTTTTAAAAGATTGTTCGTTTCTTATCCTTGGAAGATACTAAGTTAAATACCAAGTTCAGTATTTAACCTAGATGAAGTCTTTTCGTTTTTGAGCTATGCTGTCCATAGACTCACACAGATTGACCTTTTTCTAAAGATGAATTTTTCGGACTCATGGAACCTCAAAACATATATTTCCGGTGAAACTTCCACATCAAATTTTTTGATGGAATACATTTTCTCTAGCCACTACATACATTCTATGTACATATGCTAGAGAAAGTAAAAATATCAGTCTTTCGGTTTTCTCTACCATAGGGTCTATTTGTCTGTAAAAAATATCTCATGTGTTCCATTTACATCTCTGTAACAAATTGTGCAGCTATATACTTCATGCTAATCGAGTTAGGAATTAGTAGAAACGGTCTTAGTTCCTTGTAAGTAGAAGGGAAATAGTGCATACACTATGTTAAACCGACAGTCAAATGTTTTAGAATGTGGTTGTTATGGGATTGAAATCCGTTTCTTTGCGTGGCCAGGCGTTGACAAGTTCCCGTATGAGCAAAGTTCTAGTATTTTAAAACAAACCAATAGTAACGACAAGGGTCTATTTCACGAAAAAATGTATATAACATAAATCGTGTGTTTTAACGAAATCTACAGTTTTATGTAGTACGTCTTTGAGTATCTCTCAAGGCTTACTAGTTACACAAAACTCAGACAAATTAATTCGGAATATAGAGGTATTCAGAGGCCATTTCCATAGAATTCAAGATATACATTTTATTTGTCATGTAAATATATTAAACATAAAAACTCTTAATAAAAATCGTTGGAACGATTTTTGAGAAAAACAAAATTTTCGCCATTTTGTCCATTAAAAGCCAATTAGGCGTGGGGGGATTTTCTTGAAAATCTTCGTGTCGCACCCTTGGAAGATATTGAACTTAAACATCAAGGTTGGCGTTTAATGGAATTTTTGTTTTTGAGTTAAGCTGCCCACAAACGCACGCGCACACACAAACATACCTATACACACACTCACAAACACAGACACACACGGACATTTTTCTAAAAAAGCTTTTTTTTTGGATTCAGGAGGTCCTAAAACATGTATTTTCGGTGAAATCTCGGTATCGAATTTTTGGATGTAATACGATAGGTACCTTCTTTATACCTATGTACATAGTACGTACAGGGAAAGTGTAAATTATAAGGTTTTAATTTGTAGATTGCTGTCAAGTCGTTTAGCTTAACCATTAGTAATTACCATTTCTTGTCAATTGTTGAGAACGGAATGTTTGCCGCTTCATTGGAAGTGTCTGTACCCATTTGTATAAATTTTAATAATTTATATATTTAAATAATTTTAAATTTTATTAACTATAACGTTGAATATTAAAACACAAGAATGAATATCTAATTGTAAAATAAATAAAATACTGAATTAAATAAATGTGGGTGATGATATCATTATTATTTATTGGAATTGGCAACAGTGAATCTCTGATAGGCACAATAAACAAGAAGTTGTTAAAATCTGAAATATGTATTTAATGCTAAAACTATGTGCATTTTAACAGTGGTCGTCATAGCGAAGCGGAATGACTTTAGGGCAGGCTTGACTGTGCGGGCAACACGGCAGGTCAGAGAAGAACCCGGTACCCATCGGTGGGTGTACTGTAGTGGCGATAACGCTGGTGCAGTTGTCAGTTGTTCAGTGGCAGTTCATATGTAGAAGTGCACAATATGAGAAGTGATTGAAGATGCGATTGCAAACTTAAAGAAATGATAGAACTGGAAACTGATATTAAATTATTTGTTGTTTCACTTTTCTTTGTTGCTGGCGATACTATTTCTATCAAACTGAAGCTAGAAGCGATAGATTTGTAGAATGACATAGAACTCAAAGACAAATTACATAATATAAAGAATTTGAGTGACTTCTACAGCAATTTCTCTTGATCACGCTTCCCAGATTCATCATTTTGCTGCCCGGTATCTTGGCACGTTCGCATCCACATATTTATGTGAGCAGTTGTTTTCACTGATGAAGACTTGTAAACCACGTCACAGAAACTATAACTTAAAACGTATTCTTCGTTTGTGTGCGAGTCAGAGCATAGTACCTAACGTTAAAAAACTTTTGCAAGACAAAAGAAGTAAAATACCTCGGCGAAGTAGTAAAAGTTCATAGTATATTTATAATTTGTTAGTTAACCATTTTCATAAGAACAAAGGAATGATTTGTTTAAGTATTTACCTTCATATATGAAGATTTAATAATTATTTCTAAGGCATAACCGTTAAGAGTTTTCAGTGCTCTGTATGTGCCATTACGCAGTATTTTGTTTCTTGTGTAATAAAGTATATTTCTGCTTAAAGCTATTTTATATAACATTAATAATACTGAACATCCTGTAGCTATCACCAGTAGTTTAAGATTCATAACATATGATCTGTAATAGAGAATATGTCGCTTGAATAGGTGAGTCCCGCCACCGTATTTTCTGCTGCCCCATCGTCAGTCGCGCTGTGTAAACAGTGCCCGCGCTCCTAGTTTGCTAAGCTGATTACGTCACAAGGCAAGTTAATGACGGTGAATGGTTTAGAGTGAGTTTACGTCATTTCTTCTTTTTCATCACCTGCTTTTCGTCCCCAAACGGAGGCCTTACATCCCCCTCCCCAGGGTCTACAAGTTAATTCCTGGATTCAGATACTTGTTGTGGAGCAGGCTATGCATTAAATCCAGTATCCAGAGATGAATCAGCCCAATTCCTGGTATGAACGTGAGGAAGTAGATAATATGAAGTGTAGGCGAAATGGATCATAGGAAAGTGATGGAATGAATGGCGAGGAAACCGGTGGACCCAGAGAAAATCTGCCAAGACCCCGCTTTTTTTATTTTTTTGAAAAAATACAGTTCCGGAGGCTTGTCCGGACTCCGGTGCTGTATTCCTTTTTTCTCTCCATTTTTTCCAGTTTCCTATATTTCCTTAGTAGATCTCATTATTCTTAAGTTTTCCTTTTACATATACATACACAAACATAGACACATTTACCCATGCTCAAGCCGGACTCGAACCCACGATCCTGTACACCAAGAAGAACCAAAGCGAGACACTTTAGCGAGCGCGGCCACCGGGATCGGCTTGCTTCAACCACCACAATTCCCACATACTGACTGGGAAATAACCCAGGCCAACTAGCGGAGAGGCGAGTATCCACCCTGTCACAGCGCCGCCTAATTACCGTGTTTGAGTAATGGGGGAGGGGGAGAGACCTCGAATAATGGATACTGACAGTTTTTGAAATTACCCAGGAGTACATAAACACAGAAAACTATTTCGCTTTCTTTAACTTTGATAATTATCCGGGTATTTTCAACGGGAATCAGTCTAAAATTCTCAAATCGGCAAACACTTCCGGATTAGTTACTTTAATAATTATTACTGCATTGTTTGTTCGGTCGATGATGATATATGTGGATGCACACATGCCATGATCATTATAATAACCCATTATATGCTATGGTTTAAACTTTCTTTGGCAGAACAAAAAAAAAAAAAAAAAAAAAAAAAATGGTCAGTTAAAATTTCTGTCACTATAACACTAAATTTATTATGAGAAAAACATTGTACAGTATAGTTTATATAAGCAGGTGTATTCTCAAATGTCGTGAGATAATCATTTTCACTAGTTACTATGGTCACATTTCGTCTACTACATTTGCTAAACTCTTGAATTCTACTGAATTTACTTCTTTTCCTTTTAAGGCAAGTAAATCAAAGTGACCAAGTGTAAAACTTTTATAATTTTTAAAATGTTAATATAAATTCATAACTGTTTAGATTAAGCATTATTTTTGGAATAAATGTTCAATCTACATTGATAGATTCAGCTCATGTAACAGAATAATTAAGATATGTAAATGAAAATGGATGAAATCGTAATACTGTTTGTTAACTTTCAGTATTACTCTCAAATGCAAAATGGCACAGTTGCTGAATGGCAAAATTGGAATGTTTATTCCAAGTCAGGTTAATAGTTTAAAATCTTATTTAATTATTTTTGTTACATTAATTATAATAATATTTACAATTTATTCAAAAAAATTAACATGGAAATTAAAATTTTGACCGCCAATCCATTTTCAAAATAGTTGGAAATATTTTTTTTTTGTATATGGATATATAAATCTTAAAAACACAATCTCATTATGATGGACAATTAGTTTATTATACCCACATCACTTTTAGAACTGGTAAACAGCCGTTTACACTTTAATTTTCAAGTCATAATGATATGACTTCGTAGAGTAATAGAACTTTCGTCGGTATAAAGCAAAAATCATTATCGTTTATATAGTGACAGCGTTTATACGTAACACAAATATAAGCATAAGAAGGAGATAATTACATTAACATTTATTGACATTTGTTATAATTGAGAAAACAATGTCTCCTACAAAAAAAAAAAAGTTGGGTATGATTATCAAGTATTTCTAGGCATAGATAGGTGACTATGTAACTAAAATATGCGACAAAATAAATGATATTCAAATGGAATTAATTTAGAAAATAATTAAATAATTTGGCATTTTGAATTGCCTTTTCTGAAGAAATCACAAAGGCTACTGCACATTCAGGCATTCTATTTCACACACTTGAACCGAAAAAATTGAAGAGTTACCGTTACTACAGTTTTAATTTGTTTTCCTTGTATACTTTAAGGCAGAAATTTCTATATATTAAAATCAGTCTAAATGAACGTATAATTCTGTTGCTCTGTGTTTGACGGATTATCCTCTATAGATATAAAATTATTCTTCTCTTCTGGCTCTACAGCCCTTGGTGAGCTTTGGCCTCCTGCACAATCTTCCTCCACATATCTCTCTATCTTCTGCTTTACTTTTCCACCCTCTGATTCCAATTTTTCTTAGGTCTTCCATCACATCATCTAACCATCTTGTTTTTGTTCTTCCTTTTTTTCTTCTAGCGTACAGTCTTCCTTTCAATATTCTTTTTGGCATTCTATCTTCTGTCATTCTCTCTATGTGTCCTAGCCATCTTATGTTTTGTGCCTTTATAAATTTCACAATATTTTGCTGCTTAATAAGTTCTTCTATCTCATAATTATATCTTACTCTCCTTGGTCTTTATCCTTTACAGGTCCAAAGATTCATCTAAGTATTTTCCATTCAAATCTTCGTAGTACTTCATCTACATTGTTTAGGGTCCAGGTTTCTGCAGCATACGTTACTATTGGTCTTATTAGTGTTTTATAGATCTTGTATTTTGTCCCTGTACTAATAAGCCTATTTTTTAATATATTTAAATTTGCATAATAGGCTGCATTTCCACCTTGAATTCTTTCTTTTATGCACTCGTTTAAATTGTTATCATTATTTACAAGCGCTCCTAAATATCTAAATTTGGATGCCCCTTCAAATGTTTTGTCTCCAACTACTAAATTTTCAATTATTCTTTTGCTTTTGTCTGCTGTCATTTTCAGGTATTTAGTTTTTTTTTCATTTACTTCTAATCCTATTTCCTTAGACCTTCTTTCTAATTCTTCATAAACTTCAACTAACATTTTTCTATCTCTTGCCACAATCAATATGTCATCTGCAAATGCACATATCTGACTAGACTTAAAAAATATTGTTCCTTTAGTATTTATTTTTTCTACTGCTCTGTGCAGGGCTAGGTTGAATAGAGTCGTAGATAGTCCATCACCTTGTCTTACTCCTGTGTTATAATCAAAATCCGGACTTAATTTATTCATTATTTTCACTTTGGCTTTTGTATTTTCCTTTTTCATTTTTATTAGTCTTATTATTTTCGGTTGCACTTTAAAACATTGTAAGGTGTTATAGAGAACTTCTCTGTCAATTGAGTCAAATTCAAACTTCTTTGCCATGCTCATAGAATTTTTACATTATTTGTCGTATTACAAATATCTGGTCTATCGTACTCTTGTCACTTCTAAATCCACATTGATACTCGCCTAATACATTTTCCGCATATTTCTTCACTCTATTATTTAAAATACTTGAAAATAATATAAAATTATTCAACGTTATAAATGTAAAAAAAACACTTGAGAGACGAGTTTGGCGATAATCGAAGTTGAAATTTAGCTCTAGAACGCGTTTTTATAAATGCCACAAACTATTCATCAGTATACTCTTTGTTGTGCAAACAGAAAGAAAAATTATATTTATTTACAGCAAATACCTAAGAGTCTCGTTGTTTAGGAAAGTAGTTTGAATACATCACCTTTAAAGAGGAATACATTCCTTTAAAATGTCGTTTATTAACATTTTAATCTATTCTCCTTGTAATACCGATACAGTAACCCAAAAAACGTTCCGTCTCACGTTAATGCATTTTCAAAATATATATTAACAAAGAACAACTTTTAAATTTTAATATTTTGGCAGAAAAAATGTTAAGTTATGTCTTTTAAAATTGTTTGAAAATTTCAGATATTTTAAGCCAGCGCATTTTATTTGCACTTTAAAGAGAGATTTTACTCAATAATTTGTAAGGGTTATCAAAACGCTTTTGGCATCTAGAATGTTCATCTCTAGACTTGAAATAAATCTTTTTCAGGGTTTCGATACGCTTTACACATACCTGCAGTATTTGATGAATTACAATTAAAGAAATAAATATTACATATGACACCGAATGACTCCGATTTTTATTTGATGTAATATTTCTTATGTTTTGTCTGATCACATGAAGGAATAAACAACATAAAAGTTTAGCTGTTATATGCAATTAGCTTATAAGAAAATATGATCTGTTTTCGTTTTTAAACCCATTGTCTAAGTGGTAATAACTTAAAGTAAAATTCAGGCCAAAAAATTCTATTACTAGAATTCACTAGTTCAAATACTCGTAATAAAATATTTAGTAAAATTAAACATGAAACATTCCAGGACTTGTGAATAATACATTTTATAAAAAAAATAGAAGTTTATAAGCATATTTCTTAAAGTCCATATCAATTCGAAAGAATAGGGCTATCATTGGTGAAACATTTATTATAAAAACTTGATTAGTATTTCAAATCAAGGTGCAGTTATAGGTTAAATAGTGGATTCAAATACACTTTATTTTTATCGATTTCGTTGAAATATAATTTGAAGATGGATTTAAGATATATATATATCATGTACACATAATTTCTCTTTTAATATTTATCTATTTTCCGGAGATATTTCATTTGATTATATTATTTTATAATGTTGTACAATAAAATACTTATATGCGTTTGTGTTAATCAGTTGGTTTAAGCTGTCGAGAATACTCAGCAGAACAACGTTATAGGATTACAGCAGTGTTGTTAAAATAGTTTATGACCACATTTGTGTCTGATGATAATAGCAGTATTTACACAGGAGAGTATTGACCTGAATAAATCAGCTATGGCTATTAACCGAGTTTTGAAAATGCTGCATTCAGTTATTGTTTTGTTTGTTGTTTTAAGGCAAAACACATTCTTCTGCGTGGGGAGAAGGAATGTGTTGCCCTACATTCTGTGATTTATGACTTATTTGCCTCAGCTAGGCTTGAGACATTTTCACCCTTTCCTTTTAGTGTCAGAGAACGGGAACATAGTGGTATTCTAGTTTTCACTTCTCCACAGTGCAAGATCAGGTGCCTTTCTACAGGAATAACGGAACTTTTCGCGACAACTTGTAGCTTTCTTTTATGGAAATAGCCCATTGTGTAATTTCTCAGTTGCAGTTTTCTGAGAAAAGCAATATTGCTTATTCATTCTTAGCTTCTTAACATACAGATTATTTACAAACTGACGTTCCTCTTTTTGCACCTATTTATTTATTGTCAAAATTATAAACTCAATAAGATATAATAATGATTAATTTTAGCGGCTTAATAAGCGAGATTTTAATCGAGAAATATCAGCTAGGTTAAAATTCCGTTTATACTCCTCATAGAACTAAACAATTTTACTTTCTCTACCATTACAATGTGGATAGTAACATAGTAGGTAGAGAAAATATTGCACACCACAGAAAATTAAATAGCGTGATATTACCGGAAATAATATTTTCAGGAACCCTTAATAAAGAAAGAAAAAACATTTAAAAAAAATTGTGCATATTTGGTTGTATTTATGTGTCGCTGTGAGCAGCATAACTCAAAAACGAAATGTCGGTTAAGTGCCAAACTTGATAATTTAATTTTAGTATGTTCCAAGAATGCACGAAGACTTTCAGAAAAATTCCTCACCCAAAATACCCTTTACATAAAGGACTTTTCAAAATGTTATGTTGCTCAAAAATGATTCTATTTTGACTAAAATGTTATATTATATATATGTATAGTTTAAAAATAAAATGTAGATTTTGAATTTTCTGGGAATAGCTTCTAAAGTTCTCTTCATTCTAAACAACTTTTGAATAACCATTAAGTTATAACAAGAAATATTTTATTTCACCAAAAACTAACTGTCGAAAATTCACAGAAAAACATGTTTTGAAGCCTCCTGAGCCAAAAAAGTAATTTTAGATTTAGGTCCGTGTGTGGGGGGAGGCAGCGTAACTCAAAACGATAAGTCGTTAAATACTAAACTTGATAATTAAGTTCAGCGGCTTATTTTTAAGAAATTCCCCTTACCGTTTCATTGCAAATTTTGAACAATTTTGGTTTTCTAAAAAATTACAAACTATTTTGGTTAAAATGCCTTGTATTAAAAATATTTATTCGACAAATAAAAGGTATCTTTGAATTCTTTGGGAATATTTTTTTATGTGTTGTAAATGTTTGACCATGTCTTACGGTTAGCAGCTATGCAAAGTTCATCCGAACAAGGAGGACTTCAAGGGCTATTTCCAGAAAATTCAAGGTCTACCTACATTTTATTTTTATATATAAATACGTTTAATATCTTGTATTTTAATGTGCTGAATGAAGAAAATATATAACGGATTTTGAATGCGTATACTGAAGAAAGTAGATCCTTAAGAACCAAAATGTGAATAACCTCAAAGTAGAGAAGTGAAAGAACACACAGAGGGAAGAAGCAATGAATGGTGCAGCGATATCCCCTACAGAGTTCAGGTTAGTCATGGCTCATCAGTGGTAACAGAAGGGGTTAAAATGACCAGCTGAAATATTGCCTTTGCTTAGGAACGAGCAGCACTGGGCCTACTGGCAGGATTTTCTGGGTTTTCTGTTGCACTCTTGTCAATTTAGAGTGGGTCGTAGAACTACAATAAACGAATTAATATATAAATACATGGCACTGAATATATGAAATAATATATTTTTTTTGAGAAAAAATCGCGCCGTTTGATAAATAGAGAAAAAATCTAATGTGTTCCGTTCACATGACTTTCTCCGACTTCCACAAACAAACTATCCTTACAAAATATTATTCTTTTATGTACGTCAAACTAATTGAGATAAACATTATAAATTGTCTTATTACTTGCTTCCTTGTAAGTAAAAGGGGAATACGGGAATGCACTAGGTAAAGCGATAGTCAGATGTTTTAAAAGCTGTCGCTATGTGAAACAATTGAAATTCTGTTCTCTTTTGCATTATAGGGAATAATACAGAAGAGATGAAACGAAAGTAAACTTTCTGCTTGAGAAAAGTATAAGCAGTTAAAATTGAAACGCACAACGAGGAATATCTAGGAAACGGTTAACTCTAGGAAAAATGTATGATATAAATTGTGTACTTTAATGAAATGTATCTGTTTTGTACAGTAAGCTTTGGTGTAATCTTTTACGGTTTAGAAGCTATAGGCCATTCCCAGAAAATTCAAGATATACGTTGCGTTTGTCAACGAAAATATCTTAAATATGGCATGTTAATCAAAGTCGTAAGATTCATTTTTGAGAACATATGCATTTTCGAAAAATGTTTCACGTAAAATCTAGATGGGGTGGGGGATTTTATTGAAAAGCTTAGTGTCCCATCCTGGATATTTAATAAACTTTTCGTTTTTAGTTATGCTGTACACACACACACACACACACACACACACACACACACACACACATAAAGACGAAACACACATGGAAGTTTTCTCTAAAACTGATTTTTACTTTCTCTAGCATATACGTACATTGTACATAGTGGATAGAGAATATATAGTACGCCACCCAAAAATTCAATATCGAGATTTCACCGGATACATGCTTTGAGATCCCCAGAGTTAAAAAAAAGGCGTTATTAGAAAAAGTCCGCGTGAGACTGTGTGCATACAGTTCATCTTTAAGTCATAATATACGAGTACAACATTAGAATTGCATTCTAATATCATTTAATGAATATAGACTTTAAAATCTACCTGCTGCCAGCACAGCTCAGAAACTAAAGGGCCAAACTTGGTATTTAAGTTTATTATCTTCAAAGGATGATTTTCAAGAAAATCCCGAGCCCCAAATACCATTTACATGGCTTGTTGAAAATTTTGTTTTTCTCAAAAATGGCTCTAACGATTTTGATTAAAATATCTTTCATTGTACATAGATACTTAAATTGTAAATAAAATTTATATCTTGAATTTTCCGGGAATAGCTTTTGAAGACATGTTCGCTGTGAATAAAGTTTTCTGAAATCTGCATAGCTAGTAAACCGTAAGAAAAGGATAAACACTGACCACAAAAAATATATATCTCGTTAAAATATACAATATATTTCAATTGTATTTTTGTTATAGAGTTGACCGTTTCTAAGGTATGCCATGTTATTGGTTTCAATTTTAAAATACTATCCTTTTCTCAGAAGGAAGTGTCCGTTTTTCTTTAGTTCTATTCCTGGCCAAGAAAAAAAAAAACGAATTACAATGATAATTGCATAACAATAGGTTTTAATACATTTGACCATCACTTTAGCATAGCGCATTCCTTTAGTTCCCTTCTATTTATAGGGAACTAAGTAATAAGTACATCCTGTTAATGCTTATCTCGATTAGCATTGTGTTGAAAGGAGAATAATGTTTTGTAAGAAGTTTGTTTGTAGAACTGTTAGAGAAAGTCGTGCGAGTGTAAAAAATCAGATTTTTACAAACATATGTGGGTGTATGTATGTCTGTCTGCGTGTGTGTGACTGTATCTTTCAAGGCTGCGACACGAACATTTTCAAGAAAATCTCCCCACCCACTACGTTTTACATGGAACATTTTTTAAAAATGTTTATATTCCAAAAAATGGCAATAACGATTTTGATTAAAATGACATATATTTAAATTATTTTCACGGTGAACGAAATTTATGTCTAGAGTTTTCTGGGAATAGCCTCTGAAGACCTCTTCATTCTGGAAGACTTCTGTAGATACAACTTTTGTATAACTGGTAAACCGTAAACGATAGACAGAAACGTATTGAACAAAAAATGTAGATCTCGTTAAAACACCAATTTATGTCATATCCCTACATTTGTTTCCTGAAGAGTTAACCGTTTTCGAGATATTCTGAGTTATTGTTTAGTTTTAGCCACTTAACTTTTTTCAAACTGGGTGTCATCTACTTTTCACCTCTCGTTTGCTTACTTCTAGCAAGCAAAGATTTTCCATTGTTTCACATAGCGATCGCCTTTTAAAAGTTTTGATTATCACTGTATTTCCTTATTTTCCTTCTATTACAAAGAAGCACGCAACACAATTTGTTTATATTTATTATAATTTAGATAAAATAATATTTTGTAAGAAAAGATTGTTTGCGGAGCAGCTGGAAAAACTCACGTGAATGGAACACACAAGATTTATTTTAGGATTCAGGGGTCTCAAAACATATATTTCCGGTAAAATCTCGATATCGAATTTTTAGGTGAAATACAATATACCATCTCTATCTACTGTGTACATTGCACATAATGCCATGAAGTAAATACCTTTCTTTGTGTAATTTTTTTTTTTTTAAACAGTACCGGAGTCTGATCAGGACTCCGGCGCTGTATCCCCGTTTACATTTCCTCCCCTTAGTTCACTGTATGATTACTGGTTTTACTGTTCCTTTAAACAAACATATACACATTGCATGAACATATAACACCCACGCCCAAGGCGGGACTCGAACCCACGATCCCCTGCCCACGAAGCACCAAAGCGAGACGCCTTAGCGAGCGTGGCCATGGGGACCGGCTGTATTAGTGAGTATACAAAATTATTCTTACCTATTACTTCACCTATCAGTATTACTATAGGAGTAACTCTTAATGTAATAAATTATATTGAATTACATTTAATTATATTACCATTCAATAAAAGTACATCATATTTCATACAACTTTCTTTTCTTAGTTTATATACTGGTGCCTAATTAAAGTCCATAGTAGTTAGAAGCATTCCACCCAAAAATTCGATATCAGGATTTGACTGAAGATGTCTTGAGATACCTTCAACCCAAAAATAGAAAACTTTTTAGAAATGTATCTCGCGCGTGCGTATGTGTGAACGAACAGCATAACTGAAACGAAAAATCCGTAAATACCAAACTTTGTACTTAAGTTCAGCAACTTTCAAGGATGCAATACGAAGATTTCCAGGAAAATTCCCTTTCGCAAAGCTGCTCTTTATATGGAACGCTTTTAAGAATATGCCTAACAATTTTTATTATAATATCACATGCTTAGGATATGTTAATGGCAAATAAAATGTATTCTGTGAATCATTCTGCATAACTGGCAAACCTATGTGATCGACTTAATCTTATTGCACAAAAGAATGTAGAGCTCGTTAAAACACATCACATATGCAATTTGTTTATGGAGTTCGGTTTCTCAAATGAGTAGCCGTTATTCGTTTTTCCATTCTGATCAAGCAAAGGGAACGGAATTTCAAAACCACTACATAGCTACGAGCTCTCTACAGATTTTAACACCCCTTTAGCTTATTGTATTTACTTATTCCTCTTGTACAGAAAAAGAGTATTTTAAAATAATTTCTACTAATGTTTATCTTGATAAGCGTGAAGTAGATAGAATCTTTGTAAGAATGTTTTGTAGCAACATAGGTAGAGAAGTTTATCTGAATGTAACACATAAGGCTTTTACTTTTTTTACCGTGTATAATATACATATACATAGTAGGAAGAGTAAGTATTGAATTCCAATAACAATTTAGGTATCGAGATTTCACCGGATATATGTTTTGAGGAACTCGGAATCCAAAAAATGAATTTGTAGAAAATCTTCGTGTTTTTGACTGTGAACATCATAGCTAAAAACGAGAAGTTCGTCAAATACCTAACTTTGTATTACGTTTAGTATATTTAAAGCATGGGACACAAGATTATCTTGAAAATTCCTCACCGCAAACTACCCTTTACATGAAAAAATTTTCGAACATTTTTTTTTGAAAAATGGCTTTACGAGTTTGGACAAAATAACTCATTTTAAATATATTTGCATGAACAATAAAATATATATCTTGTATTTTCTGTGAATCACCTCTGAAGACCTGGATGACTTTGCATAACTAGCAAACCTAAATTATACACCAATTCTTAGTACCCAAAAACGTATAGCTCGTTAAACACGCAATTTATGTCATATGCAATTTTTTTGACTTATCCTTTTCTTTTTCTTTTTTTTTATTTTAGGTATTTCTTGTTTTTTGGTTTCTATTTAAAACACTTGAACTTTTTCTATACAGAAAGTCGTCATTAATTTCATATTCCTTTTCTTTCACTCCAGGTCATGTAAAGAGAACCGAATTTCAGTTGTATCTTACAGCGACCAGCATTTAAAGGCTTTCACTAGAGCTTTAACCTACTGTATTCCCTTATTTCCCTTGACTTATAAGGATCTAGGTAGTAATACCATTTCTGTTGGTGTTAATCTTGATTAGCATGAAGTAGAGGAACAAAATCTGATGTGTTCCATTCACCGGACTTTGTCTGCATCGCTGTAACAAATTATTGTTAAAAAACATATTCTTATATCTACCTACTTTATTATAATCGAGATAAACATTAGCAAAAATTGTCTTAACTACTTGCTTCCTTGTAAGTAAAAGGAAAATAAGGGAATACACTAGTCTAAAACTATAGTAACATCTTTTAAAAGCAGATTTCCACGTGGATGAACTCCGTTCTATGCAGGACCAAGATTTTATAACCTTCCATGTGAAAAAAGTTTAAGTATGTTAAATCTGAAACAAATGACCAGGAATATCTGAGAAATTATCAACTCAATAAAAATGGCATACATGACATAAATTGTGTTTTATGGTGATCTACAAATTTTGTGGAATAAGCTTCTGTCTATCTCTTACAGCTTACCAGTTACGCAAAATTCATTCAGAATAAACAGGTCTTTTGAGGCTATTCGCAGAAAAGTCAAGATATTATTTTATTAGCTGCATAAATATCTTTAATATACGGTATTTTATTCAAAATAGTCATTTTTGAGAAAATCAAAATTTTCGATTTTTTTTCCATGAGAATGGTAGTTTGGGCGAGTTTTTTTCTTACCGACTTTTCGTTTTTGAGTTATCGTATCCATAGACACGTGGGCACACGCATATGGATACACACACGTGCGGACCTTTTTCTGAAAGTGCTTTTTTTTATATACAGAGGACTTAAAACGTCTATATTTTGTGAAATCTCGGTATTGCATTTTTGGATGGAATGCAATACATGCTCTATACATTATATAGAGGAAGTAATAAGCATTTATAAGGAGGAGAGTTTGTTTCATAATATGTAGGTAAAAAGTCATGCGAATGGAACACATATTTTCACATAGCTTTCACAAAGGCACTTAGGAGACGTACCTATGCAACTTCACTCATACGTGGTTACGCACGTAACACGCATTAGACACGATTACGAAACATTTTGTAGCCCTGCCGAATACGACACACTTTAACTCGGCCCTTTCACCTCCAATTTTTCTTCATATGCGTGCCTTTCTTGACTCATAGCATAAATCCTTGAAGACCTTTCGTCTGCATACATCTGATATGTAGTTGATACGATATCCAGCGTGTTTATCCTCAAGAAGAAATGCACAGCAAAACATTAAAATCATTATTTTAAAAATCTGATGTGTCCTTCACATGCCTTTCTCTACACCTCTGCTACAAATTATTCTTTAAAAGCTTATATTTCTATTTACTTCATTTTAATCGAGAAAAAAATAGAAATACCCTTATTACTTGCTTCCTTGTAAGTAGGAGGGAAATAAGGGAGTACTATAGGCTAAACTGATAATTAAACGTTGGTTGCTATGTGACTGAAGTGCCTTTGTTTGTATGGACGGGAGTTGACAAACCCTTGCATGAGAAAAGTGTAAGTTTTTCATAGCTAAAACCAAAAAGCAAGAAATATATAAAAAACGATCAACTCCACGAAAGAAAAGTATATAACATAAATTGTGTGTTTTAATGTGCTCTAAATTTTTTGTTTGTTAAGTTTTTGCCCATTACTTACAGTTTAGCAGTTATGCAAAATTCCGTAAAATTCATCCAGGATAAAGTAGTCCTTCCCAGGAAATTCAAGATGTACATTTTATTTGTCAGGTAAATATGTCTAATATTTGACATTTTAATCAAAATCGTTAGAGCCAGTTTGGTATTTAACGGCCTTTTCGTTTTTGAGCTATGCTGTACACACACACACACACACACACACACACACACACGCACGCACGCACGCACGCACGCACCTTTTTGTAAAAATGTTTTTTTTTGATTCAGGGGAACCAAATCATGTATTTCCGGTGAAATCTCGGTATCGAATTTTTAGGTGGAATGCAATACCTTCTCTATACACTATGTATATAGTACGTGTAGAGAAAGTAAAAGTCTGATGTGCTACGGTCACGTAACGATCTTCATTTATCCTGTATTAAACGACTCATAAGAAATAAATTTTGATACCGAGTTATGACCAAAAATGTATGAATAAATAGCATTTTAAGAAAAGGTTGGTGTGTTCATGGGTTTGTGTGTATGTATTGGTTAAACACACTAATTCAGTATCTTCCATGGATGTAACACAAAGATTTTTAGGCCTCTTTCTAGTCTTTATTTCTCGAATATTTTTATTTTCTCAAAAACGTTTTTAGCGATTTTAATGAAAGTATTTTTAGCATATCTTTAAGATATTTTTATGACAAACGAAATATGTATCTCTAACTTTCTGGGAACAGCCTCTGAAGACTTCTTTTATTCTTATGATTTTTCATAAGTGGTATATCGTAATAAACAGATAAAAATTTACTACACAATTTACGTCATAACGTTTCCGAGATATTTTTGTTTTTGTTTGAATTTTAAATTATTAAAACTTTTTTCAAATGGAAATCCATATTTTGTTTCATCTTCCTTTTGTTTTACTCCTTGTCACGCAAAGAGAACCAAAATTCAATGGTTTCATACGTGAGAAGATTAAAATACTATTCCCATAAAATATAAGATGTGCATTTTATTTGTCATGTAAATATTTTTAATATGCGGTGTTTTAATTAAAATCGTTAAAGTCGTATTTGAGAATATCAAAAATTTCTAAATAGTTTTCCATGTAGGATAGGGGAATTTTGTTCAAAAATCTTCGTGTCACATTCTTGGAAATTGCTGGAAGTTATCAAATTTGGTATTTAACCTACTTTTCTTTTCTTGTTTATCTTGCTCTCCGACACACACAAGCAGACACGCACGCGTGTTTCCTTTTCTAGAAATGCCTTTTTGGATACAGAGGAACCTGAAACATGTATTTTCAGTGAACCTCGGTGTCTAATTTTTGGGTGGAACTATGGACGCATTTGTTTTAATGCTCCGCTCCCTAGCCTTAATTTAGAGGTTTTGCGCAATTTTGCGACCAGAGTTTCAACATTGAAACTCGAAATAGGCTATACACTCAGATGTCTAATGATTTCAATGCTAAAGTTTCATATCTGTCTGTAGGTCCACATGCACGTACACTGGTTAATAATTATGCTAGTTCCCGGTAAATTAGATAACTCTTCGCCATAATGGCTGAGGACCTCAAAGAAAGCAACTTTCTTTCATTGACAATACTAAGGGTGAGATCTGTCTTCTTCCCCTAACCCTCTCTTCCTCGTAAAATTAGCGCCCAAGAAAACATGCGCATAGCTTATGTACGCAGTAGAGAAACTATAATGGCTTTTTACTTTCTCTAGCGCAAATGCATGCTGTTCATAGAGAAATTATTGTAGTGTATTCTACTCCAAAATTCGATACGATATTTCTCCGGAAATATATGCTTAGAGACCCCCTGAATTCAAGAAAAGCATTTATAGAAAAATGTCTGTGTGTATTTGTGGACTGCATAACCCAAAAACGAAAAGGCAGTTAAATACCAATTTTGGTATTTTAATTCAGTATCTCCAATAAATGTGGCACGAAAATCTTCAAGAAAATTTCCCCATCCCAAATTACCCTTTAAATGGATTTTTTTTTTAATACTCTCAAAATGACTAACATGTTTATTAAAATACCACATATTAAATATATTTACACGACAAATAGAATGTATATCTTGAATTTTTGGAATAGCCTCTGAAGCCCTCTTCATTCTGCATAACTTTTGTATGACTGGTAAACCGTAAGAGAAGGTCAAAATCTTAGTGTGAAAAAAATGCAGATCTCATCAAAACACACAATTTATGTTGTTTATATTTTTCTTCTATAGCAACCGTTTCCGAGATATTCCTTGTTACTGGTTTCACTTTTAAAATACCTATGCTTTTTCTAAACATGAAGTCGCCCGTGTTTCTTTTGTTTTACTTTTGACCAAGCAAAGAAGCGAATTTCAATGATAATCGCATAGCGGCAGTTTTTAAAACAGTTGACCATAGCATAGTGCATTCCTTTATTTACCTTCTACTTATAATGCACTAAGTAATAAGAACATTGTGCTAATGTTTATCTTGATTATCAAAGTGTAGAAAGAAGAATAAAATGTAAGAAGTTTGTAGAACTGCTAGAGAAAGTCATGTGAGTGTAACACATCAACTTTCTTAGTGCAATGAAAGGTAAAGGAGTTATCAGAACTGTAGGTATGTACATTTAATGAATAAAGATCTCTTAGTATAAATTCTGTGAGGGAATGCCTCATTTGAGCATAGTATTATTAATCGATATACGTTTCCTCCAATTGTACAACAGGGAGCGTTTAATTAATTATATCTTCATGGCAGAGTCCATTCATAGTTTTGACTTGGAAAGCAAACAGGCAATTTGAATGTGAGGCAGACCGTCACCTGTTAAAAGCTCGCAATCCATCAAGTGTGGAAAGGGTCAGTGGGTGAAGGTCGCATCTTCATCTTGTTAACATTAACACCATGCTGATGAGAAAATCTCCCCTTTCGTAAAAGTAATAAATGAACAAATGGACGGTTAAGTCGGCGAGAGGCATGTCGGCAACCATTAACCGACTCATTTAGAAGCTATTTAAAGTCGATTTGCTACGATGAGCTCCAACGACATAGCATGTACAACAATTTAAACAGAAAGGACTGCTAGAGACAAAAACCTTGCAATACGAGTGAATGAAATTTCGCTGCAAATAAAACATGGAACAATAAAATTAAGACAGTTAAACATTTAATATAATAGAATGGAGGAAATGGAGTGAAAACGAAAGCAAAACAAATAGGCGAAGTGTAACAGAGGAGAATAACAAATCGAAATTAAAACAAACAAAGAAAAATATTTAATGTGTTCCATCCACACGACTTTCACAACCTCTTCTGCAAACAAACTATTCTTACAAAACATTCTTCTTCTCTTACTTCATGCTAATCAAGTTAAACATTAGAAGAAGTGGTCTTATCACTTAATTCCTTATAAGTAGAAGGAAACTAAAGTAAATAAACTAGGTTAAAGTGATAAAAGCTGTCACTATTCGAATTACATTGAAATTTGACTCTCTTTGCACTTCCAAGAGTAAAAAATATGTACCTATACGTATTTTAAACATAAACCCAATAACAAGAAATATTTCAGAAAGTGCAGAACAAAAGTGTATACGACATAAATTGTGTGGTTTGATAAGATCTGCAGTCTGTATCTCTTACGTAACGATGTTTATCAAAATACCGCATATAAAAGATATTTACATAAAATATGTACCTTGAATGTTCTGGGAAATAGCCTCTGAAGACCTGTTTATTGGCGTTGAATTTTGCTAAATTTTGCACAGCCTATATCAGATAGTTTTTTTTTTTTTTGTGGATTTGACTACTTCCGAGATATTGCTTATTTTGGTTTCAGTTTTAAAATACTTAAAAGTTTTCTCATATGGGAAGTTTATTTCGATTTATGGTTTGCAGATCTGGGGCTGCACCAAGATATCTAATATTAAAATTATACACAATATTCAAAATAATGTATTGCGTGGTATTGCTAATGTGCACCACGGTAGATCAGGAATGTCAACATTCATAGGGATTTAAAAATGAGTACCGCCAGTGAAGAAATAAGAACTGTGGCATTGAAGCATGAAAATCGACTTCATAGTCGATTCAAAATGCGTTGTGCTTCAACTGTTAGATACCGGTGTTGTATCAAGAAGATTGAAAAGGAAAAGCCCGAAGACATTGTGCAGTGACGTGTGGCTTTGCATGAAAAAGACAAATAGCAGAATATATTCATTGGAATAAATTACTGCCAAACAGTGACTAATTATAACAGTAAAGCTGCTAGATAGGTCTTGTACTTAGTTGCAGTATGAATGTAATGCTTTGGGCATCCTAAAAAAGAAAACAATAAGGGAAGTTTTCAACTACTGGCCATGCAAAGAAACGGATTTCCATGATATGGCACAGGCTTTTAAAATATTTGAGCAATGCTTTAGCTTAATGTATCCCCTTACTTCCCTTCTAATTACAGTGAAGCAAGCAGTAACAACAATTTCTGCTAATGTTTATCTCGATTATAAAGTAAATAAAAGAATAAAAACAGAGGTAGAGAAAGTCTTGTGAATGGAGCTGATCAGACTTTTTTCTTCAAAATGGCTCTAATGAAGTTAATTAGAATAGTTTTATTAAAGATATACGACAAATCATATGAAGAAATGAAAAATAAAATATATATCCTAAATTATATGGGAATAGTCTGCCTCTATGTCCTCTCCATTCGGATGGACTTTTGTATAATTCTGTAGAGCTCGTAAATGTTAAGCGATAGATGAAAAATGCATTAAGTGAAAATATCGTCGTTTTAAAACAATTTATTTTCAAAAATGGCATTAGCCATTTCGAGATTTTCGTTATTAATACATTTCTTTCGATTATCATTTTCTCGCGATTGCATAAAAAAGAACGAAATATTAAGGTAAGCATAAAACATCCAATTTCTTAACTTTGTATTTATAACTAATTCAAATTTATAGCATCATTGTAATTGCTCACGCTTTCCTTATAATTTTCCTTATAGATTATACCTATTATAATTGGAGGATTTGGTAATTGTTTAGTACCTCTAATACAAAGGTTTAGCTCGAATAACAATGAGGTAGAAAGCAAAAATTGCTGAAGTAAACAGCGCATCAACAGCACCTCTTATTTCAGAAATATTAGCGGTGGCAAATTTAACAGTTTGACTGCGTTCAGACAAAACATTGATATATTAACATCTATGGGATAACACTGACGTTTTCGCTCCTTGCAATGATATGCTCTATATTTCAAGCGGAATATGAGATTATGTCAGAGCGTAGTTCGTTTTCCGCTCTGACAAATGTAAAATACTTCTGTTATGTTTGGAAACGAAGTGATGCTCTGTCCTGTCCACTGGTGAGGAATATTATACTTATATTCTGCGCTCAGAATTTGAGACCTAGTATTTGTATTGCAAAATTTGAATTTGTTGTACTGATAGGAGATATAAAATTCATTGGGTTGGCTTAGCTAATGTTACGAAAGTAACAATGAAGTCTGCATTTTGGAAGAATTAGGGCTCCTTTATTCAGTTCAGGCCAACAAGGTTTAGGTTAGGATTTGTCATCGGACGTAGGCCATTGTGGCCTTTGTCACTTACGTAGGGAGGTCACCAGATCCGGATGACGACGAACGCAAGCGTGGATGGAGTCCCTAACTATTATAGTTTGAATGTTTTTGATGCCGACTTAGGCCCAGTTCACGATCCCCAAGCTTCCCGCCGAACCCCCAAAGGGAGTCCTGAAACATGAAGGCGGGTCTCGACCGGGGGTCCACGACAAACGCCAGGATAACCTTTTACAATGCGCAAATCACCATTTAGGTGCAACCCGCCGAACACCGCTGCATGGTCCTTCAACTCTGAAACAATGATTAGGAAATTATGGGAACAGGAAATCCTGGCCCGGAAAATTCGGGGGATATAATGAAGCAACCCAACTTTTTGCCCAAAAAATTTCCGAAAAAAACCCAGGGTTTTGGTAGGCGTGCCACGTGGATCAAACTCGTGACCTGCCGAATACGGATCACAGACGAAACCGCCTAAGCCATCCCACTCTGTAAACTGACGAGTTTCTCTGTAGCTGGACACGTAATATTATACAGATTGCTCCCGAATAGCCGTCCACTTTGTTCGAACAAGCAATCCGCATGACAATATGTAGAATGGTAAAATACATCTACTGTAGTACCATTAAAATAAGCAGGACTTGCTGCTTCCGTTTCAGGTCTTCCGTTATACGTACCTTCTCGTATTACTAACACTGCCTCATCGTACCAGACAAGTGTATTTAATATACTAACATTTAGCTTTAATTATTCTTTGATTAACTGGCATCTGAATTTATTATTTATTGTTTTAGTAATAAAGTATCATGCTTGTAGTCGTAAATGCTAATTTAATATTCCATAATATGAACCATATAATAATAACAATAATAATAATAATAATAATAATAATAAAACAGCAAAAATTAATAAAGTTTCAAGACAAGACTAGCATCTTTCACCACTGTTTGTAGTATAGCTATGCATTGTTATTGGTAAATAGAACATAAATTTGGGAACTAATTTTAAATTTAATAGAGTATTTTTGAATTAAAATTTATTTGCAGATGATTCGATTCTAATATGTAAACTCGGAAGAAAATTTACAGAAAGCTGTATAACAAATAATATATGTAAAAATATTATAAAATAGTTAGTTACTAAAACAAAAATATTCTCATTTCTCTGGAACTATGTCAAAAATCATCTCAGAACGTAAAATACTAGAGCTAATAAAGAATTTTACCTAGGATGCAGTGTGTCGTATACTAAAAGAATGCACCAAAATAGATCTGCAAATTTAATTGTGTGTATATATGCGGTACAATAAAACGAAACCTTAAAACTACTAGCTAAGAAACTAAATTAAAATTGTATAAGCTAGTGACTTTCCATGTTGCTGTATGATGCAGGAGGTTAAAAAAATTCGCAAATGTGTAAAAAATATAAGGCACAGAGATGAGATTCTTAAGAGCACCACGAAATATACTTGATTGGATACAAAGAGAAGTGTGGAGATTAGAGAGGAACTGGGAATTTTTAGGTTGACTGTTAAGAAACATCAACACAGAAGTTACTAGAAGGAGCATGTGAATGTAACGGAAGACTATATTGCTACTAAAATATAAATTCGTAGGCAAGAAAAACATTGGCAGAGCGAAGGAAAGATGGGCATAGCAGCAATTTTATTCATGAGACTTGAACAAGCCGTTTGAGGCTTAAGCCTTCATGATGGTAATGATAATGAACTTTGCTCATAAATAATGTTCATACAGATTGATCAATGCAAAAGGAAAGAAACCTATACCTGTAAAAGTACGTGTTCCTTGTCTCTGTCCATACTAACCTCTTGTATCTATCTCATCAATTACAATCCATCATAACTTAGTATAAACATTTAGATGGATCCGTAGCAAGAATTCCTTGATGCTTATTTCATTTGCCATGATAGTGCAGAACAAATTTCAGCTGACGCACGTTTTGAGCCAAAACCATGCAAGGACATAGCTAAACTTCAATATTTAGATCCGGGGAAGGGTCACGCTACGTTATTCCTCTAAGAAAGCCTGTTGATGGATTGCCCACAAGAAGAAACGATGAAAAGGACATCTGCAACAGTAAACATCGTTATCTTAATCACACCCTAGAGAATTCCTAGACGGCAAAATGGCTTCCCCTTTTTGGCTGAAGACCCACGAGAGCCAAGCGGCAAGGATTAAGCGTGAAAAGCTGTGATGATGCACCGCTTTTTGGTAAACTAAGGGGAGGGCAGTCGGCATCTTCTGTGCTGAAGTGAACTGGGAATCGAAACAGGCGGCTGACCAAGGGGAAACATGGAATGTAGCAGGCCTCGGGAGAATTGCAAACTTTTACACTCACTTCCATTAGCGACTCTTTGTTCAGGTATCATTTTTAACTGTCTCGCTGGCTACCTTTACCTTACGAAATAATAGCCTTAGTTGAAGTTCCTAATACCTTAGTTACGGTGCGTTCCCTAAGAGATTTCTCAGCAGCAACTGTTAGCTTTCTGAGATTTGAACTGTAACTGAACCAGTCTTCCTTGAAAACTAATAAGAAAGGATGCATGATTAGCATTTGGTTTTTAGATTACTTCAATATGTAGTAGGCCGCCTCTGTGGTGTGGGAATCGCGAATTGCAATTTCGCTTAGGCGTCGTTTCTCGGTTTTCCCTCATCCTGAGAAGATGAATATCGAGTAATTTTGTACTCCCTCGACCCCGAGATCATGCGACCATTATTTCAGCGATTTCATTCATCTAATATGATCAATCTGGTTAAAGAACACTAAGCTATAAAAACTAAATGTACACATCTGTATATCTATTTGTTTTCCATTCAATATTTTCTTCTGAAAAAAAAAACTCTTAAAAATTACCAAAAAATAAACCACAAATTGTGCTGTTATTCATAGAAATGTGTATATGACCTTCGGAGCGTTCAGAAATATATTACGCTAAATTAAACACACACACACATATTGTATTCCACACAAAACCCCAATGATTTCACCGGAAATGTATGTTTTGAGGTCCCCCGAGTCCGAAAAAATCACAATTTTACTCTCTAGCACGTGTGCACATAAATGAACGTAGTTGCTAGAGACGGAATTGTATTCCAACCAAAAGTTCGAAGTCGAAATTTCACCGGAAAAGTATGTCCTCAAGCCCCCTGAGTCCAAAAAAAGTCCTTGTGTTTGTGTGTATGTGTGTGTGTGTGTGTGTGTGTGTGTGTGTGTGTGTGTGTGTGTGTGTGTGTGTGTGAGTGTGAGTGTGTGTACACAGCGTGGACCAAAAACGAAGAGACCGTTACAATCAAATCTTTATATTTAGTGCTTTTCAAGGATATGACACGAAAAAGTAAACAAAAAGCCACAGCCACCCCCACCTCAAACAAACAATTTTTATTAAAAGTCTGGGTATTAGAGACATTTACATCATAAATAATATATATATATATATATATATATATATATATTTATTTTGAATTCTCTGGGAATAGCCTCAGAATTTTGCACAAGAGTTAAACTGTAACAGATAGACAAAAAAGTAATACACAAAAAAATCTGATGTGTCCCATTCACATGACTTTCTTTATTCTTTCTTTGTAACAAATTATTGTTAAAAAGCTTATGCTTCTATTTACTTCATGCTGAACGAGAAAAAAATTAGCAGAAATATACATATTACTGGCTTCCTTGTAAGTAGATGCGAAATAAGCGAGTACCATAGGTTAAAGTGATAGTCAAAAACTGGTTGCTATGTGACTGAAGTTATTTTGTTTCTATGGACACGAGTTGACAAATTCCTGTATAAGAAAAGTAAGTTTTTCAAAGCTGAAACCCAAAACAAGAAATATCTAAAAAACGATCAACTCCACGAAAAAAATATATATAAAATAAAGTGTCTGTTTTAACGTGTTCTACATTTTTTGTGTGGTAAGTTTTTGTCCATCTCTTACGGTTTAGCAGTTATGCAAAATTCCGTAAAATTGATCCAGAATAAATCAAAATCGTTAGAGCCATTTTTAAGAAAATCAAACATTTCTAAAAAAATTCCATGTAAAGGTTAATTAGGGGTGGGGGGATGTTTTTGAAAATCTTCGTGTCGCATCCTTGGAAGATACGAAACTTAAATACCAAGTTTGGTATTCAACGATCTTTTCGTTTTTGAGCTATGGTGCCCCCCCACACACACGCGCACACACACACCTTTTTGTAAAAATGCTTTTTTTGGATTCAGGGGGTTATAAAACAAGTATTTCTGGTGAAATCTCGGTATCGAACTTTTGGGTGGAATACAATACTTCCTCTATACACTATGTACATAGTACGTGCAGAGAAAGTAAAAATGTAGATCTCGTTCAAACACACAATTTATATTATACACATTTTTACTTTCTCTACACGTACTATGTACATAATGTATAGAGGAAGTATTGTATTGCACCCAAAAATTCGAAACCGAGATGTCACCGGAAATTCATGTTTTAGGACCCCCTGAATGCAAAAAAAAAAAAAATCTGATGTGTTCCATTCACACGACTTCCTCTACATCTCTGCAACAAAATATTGTTAAAAAGCTTATGCTTCTATTTATTTAATGCTAATCGAAAAAATAATTAGCACAAATAGTCTTATTACTTGCTTCCTTGTAAGCAGAAGGGAAATAAGGAGTACTACAGGCTAAACTAATAATCAAAAGCTGGTTGCTATGTGACTGAAGTTCCTGTGCTTGTATGGACAGGAGTTGACAACTTCCTGTATGAGAAAAGTATGTTTTTTATAGCTGTAACTAAAAACAAGAAAAATGTCAAAAACGATCAACTTCACGAAAAAAAAAATGTACATAACATAAATTGTGTGTTTTAATGTGCTCTAAATTTTTTGAATGTCAAGTTTTTGCTCATCTCTTACGGTTTAGCATTTATGCAAAATTCCGTGAAATTCATCCAGAAAAAATTCGATGTATTGCATTTACATGACTTCCTCTAATCTCTCCTAGAACCGTCCGGGTTCAAACCCAAGCGACCTCATGTAGAATTTGTGACAAAGCGCTGAGGGGCGGGTTTTCTCCGAGTTCTCCGGTTTCATCCGCCGTCGCATTTCACCGGTGCTCCATCTCCATTCCATGTCTCATCAGTGTCATCGCCTGCGGCGCCATAGTAGAAAAAGCAGGCGTTTAACGCACAAAAATGCCTTAATCTCTGTAAACTTATTGTTAATTTTTTTATTCTTTAATTTACTTCATTCTAATAGAGACAAACATTAGCAGAAATTGACTTATTATTTCTTTCTTGTAAGTAGGTGGGAAATAAGGAAATACACTAGGCTAACGCGATAGTCAGATCGTTTAACAACTGGTTGCTAAGTGATTGAAACACGTTTCTTTGCAGTGCCAGGAATTGACAAATTCCCGTATAAGAAACATTTTATGTATTTTAAAATTCAAACCATAAGAAGCAATATCAATGGCTAACACCACGAGAAAGTGTATATGACATAAATTGTGTATTCAAACAAAATTTACATTTTTTGTGTACTATGTTTTTTGTCTATCTCTAACGGTGTTCTAATTATGCAAACGCCATCATGGGTGAAGAGGCCTTCAGAGGCTATTCTCAGAAAATTCAAGATATACATTTTATTTGTCATGTGAATATCTTTAACATTTATTATAAAACCGTAGGATCTATTTTCAGAATATCATTATTTCAAAACATTTTCCATGTAAAGCTTAGGGTGTAGGGATTTTCCTCAAAATCTTCGTGTAACATCTTTGGAAGACACTTAACACGGACACATACACACACACACACACACATACACACACATGCAGGCATTTTCCAAAAATTGCTTTTATGGTTACAGGGGATCCTTAAAAGTGTATTTCCAGTGAAATTGTATTACCGAATTTATAAATGGAGTTCAATGCCTTCTCTACGTGTATACTCCGCTCTAAGGAGAGAAAGTAAAAATTGGGTACTCGACCATTCCAGCCGAGGATTCTTTCACACACAAAGGGTGCAATGCATTTCCAGAACTTGGACAGCTGTCGGATAGAGGGTGGTTAGGGAAAATTAGACGTTTCGCGGAAGTTTCACATGTATTTTTCATCCGCTTTTTGGAACAGTTGAGACTGTACGAAATTACAACTATAAGTGATTAAATAGAGGATTCACTATATCAATATCCTAGATCATATAAATGGCGTTTAAAAGGCTAGCAGTACAACGTTGTGTAACCTAACTAGTGCTGATATGAACAGAATGTTAGGGGTATAGACACAGTACCTTATATACCTTAAAGTGATTCCACTTGAATGTGATAGATGTTTTTTCGCTTCGTCTAACAGTTTCCTCACAAATCAATCACATAATGTACTACCTGATGTGCTTTGCAAGATCTTTAAGTGCGCCATGAAGTGAACAACGTCTGTCAATGTAGACTATCCGTTTTGCTTCCACGTTTTTACACCTCAACATGTGACTTTCTGGCCATGGTAGTATGGAATTATTGGTCTTGTAGAAAACACTTAAACTCAGTTCCGATACAACATTCGTCATTGCAAAGCCTCTCCGTTCCAAATTCAGCCCTCGACTCGCGAAAGCAAACATGTGTGTGCCACGTTTACATGGGAGTATCAACTAACCTGAAAAAAATAATTTATATGAGTCCGAAATTGAAGCAAATATTGAGGTGTTACATTGCATTGTTCTTAATTACAATACAAATATTTGCACTTATACCTTATGTGTATATTTAATTGCAGCATGACCGCGTAGGATAAATATTGGATTATGTTACAGAAAACAAAATATAATTAATGCCCATAAAAACTTTACGTTTAGAATTCTTTCATACATAATCTTAAAAAAAGAAACCTGATCCAGTCTGGAGTGGAACTGTAAATGAATAACGCTATAAATCTGCAAAATTGGAGTGGCAGACGGAAGGGTTAAAAGATTCCCTGAAATGGAAAGGCCATTAATTGAGTCATCAGCTGGGAAGATATTGTTGGAGATTTTGCCTCAACAGACAGTCACAAGTGAAGGGTGAAACAGTTGTGCTCAAGGGGAAAGCTGATGAAGCGTCTTGCAGAAGAAAAAGAAAAGAGGGAGGAAACGGCTGTAGTTAATGAAGCCCGCATCCTATTATTGGTTGCAGTAGGAGAGATGTGTTCATTGCCTAACAGTTAATAGGAATAGCATAATTACCTTACTTGCAATCACGTCACATTTATATCATTACCCAATACAAAATGATTTCAACTACATCCTTAAATATTCCTAATTAAGGTTAACATAATCTTATATCTTGTCAATTTAGTAACAGCTACTTTTTAACATAATTAATTTATAGAATGATATCTACAGATTCCCTCTTAGCACTTGAGTATTCGTGTCGGGTCCATATGATCAGATCGTATTTCTTTTGCTTAAAAAATTGTCAGTGGTGTATAATTTCTTACATTGTTGATATATGCATTTGAAATTATCTATTTCAAGACATTGTTGTAGTCTTATTTTCCGTTAATAAGCCATTGTTGCATTTTACCCGACGCGAGTATGTGTTTTCCGTTTGAAGAAAGAGACTCCAGCAACTACAAAGGTGATTTCTTAATTTTTGCTTAAGTAGGTATATGAAATTAATTGTATATATTTTTTTCACAATACTTTTGCCTTCCTTAAACTCAAAAGGAATAATATGACATTATTGCATTTTCCCCTTCATTGCATTATCGTGCTACTGAAAAGGTTACCATGCGCTTTATCTTTGTTATTGGAAACTTCTCAGGTAACGCACTGATTATTCTGGGAACTTGTCAACATTTTGCAGTGCACCAATGAACGCGTCATTTCCGCCAATGGATACATAGGAATCATAAATGACAGATAGTCGTTAACTACACGTGGAGTAAAACACAGCGTTGCAACGTCTTCGCTGTTTTCTGTCTCATTCATGTACTTTACTTGTGAACTTCACAGGTGCAAGTAGAGTTTACTGTGTATTTTTAAATACGTGGAAGCCTGGGTACGTATCGGCTTTGATGCTAGAAAACAAAAAAAGTGTCATTAATCTTAAAAAATAGTGTCAGTTTTCCTTAAAAAAAAAGTGGTTTGCTTAGACAATTGTTAGAGAAGTAGGTTTCCGCCTTCGGCCGTTAAACAAGAGGCGCGTGATTATGGAATCAGCAAAGATTGTGGCGTCGAGATATCGGTACTGGAGTAGACTAAACTACTTCAGGCAGGAAGGGTATCATATAGTTTATTTAAATGAATCCTGGTACGTTACTTATGTAAGAAAGGGTTGGGATGACGACAGTTGCTCTAGTTGCCTTTCACTCCCGGCGTCAAGTGCAAAAAGTCATGATCCTGCGGTAGCCAAGGTTGAATTGAGGGCTGCTTGATATTTGCCTTCTAGAATTATTCGCGAATCTTTGGTTGATTGACATCACAAGCTGAATGCTGAAATATCTGAAGCTTGGTTCAAGAACACACTTTTGAAAAACATTCCTCTTAAGAGCGTTGTTGTGTTACATAGTGCTAGTTATCATTCCCGGCTAAAGATCAAAATTCCATGAAATGATCATATTCATGGAAGAACATAATTTAGATTTACTCATGCAGTTGCTATATAAAAGCCGCGATTTTGGAGAAAATTCGGGAAGCCAATATACAAAAAGTAATGACAAAAAAACTTGGCCATGAAGTCCTGAGGCTACCACAATATCACTGTTGGATAGGTACAGTCAGACTGAAACATTCAATGCCATAGCTGGATTTGAACCACGGATCTTCCGATCGCTAGCCGATTGCTCTGCCACTGAGCTACCATGGCAACATGTCGGCATAGCATTGAATCTTTCAACTGACTCGCATGTTTCCCGGTAAACCACAAGGTGTTCTCAAATTAATTTTTAGATGACACACTTCAATGTCTTAGGTAAATAAAGCTCGTCCACATCGTCGTAACACTCCCCCACTCCTGCAGCATAGATGTGCAATAGCACTGATCAGCCCACTTGATAATAAGGGAGATGGGGGTCAGTGTTGCAACTACTGACATGTGGTTCCTTGCTACATCACAACTTTCATATTTCCTCTGGCACATATCAAGTCTTGGGACATTTGAACGGGCTCTACTTTAAGTCCCAACCTCATAGTTTAACCAAATATTAGGTCAGTCAGTGGTAATTAACTATTCTTTCACACCGGCCGCGTGAAGAACAAGATTGGAAAAGTTTAAACAGAAACTCAGACTATCTCTTCTATTCTCTAAACGTTTGTTTTTAAGTAAGTTATAAAAGCGGAACACGCTAACTTAGTTTCACAGTTTCTCAGTATTACTGTTGTATCATAAACCCTTCATGAGCAGGAATTACCTTAGCGAAAGCATTGATATAAAACATTCCAATATAAGAAACACGTTTTCCATTGATGCTTCTCAGTTTGAAAAAGTATTCCAGAAGGATGGGAGTTTTGTATACAAGATTTCTCTTACAATTACGTGCAAAGCAGACCAGTTCCAAGTGATGTAACACTTTCAAAGTTCCTGAAAAAGTTTATCTCCGAGTTCAAGAATATCTAGAAATCGCTGTGTAATCAAACTCAGAAGAGAAAATCAAGTTTGTGAGTTAAGGAGGCATTTGAATCCACAAAATTTATCTACTTTAAGGGATCCGTTGCAACCGAGTATAATATACAAATAATTACAAACGTCTTTTTCTAATAAGGCGGTGCACCATCCTGTTGGAACTGCATATCATGATGTCTTCCTGAAGCAGATAAGGTGCAAAAGTTTTACTATACCACATTACCTTATGTCAATTTCATACACGGCATTTTAATCAAAATCGTTACAGCAATTATTGAGAAAATAAACAATTTTGAAAAGTATTCCATGTTTGTTGTAGTTTGGGTTGGGGTTTCTCTTTAAATCTTCTTGCCACATCCTTGGAAAATACTGAATTTAAATACCAAGTAGTGTTTAACGAACTTTCTGAGCTTTGCTATTGAGACACATACACAGACCTTTTTCTAAAAATGCATATATTGCCGGTGAAATCTCGACATAGAACTTTAGCGTGGAATACAGTACCTTCTCTATCCACTATGTACATTGTACGTACAGGCTAGATAAAGTAAAAAGTACATACACTGCGCAACAGGTAAAAGTTAAATTGAGTTACTACTTTCTCTACACGTACTGTGTACGTAATGTATAGAGAAGGTATTGTATTGCACCCAAAAAATCGATACCGAGATTTCACCGGAAATACATCCCCCTGAATCCAAAAGAAGCATTTTTGGGAAAAGGTCCGTGAGTGAGCGTGTGTGTGTGTGTGTGTGTGTGTGTGTCTGTTGTCAGCATAGCTCAAAAACGAAAAGTACGTTAAATACCAAACTTGATATTTAGGTTCAGTATCTTCCAAGAATGCGACACAAGATTTTCAAGAAAATCCCCCCACTCCCAACTACCCTTTACAGGAAAAATTTTCATTTTCTCTTACTATTTTGATTAAAATATAAGATATTTACATGACAAATAAAATGTACCTCTTGAATTTTCTGGGAATAGCCTCTGAAGAGATCTTTATTCTTAATGATTTTTTCGGGATTTTGTATAACTGGCAAAACGTAAGAGATAGACAAAAATTCACTTAGAAACTGTAGATCTCGATAAAGCACACAATTTATGTCATATATTTTTGAGCAGGGGATCGTTTTGAGATATTTCTTGTTATAGATTTCACCTTTAAAAAACAAACGTTCCTCATACGGCATTTTGTCAACTTCTGTCTATACAAAGAAAAGGAACTTCGGCCACATAGCAACCACCTTTAACCAATACTTCAGCCTATGCTACTCCCTCATTTCCATTCTACTTTCATGGAAGCAAGTAATAATACCACGTCTGCTAATTGTTTCTCGATTAACATGAAGTAAAAAGTAGCACAAGCTTTTCTAACAATAATTTGTTGCAGAGGTGTAGAGAAAGTCATGTGAATGGAACACATCAAATGTTTATATTGGGCGTGAACGTGCTTAATTTTGCCTACAGGCCTCTTATCAGATTATTTTAGTTAAATTAATTGCTTTACTTCCCTTCCAAAGCAACCAATGCTAAGGATTTTTAAGTCCAAAAAAATCCATCATTCGCAGTTGGTTTTGAACCAGTGACCTTGGGAACCAGATGCCAACATTTTACTCCCAGACCACAGACGACGACGTAATAGGAGTAATTCATCTGTATGGAATGCAAATTCGTATCACTGAATATGTATGAGAATTCTTCGGTTTAAACTTGCCTCTCTGGATGATGGAAGTATGTGAGGTGTTTTTATCGCCTGACCTTGCGCTAAAAAAAGTCATGGGTTGAAGTTATAAAAAACTGATTTAGTAACGAGGTTACTAATTATTTAATTAGTAATTTAGTTTCCGATTCAGTATTTGCTATACATTTTGCATTTTTATCATCTTTACAACAGATGGCTACATAGAGAGTAGATATCTGTTGCATTTCACCCAAAAATGGGGTTACCAATATTTCATCGGAAACACAGGTTAATCAATAATAGCAGTTTTCCTACTGATAGTAAAATACACTTTCGTAATAACATATTTATATTAATAAATACTAACATTAATAAATACTAGAGGTTAGAGAAAGTCACGTAACTTTAATACATATTTTTAATACAAAAAAATAGTACTAATGATTTAACCAATTATAATGGTTTTAATGTTTCATATATCTCTTGGTATTTAACAAACTACTCACTGTTTTTGTTAAGGACTGCAACCAGTTCTGAATCCGTTAGTTTACAACCACCTCACTGCTTTCGGACGGAATAAAGAAAAAGATAAGAAATGCAAAAGGCCAGCACTTTTAAAGCAATCTTCAACTTCCCGTTCTATTTCTTTCATTCACTCGAAAACTCGATAGAAGAATTGACTTCATTCGATAGGGTATAAGAGACTGGTACGGTCGACTCTTTTGTGCACGTGTGTGCCCGTGTATGTGCACGCTTTTTGGTCAATGTGTGAAGGAAAGATCAGTGATGGATCGAAGAAAAGTTAGCATCTACTTTAAAAGTGTCAGCTATTCAAAAATGTGTAGATATATAGCTAAAGAAAGTACATGAAATATTAGTAAATATTAACCATTTGTCCCAGAAACTTCTTACGATTGTAATTGATTTTTAAAAAAATCTATTAGATTACATTCACATAGCTTGCTCTACCTATGATGCAAGTAAGTATTCTTACAAAGCTTTTATACACTTCATGCTCATTAAGATAACATTATCAGAAATATTTTCATTACGTATTATTTCCTTGTACAAAAACAATAAGGAATTAAGGTACACTAAATCGGTAGTCAAATCTTTTAAAAGCCGTTCTCCATTTGATGGTTTTGAAATGCCTTTCTCTCTGCTTGATCAGGAGAAAGAAAATAAAATAGCATCTTTTCATTTGAGAAACGTTTTAAGTGCTGTAGAATTGAAACAAATAAGGAATATCTCAGAAATGGTTAAAATTGCATTTTACATAGGTTCTGTGTTTTAACAAAATATCCCCTTTTATTTGTGTATCTCCTTCAGTTTACCAATTATTTAAATGTCATCCAGAATGAAGAAATCTCCAGTGGCTATTACCAAAAAAATTAACATATAAATTTTATTGTGATAATAATATCTTAAAACATTTGGTATTTTAATCCAATCGTTAAAGAGATATTTTTGAGAAAATTAATATTCTCGAAAAAGTTTCTATGCAAAGGGTAGTTAAGGTGGAGAATTCGTATCTCATACTTGAAAGATGCTGAACTTAAATAACAAGTTTGGTGTTTAATAAACTTTTCGTTTTTAATTAATGCTGTTCACACACACACACACACACACACACACACACACACACACACACACACACACACACACACACACCTCAAAATAAAGTTTATGGACATCGATATTTTATGGAATACAACAGCTTTTCTAGCTTCTATATAAAAAGTACGTCAGATAAAGCAATATATTATAAAAGTTAGGAGGTCCCGCGTTCGGTTCCCGGCTGGGGCGGGGAAGTTTTCTTTAACCGCAATTATTCCGTTCCCTATCCCCACAGAGTCTAGAAGTATGAATGTGAGAATAAATGTGTGCATTTGTGTTTGATAATATAAAATTATTAACCTAATAATAATCTACCGTTAATATAGTTGTTTTAGAAGTTAAAATACCCCGATATGATCTTAGCAGTTAAAGGAAATACACAAATGAAACAAAAACAAAAATAAATTAAAAAACCATCAAGGGAAAAAGCATACCTGTAAGATTATGATAAAAATCTTACTTTGCATGTGTTATAGAGACGATCCATAGCTTCAATTTATTGCAAGATTCCTGCACATTTTGTGAACTATTCTTCTAAAAGCTACACAACTGTAAAAAGAACAAAACAATCTTATATTTAAAGGCATTAATAGAGCCCATGGTTGACAATTTTAAACATATTATATATTTTTATAATCTGTAGATAAATATAATTTACGTACATTACCTATGCACGTTTTCCAGCTGTATACGGATGCTGATATTTGCAGTAAAATCTTCTTTGATTCAATTATTAAATGTGATATTGATCCCAGTTTTCGTCTTTCACTCATTCTGCTCACAGACATACGAGACCTATGTGAGTGCACTTTTGCAACTTCGACTTCTATCCTGCATTTCATTTTGCTTTATTAATAGTTATAGCATGAATATTACCTTTTGGTGGATGGAATTATATATTTTATTTAGATAGTATAATAAGAGTGAATTATATTTCATTTCACTTTTTCTTATAATAGCCGGAATAACTTTAAATGCTCAAATTCCTTTTTCAGCATGAATACCTAAAAATATATATTTCTGAGGAAAGCTTTCAATCCATTACAATATATTCTCTGCCTTAAGCGCCTAAGCTGTAGGGAAAATAAACATTTAATAAGTTATTTTTGGCGATTTTCTATGCATTTGCTATCCTTATTTACTTGAAATTAGGAATTGTTGTTTTAGTATGAAACAATTCTAAGTTTTAATGAAATATTCTTGCACAGAATAATAAGACCTGTTATGTTAGATTGGTGAAGTGACACACCATAGCAGCAGTTTTATAATCCTCAGATAATTCTTCCATATTCTTCAACTCTGCGCGGATTTTGCAAGGGGCGTTTTTTCATTAGAAAATTGCAATGTTAGTCCGCCACTGTGTTCCCCGCCGAAGGGGGTGGTTTGGACGTGACAAGAGAGGATGGCGGGAAAAGGAAAGAAAATTGAGCGTCGCGCACGGATTGTGATTGATTGTGTCCCGTCTCCGGAAAGAAAAAGAGACGAAAGATAAGGAAAAAGAAGAAAACCAAACCAGAGGGAAGGGCGAGATGAAGATATGTCATCAAAATAGCAAACTTTGGGGTACAAGTGCATATTATTCCAGATTCTGCAAAGTTTCTAATTTAGAAAAAGGTAAAACATTGTTAATAACATTTAATAATGCGCGTCTTACTTTTGTTAACCTAAGAAGGAAGTATGTAGTGAATAAAAACAAACTTTCGGATATTGTGAAAGTTGCAGCCATTCTTCAAAAAATAACGCGGTAAATTAATGCATCCATCTCATGCCGTAGGATGCATATTCTGTATCATTTTTATTACTACCGCCGGTTAGCTATAGTAAGCAAAAATTCCAGATTTCATAATTTGATATACTTAAATAAGAATAAAGTAGTTTTATAAAAATATAGGTGTATATGTTTGTGTGCGAACAGCATGACTCAAAAACAGGTATTGCGTAAATACCGAACTTAGTATTCAAGTTAAGCATCTTCCAGAAATGCAACACAAAGATTTTCAAGAGAATATCTTAAACTGTAGATAGAAAATGCTTCGAAATTTTTATTATTTTTAAAAATTATTCTAAGTTTATTATTACCTTCTCCAGCTCGTATGTACCTACAATGTACATAGTAGAGAAGGTATTATATTCTACGCAAAATTTCAATACTGATATTTCATATAAAATACATCTGTTTTGAGTACCCCTGAATTCTAAAAAGTATTTTTAGAAAAAGGTCAATGTGTATGCATGTCTGGAGAGCACAACTGAAACAATAAAAACTTCGTTATGTGCCAAACTCAGTATTTAAGTTTAGAATATTCCAAGGATGCGACACAAGGATTTTTAGAAAAATCCTACACGCCCGACTACCGTTTACATGGAAAACGTTTCGAAATCGTTGATTTTCTCAAAAATGGCTATAATTATTTTTATTAAAATACTTAAAATAAATATATTTACGGGACCAATTCACTATAAATGTTGAATTTCCCGGGAATAGCCTCTGAAGACTTCATTCTGAATGCTTTTTTATAAATGGTAAACCGTAAAAATGTAGAACTCGTCAAAACACACAACTTATGTCCTATAGATTTTTGGCGATGAGCTATTTCCCTTTGCTATTTGTTTCAATTTTAATGTCCTTATACTTTTCTCAAACAGGAAGTTGTCCATGTTTCATTTGCCCTACCCATGCAAAGACGCGAATTTCAATAACAATCGCATATCGACAGCTTTTTATCGTTTTGACCTGGTGAATTCTCTTAGTTCCCTTCTACGTATAATGAACTATCTCGATAGCCTTAAGTAGAAAGAAGAATAATCTTTTGCAGAGCAGGTGGAAAAAAGAACACATCAGATGTTTTTCTATCAAGGTTATTAATAATGTGGTTTCACAGAATTGTATTTTTGCGATTTTTCTTTGTTTGTGTATTACCCGCGTGGTATGTAGGACTTCCAACCCCAGGACCTACAATACAGTACCTGGGGTCAGATGCCTGTGGAGAAGTAGAGGCTCTGGATCAGAGAGAAACAGCCCGATGCCTGGGATGAAAGTGAGGAAGTAAATGATATGAAGTGACAGTGAAATGAGTGACAAGAAAGATTATTATGAGCCAATTAAGGTAATGAATGGTGGAGGAAACCCATAACCAGGAGAAAGCCGCCCAGATGCCTCACAAATCCACATGCGGGAATCTGGGATCGAACCGAGGCTGCCTACGATCACTCAGCCACCCTAAGACATTAACATAACGAATAAAATTTATATTTGAATTTTTCGTCTATAGCCAGTGAAGTCGTTTTCAACCCGAATGAATTTTGTATACTTTTCTACCATAATTAAATCATCAGAAATCATACATAGGGATTTTATTATACGTTAGACTGGTTTAAGTGCAGAATTTAAGTGTCTTTATTTATATTTATTAATTGTTTTACATTGTCCATTTCCAAAATACTCCTGTTGTTTGTATGAATTTCCAAATGCTTTATACTTATTTTCTCTAGCATGTATGTAGGTGTACATAGTAGATTCCAGACCGAGATTTCACCGAAAGGTTTGAGAAACCCTGAATACAAAAAAGCATTTTAAGAAAAAGGTCAATGGTGTGTGTGTATGTGTGTGTGTGTGTGTGTGTGTGTGTGTGTGTGTGTGTGTGTGGATATCACAACTTAAAACGAAGAGTCCGTTAAATACCAAACTTGTTATCTAAGTTTAGTATTTTGTTAGTTGGTACACCATTTTCAAAAAAATTCCCCAACCCTAAACTTCTCTTTAAATGCGACATTTTTCGAAATGTTTAATTTTCGAAACATATGGTGCTAACGATTTGGATTAAAATGCTATATATTAAAGATATTTACTTGGCATATGTGTATGCTAAATTACTTGGAAATAACCCCTGAAATCCTCTGAGTGACTTTTGCACAAAATGTCAAACCGTTAAGAGTTAGACAAAAGCTTATTGCACAAAAAAAAAGTTCATTAAAACACACAATTTATGTCGGATACATTTTTTTGTAGGACTAATTATTCTAGAGATATTCCTTGATGTTTTAATATACTTAAACATTACGCAAATGATAACTTAAAGTAAGTTATTTATTTAAACCTTTAAAGGATATTAGTTTATTTAACTTAAAGTCTTCGTACATTAAGTATTAATGTATTAAAAATTCAAGCTGCAGACTAATAATGATTAGGGAGAATTATATTTAAATGTAGATTGAATACTTATTTTAATTGATGTTGTCTATTTATAGCTATTGCTTGAATGTTTCATCTCTTTTGTTTAAATCTGGCTATTGAAAGAGAATCAAATTTCAATGACTATTGCATAGCGACAACTTTTAAAATATTTATTTCCCTTCTACTTAAAAGGAACTAAGTAGTAAAGCTATTTCTGGTAATGTTCATCTTAATTAGGGTGATGTAGATAAAGAATAACCTTTCGTAAAAATAGTTTGTTTGCAGACCAGATACCTAGCGAAAATCATGTGAATGGATTACAGATTATGGTGTATAATTTTGTGAAAATATACAATATATACGGTTTGTTTCATTTAAACATTTTATTAATATGAAAGTTAATTTATCAATCATACTTATACTAACCAGGATAAATAATAGACTAAAAAAAATTTATACTGGGCTAAATAATTACTTACAACATTTGAAAAAAGGGTCAGTTATTTACATTATCACCTACTAACATATTAGATAGAGGAAGTAGTGTATAAGGGGCGTTCCGCAAGCCCTTAGAAAAAAAATAGAAAAACACGTTATTTTTGGCATATATATGTACTTTTTTCAACATAATCTCCTTCTAGCTCCCTTCACTTTTCCCAGCGTTTCTTAAATTGTTTTAAACATTCCAAAAAGTAGGATTTTGGAAGGTGCTCAAAATAGGTATCTGTTTGGGAAGCAGGCCTTTCGTTAGACGTGAATCTTTTCCGCCGAGCCACTTCTTCAAGTTTGGAAATAAAAAAAGTCACTGGGAGCCAAAACTGATGAATACGGTGGATATTGTATTGCAACTGTAATTCTACAATTTTCGCCATCCAAACTGCGTAGGTGTGCACCCTTGTATTGTCTTGATGGAAGATAATCTGTTTCTTTGTCAGAAGAGGACAGTTTTTCTTGGTTTCTCCATTCAACCGATGCAGTAACGATGAATAATACTCTCCATTTATCGTTTTTCCTTTCTGGAAGTAATCAATGTAGACGATTCTGTGGGCATCCCAAAAAAACCGAGGTCATCAAATTGTCTGCATATTACACCACCTTTGCCTTCGTTAGAGCCGTTTCGCCTTTAAAAACTTACTTTTTCGACTGTATTTTTGTCTCTGGAATGTAGTAGTAACCATGTTTCATCCACAGTTACGCATCGACGCAGAAACTGATCGGGAATCGGTCACAAATTGCAATTGCTCTCCATTGAAAGCAAACGCGACACCCATCTTGCCGAGACCTTTGTCAGACCTAATTTTTGGTGCAAAATTGAGTACATTGTATCGTGTGATGTGCCGGTAGCCTCTACTTTTTCGCGAACCTTGATTCGTCGATCACTGAAGACCATATCCTGGATTTTGTCAATCATTTCATTTCTTAGATTTTGTAAGTACTTATTGAGTGCCTCTCTTATTCCATTCATAATTTAGATAGTTTTGTATATTTTATCCAAAGGTACAGGACTTGAGATCCCTGAACCCAAATAAAATTAATAAATCCATTTTGTGGCTTAGTAGTGCAATTTAAAACGAAAAGCTCAGATGCGTACTAAACTTCATGCATTATCCAGCATTTTGGAATGAAGCACCACTAACATTTTCAATAAATTCTCCCATTTAAAGATAACTTTTAATGCAACAATTCCCGTTATATTCCATTAAGTCAATTTAATATATTCAATTCACATGACTATCTGTTCAGAAAACAAATTATTCCTGCAAAATGTTCGTGGCCTTGGGATACATGTTTTACCTATGGTTCCCACGGTCGCGGGCTCAAACCTGGTGGACGGCGATGCATTGTTTTTGAATATACAGACCCCTAGCATGGGGGGAATTAGTAAAGCTTTTGGTCCCGTTACGTAGAGTTACGGCCTCAAACCTAATAAAGCAGACTTTCAGCAAACTAAGCGCACTTTCACTTCCATATGTGTAAAATTGAACGCTGAGAGATACACAGTTAAAGAGTGTCCATAAATAGCACTCAATTTAATTTAATTTACACTGGGCTAAAGTGCTAGTAAAATCATTTATACGCTTTCGCTATGGGATTGACAATGAAATTTGGATATCTTTCCATGACTAGGAGTAAAACAAAGGGGATAGAAACGGATAAGGACTTCCCGTTTGAGATAATTTTAAGTATTTTTAAATTTTAAACTAATAACTGGGAATATCCCTGCAATGATCAAATCCTCAAAATCACTCCAATGACATAAATTTTCCATTTTTCGTGCAGTAAGTTTTTGTCTACCTCTAACGGTTTATTATTAGTATGCGAGATTCAATCAGAATGAAGATAACTTCAGTGGCTATTGCCAGATTTTCATTGTATCTGCCATATGAATACCTTTAATATACGTCATTGTGATAGAATTGTTAGAGCCGTTTTGAGAAAACCGAACATTTCAAAAAATGTTCCATGTAAAGAATAGTTTGATGTGGGGGAGTTTTGGGTATCTAACGGACTTTTTGTTTAAGTTATGCTGCCCACAAACAAACACACACACACACACACACACACACACACACACACACACACACACACACACACACACACACACCTCTTTTCTTTTTTGGATTCAGATTTTCTGAAAATAGTATTTCCGGTGAAATCTGGGTATTGCATTTTTGGGTGGCAGCTTCTCTACCCATTATCTATAATGTGCTAGGGAAAAATACACCTACTAACGCTTTTGATGAAAACATTTTATATTGTTATATTGGAGATATTTATTAAGAAATACCTTATACTTTAATCACAATGAGGAGAATTTCACTGGCTGCTCCATAATTTGATAGTTTTATAACTAGTAAATATGAAACACATAGATACAAAAACTTCAAGCTAAATTTGAATTTGAGATGTCTTCTATCGGTTTTTTTTAACTGATTTTGAAACATTCCTAGGTAACAATATGTATTTCAATGAAATATTGCTATCGAATTTTTCGGTGCAATACAATACCTTCTCTACCTACTATATGCATTGCACTTACGTGCTAAGAGAAAGTAAGAAACCTACCGACGCTTTTGATGTAAACATATTTTTAATATATTTATTAGAGAATACCTTAACTTATCAGGCAGCCTTAAAATTCTTTTCATTTTGATTAAAATATGATGCTTCCATAACTGGAAATAATGATGCATATACAAAAACTTAAAGGTAATGCTTATTAAACAAACAATTCTAATTTGTTTTCCATAGGGGTATCATAACTGGTTTCCAAATATTCCTAGGTAACAATTTAATTATACCCAAGCATGAGGGCGTCATCTAGTGGAAATTAAGCCCTCTGATTTTTCATTTTTTAATTTCTCTACCAGTATAATGTACACAGCAGGGAGAGAGAGAGAGTAAGTCCTGTATTCCACCCAGAAAATTGATGCCAACATTTCATCGGTATTATGTTTTGAGGTTCCCTGAATAAAAAAAAAAAGGCATTTTCAGAAAAAGGTCGGTGTGTAAACATTATAGCTCATAAATGAAAAGTCAAATATTAAGCTGGGTTCTTCAGTCCAACATCTATCAAGAATGTTACAAGAAGATTTTCATAAAAATCCCCTTTACCAAAGTGTTTTTTATGAAATATTTTTATTTTCTCAAAAATGAATCTTACGATTTTGATTAAAATAACCAATGTTTAACATACATTAGTCACAAATAAAATGTATCATTATTTTGGAATTTTCTGGGAGTAGCCTTTGAAGCCCTCATCATTTGGATGACTTTTGCACAGCTGGTAAACTGTAAGACATATACAAAAACTAAATACACAGAACTAGATCTTGATAAAACAGAATTTATGTGAAAAGCAATTTTTCCGGAATTAATCGTTTTTGAGGTATTTGTTGATATTTGTTTCAATTTTGTAATAATTTTCTCAAATGGGCAGTCATTTTACGTTGTTTTTCTTTCTCCTGGTAAAGCAAGGAGAATGGTATTTCAGACCCTTCACATAGCAACCGGCTTTTAAGTGCTTTGACTACCGCTTTAGGCTTATTTATTTTCTCATTTCTCTTGTGTAAATAAATAATATGTAAGAAAACCATTTCTGCTGATGTTTATGTTTGTTGCAGCATAGGTAGAATCTCAATACATGTATTGCCGGTGAAATATCGATATCGAACTTTTGGGTAGGATATAATATCTACCTTCTCTATCCACTATGTGCACTGTACATACAAGTAAAAATTTAGCACTCATTAAAACACAGAATTTTTATACTTTTTTTGTAGATTTAACATTTTCCGAGATGTACCTTGTTATCGGTTTTAGTTTTAGGCTACCTAAACATTTCTCAATTGGGAGCTCACGTTTCGTTTCATCTCTCTTTTGTTTTACACCTAGCGCCACAAAGCTACCCGGATTTCAATTGTTCTACATAGCGACTGACTTTAACGTAGTGTAGGCCTTATTCCCTTGGTATTTTAACACACACACACACACACACACACACACACACACACACACACACACACACACACACACATATTTTTGCGCGTTGCGAGTTCTTTTCTGAAAATGTTTTTATACAGGGGACCCTAAAACATGCATTTCCGGTGAAAATGATGTGTCGAATATTTGGAGTGCATGTAAGTTACTATGTAGTAACTAGAGAAAGTAAAAGAGCAGCAATTCTTTTAAACGAAGTCTAGTATCTCCATGTATTTTTTTAAGGTTATTTAACGACTTTGATAACTGCCAATAAGTTTCAGGTGTGGAACTGCAGGGGAGGGACGGAGAGGGAGGGAGAGAGAGAGAGTATCAGTTTGGTTAAAACACGAAATGTTTGATAAACTTCAAACTTCTTATCTCAACTCGGGCACCTTTAGTAAATGCAAGGCAAAGAGTTTGAAGAATTTCCAAATAAAATATCATAGTTCAAACAGTTTTCTGTTTGATTTTAAAATTCAGTTTACAATGTCAGTTTATTATAGCAACAAAAGCCTACGGTGGCTAATAAATTCCTCTTCATGCATAAAATAATTTGTTCCCTTCGAGTCCTTATCCTTCTATCTGTTCTCTGTTTTATTTTCATAATGTCCTTTTGTCATCCATGTTCCTCTCTTTAATCTCCTTAATGGAATAACGGCGTCCTTGCTAATGTTTCTACTACCATCTAATTAGTACCTGTACAGTATTAGATTTTTTTTCTGTGACATAACAGCCTAAGGCAATAGTGTTAATATTCGCCAAACTCTTGAAATTTTCTTAACATTCACTTTGATATTCATCCAAACCTTGCGAAGAATAGGGAATGATTTTGGTTAGAGGAGAATTCTTGACTTCAAGGCACCGAACCCGCGACCTTTACGTTGAGAACTGAGAACGCTAAGCACTTGACTATAGACATATTAGTTGTTTTGTCGATAAGTCATCTATAAATCAATTTTAAATCTCCATTTTTTGTAACAAATCTTTGCATGAACATTGTGTTATATTTTCGTAAAACAGATATCGCCAATATAAAAAATATACCTACATATACTTATCTTGGGTATCTGTAAATAACGTTTTATTCATCTAGAATTACAATAAACAGGAATATTATTATACTATAGTATAAATAAAATAAATCACATGAAAAATACGCAGTTTTTCTCAACTGACTTCTCATTGTATCTATTTATTTTAGTGCTTTTGCATTTTCCATTGATTTAAGCAACGTACGCTAAATTTTTAAATACCTTTCTATACTTCTAAGTTCTTTCAAAACGTGCAATAAGTTAATAGGAAGGACTATGTATATTTTAAGAAGAAGTGAGTTTTCATTGATTTGAATAACGCACTTTAAATTTCTAAGTGAGCCTTATAAAGGTGCGTCTAAGTTGCTCAACGCGTGCAATAAGTTAATAACTAGGACTGCGTATTTTATGTGGTTTTAAGAATAAGTGTCAGTTCGGTCTGAAACCGTGTGTATTAGATACATTTGTACTTAAACCATAAATAATATTTCTATCATGATTAAACAGGAAACAGAAAAACAAAGATGATTTTATAAACAAGTATGAAAACGTTCGGGATATTACACAACAGATTTCTAAAGTTTTGATGCAACTTCAGTTTAATTGTTACCTATTCATTTGTTCATTAATGTACCTTTAAGTGTATTTTAAAACACAGTAAGGGCATTTCCCGAAATTGGAAAAGTTCCAACACAGAAGAGGGCACTCTTGCAGAAAGACATGGGAAAGGCATTACTGAAGATGATGGCGGTTCCTTGATTTGGAAGCGAGCGCACATCTTGGCCTGTAACACCAACCATCCCCCTTTTGCTGGTTGACAGACAGCTCTCTTCAGGAGGGTGAGTAGGAAAAGAGTGGATGGAGAGGAAGAAAGAGAAAGCAGAGACTGAAAGAGACAGGCGTAAATGTGTATAGATACACATGACGGAGGGGGCTGGAAAGAGGGAGGTGAAATGTGTCAGCTCCCTGGACAAGGAGAGGGATGAAGAGGGGGGCAGATCGTAGTGACGTATACGCGTTGAAAGGGTACTGCCACGATAAGAGCGTGTGTGTAAAGTTTTAGAGCAACGTCAAGTTCGATGATGCTTGCCTTCAGGAGTTGTCCGGACGAAGAAGTTTACCTCAGAGGCGCGCTAATATCGCCGAGTTAGAGGGAGATGGAATATTTCACCTCACTTCCCCTTCTCTCCCTTTTAAAACCCTTCCCCTTCGCTCTCCACCTCGTAAACGACCACAACTACCAGTATCACGAAGCTTCTCCGTGGCAGAAACCAATCGGCTGCAGTAGCAGTAACAAGTTTTATGGAAATATGCATTAGTTTGTTTCGCTCGTGTGTTCTTGCACCATGTGTGTTTGTTGGAGTCAAAACAAGCTGAAATATCGAGCTGGAACGTTTGTCCCAAATTATATGGCCACACTACTGAAGTTTTACCAAGCAACTATAAATTAAGACCTTATCAACATAGAGAGCACATCAGAAGAATAATTTTCCTCGTTACGAGCCATTTTATACTAGTCAGTCAATTAGCAAATATATTTGTGCGTTTCTGTGAAGTGAAACTTAAAATACATTTAGTTTAGTGGTGTTAATTGCGTGGTATTTTAAAGCCTGTGTAAAATATATAAGGAAAGTGTTCACTATTAACTATACATGCTTTATTTAAAGGAACAAAAGCGTCAACAGTTAATATCGTGCTGGTTGTCAAGTTGGTAATCTAAACGCCGGAAGAGACATCAGCTTCTCTTGCGCAGTTTGATTTGTGTCACCTCCTCCACTCTTGCGCGACCCACCTCTCAACACCACGCTCAAGAAGTTAGACAGAGACGGAGGAAGAACTCTAGTTCCAAGTCTCGCCACACGGTCTGGGTGGTTGGCGCCACGGTCGACTATACTGTCGGAGGTAGTGGAAGGATAATCCATCATGGTCGGTGACGTTGCAACGTTCTAATTGGTCGGTAGGCGAGTCACGTGGTATGCTAATTGGGTGACTGTGGGCGGGAACTTTTTTTTTACTTGTTGTTGTAGTCCATCGCAACGTGGTGCTGGTACCGAAGGAGAGATTTTCTACTCGAAGAGGGGAAGGAGAGTGAAATCAGCTGTGGTGCTGTGTACGCGTTTGTGCTTTTAGGGGTTGAAAGAGTAGAGAATCATGAGAGGGTTTGTGTTTGGAGAAGGGTGTGTAAGCTTATGCAAGTTCTTTTCTACATATCTACACTTTATTCGGAGTTCTTTCAGAGCAACTCTGTTTAATACCTATCCAAAAAAGAATAATTTGCCATAAAAACAAAGTCGAATTTTCACAACAGATTTAGGTAATAGAGCTTACGTTGCTGTTCGTTTTAAAAACCCCTACCTTTTTATGTGTTCTCTCCCTCTCTGATTCTCCTTGACGGTTCTTCACCATTAAGCTTCGCACACATACATACGCTCACATATCTCCCCACCCTTCTTCCTCCCCCTTTACTCTCCACCGCCTCAGCACCCAAGTTCAGAATCCCTCCTTTTAACATATACTGCAACTTCGCGAAGCTATAGCGAAGGTAAAACCCCAAACCCCGAGGAGAAAAATTAATGATCATGAGTTCGTTTTTGATGAACCCATCTGGTAACGCAGCTCCTGCTGGGCCTATTGCTGCCACCGTCGCGGTATCGGCGGGCACTCTTGTTGCTGTGTCCTCCTCTGCCTCCTCATCATCCTCTGTATCGTCTTCACCGCCGTCGACGTCTCCATACCATCAGCACCAGCACCATCATCACCATCATCAACCTCAGCCGCCTCCACAGCAGCCGCCACCCCAGCAACACCTGGCGATATCCACAACAGCTGCTGCAGTCATCGTAGATCCCAAATTTCCGCCTAGTGAAGAGTATAGTCAAAGTAATTATATACCAACATCAGTGGCCCCTGTTGGCGACTTCTTCAGCACAGGAGTACCCCATCATCACCACCACCATCTCCCACACCATCACCACCACCATCCACATCAGTATGGGTATCAGCACCAACATCAGGCCACGGGGACACCTTATGGAGCAACCACAGCAACTACTGTGGTACAGATCAATGGAGCAGAAGGCGGTGGCGGTGCCGGGGGCGGTGGTGGATATGGAGGCGGCTATGGAAACTATTACCACCATCAAATTCCGCCCCCGCATCCACATCACAACAGTATTCATCCACACCATCCACCAGTGGCAGCCACGGCAATATCGCTGCCCCCAGAAGCTCAGCAACCGCCTCCCATTCAACCACCGCCTTCACAGTGTGGTCTCCAGCAACAACAAGCGACAACAATATTATCCGCGGCTGGCATGGGAAATAACGTTCCTCAAGGTGCGAGTGTCCTCACAAACAACGGTGACCTGAGTCCGACATCGGGGGTGGTAGTGGTGACGCAAGACGGGTCACCATCGCCACCGACTGTAACCCATCACCAGATCATGCATCAGCAATCGCAACAGCAGCTTCCTCTACAAGAACTGGTCCAGCAACAACAACAGAGGTTAGAGGACGAGGAAGATCAGGATGATCTGGACGAGGACCAGCTGGAGTTGGATCAGGACGACAGTTCGGAATCGGGAGACAGAATTATTTATCCTTGGATGAAGAAAATTCACGTCGCTGGTGCAGGTATGCTTTTCTCAAACACTGAAAAACGGTATAGTTATATATACGGGTATTTGAGTAGTAGTATTTCTAGCATAGAAGAGAAGCTTGTGGGATGAATTTTGGTTGGGTGGATTCTTTTCAATTTACCTTCTGTGATTGCCCTACCGCGCAATAAGAGCAACCATGCAAATAAGATGTCTCAGTCTAAATGAAATGTGCGTAAAAAGGGGGCTACTTAAATCGGTTTAAAAACGAAAAGTGCTGATAATTACAGAAAAACAATGTTTTAAATATAAGAGAATTTCAACAATTAATCAACAGTTGGACATACTTCTTATAACAAACTAAAAACAAATTCAGAATCAGCGCGTAATGTATTTAGCGGGAGTAAATGCCATTAAACTTGAATATTAAAATACGATTTACAGTTTTTCGGATCTCAACAGTAGACCTCAGTATATAAACATGTATTTTACAGTATAACATGGTTATTAAATATATGTTTTCCATTAAAAGAAACAGTTATATTTTGCTAAGTTTTGTTCTTAACATTCACAGCTACTTTGTAACCTTTATTATTCATAAATGGAATATCTGGTGTTCTAAAAACCGCGCTTGAATGAAGCGTTACCATAAGTTATTATCTTACATCACATATCAATTGCAATTACTTTATTTTAATATCTAGGTTTATAACTTTTATATTGGACTATTATACGGTTTCATATCTCTGCATAAAACACAATATTTTGGGAGAAGTTGAGACCGTTTTGTTTGTTCCTTATTTTAGAAATGTATTTGAAAACATTGAAGAGAAAAATAATAAGTTAATTTTATGGGGTGCGGCAGCTTAATGTATAACTTATCTCTAGATTCTTTTTAACACTGATCTATTTGGTATTTTCCCAGATTGTATTATTGTGTCCTCTCTCATATTTATCTTGGCGAATTATGGTCTAAAATATTACTAATTTAAATCCCTCTAGATTCTTTTTAACACTGATCTATTTGGTATTTTCCCAGATTGTATTATTGTGTCCTCTCTCATATTTATCTTGGCGAATTATGGTCTAAAATATTACTAATTTAAATCCCTCTTCCTAATGTTAAAATAATGTTGGGTTCTTACTTACCCTTTTTTATATTTTTATAATTTATAATAATTCTTCACTTTTTCAATCTGAGCAATAATTAAAATCGTGTCATTTTAATTGAAGCCGATACATCTAAGGATATTTTTTGAAACTTCATTCCACGGTAAACTAAAATCAGCTAAGACAGTGGATCGATAAAATAAATGCGGTGGTTTGAAAAAGATAAATATATTTTAAATTTAATTAACATAATCAGTTAATATGAGAACAATGGGAATAGATAGCTTTTCACTGCAGCCACTAAAAAGCTTTAAATACATTATATTAGCATAGTAATATAAAATAAGATAGATGCCATTAGTACTGGAATTTCAAGAACAAAAGCAGTAACAATTTAAACCGAAAACTGAAAGGGAGGAATGTTGATTGAACCACAAAAAAGTTGATTATGCGTGTTCATTACAGAAAACATTAAAATATTCAACTATTTTAAACACAGGTGAAAGCAGAAACCACTATTACATAGAGTAATAATAATGCATAGAAAGCGTAACTGACATTAAAGAAAATATGTTTCCCCATGAGTGTTAAAAAACATACCAAATAAACAGTAAAACAGAGTAAACAGTATAGACAAGTAAGCAAAGGTTGCTTGTGATACATTTTATTTTAAACATACTTGGCTAGCTTCATAAAACAATTTCAATAATGTATAAAAGATTTTCCAATATTTATAATTTAATTTTAATTTTCATGTTCGTAAGGATTTAGGTGTTATTAATAAAATTAGAACTATTGTCACATTTGTTCTTGATTTACTAACACTAAAAGTTTTCTTATATTTTGAACACACGTATGAAATAAAATGTGAAAGGAAGGGAATGTATATTCAGAGATCATCCCTACGATACACAGCAAGAAAAGAGATCAAGGGTAATAAGTTAACATATCATTTGTTTTTTCTTAAATATGTACATTCTCCCTGTATGTTTAAGCCACTTAGGTCCTTTATAATATATATTTCATTCTCGTTTTAAGGCACCTTAAATTTTCTCCCCATCAAGTCTTAACCTTATTTTTTCCGAAACCAAAAACTTAATTTATTACCACCTTTTAAATTTGCATTTAAAAGATTGTTGGCTGCATAATTTTTATGCAGATACCTGGAGCTGTTTTTTTTATCACCTTTATATTCATTTATTTATTCAATCATTCATTTACAGAGCCATTCTATTGTTCTGCATCAAACTTGTAATGACTTATCCTTTGCGATCACGAATATCTTAATCGTATATAGCCCTTGCCTTTTTCTACCATTTTAATCTTTGCCACGTTCTACATTTTTGTAAGTAAACTAAATAATGTAACAATGCGTTCTTGTGTAGCCCAATTAATGTCTCAACATTTTTTTAATAATGCGTCAAACTTTAAGCCAAAAATAAATTCCGTATAGCTTCGCCTTTCACCTGGATATATCAAAACGGATGCCTTTGGGAAAGATATGGTTTTGATTTTCTTAAAAAGTATTAAGAATAAAAAAGTATTTATTTATTAATGTAAATAAATTATTGTTTTATTAATTTGCTATAAAATAGGCTTAGCAATACGGAGTATTAAATCTATCTGTGAGTTGTCCAGATCGCATACTGAGTTCAATTTCATGCATGATAAAATTCCGAAATGTGTTAGTTTGTGAGTTAACTTTATGACATATTGATCACTTCCCAATAGAAAATAAACGCAACAAAATAAAAATTCCTCATTCAAGTTGTTATTGTGGCTGCTTATATAGCATTCTTGCATTAAAATTTAAATATATTATAACACTAGGATTAAAAAGATTTTAAAACATCTTATTAATTTCCGAATGCTTGGCTACTGGCATATTTTTATTACGATTATTGTTTATTTGCTAACAACCAGACCGCTATTTTGAAAACAGAAGCTAATCTGTGGAAAGGCGCATACGAACTAGAATTACTAATGCAGAAATATAATTGAATAATGCCAATGAAAAGAATAAGAAAACTTTTAAAGGACTAGAACATACTTCTCATGCAAGTTAATTGATGTCATCGTTTAAATTACTCAGAGGCAACATCGCTTGCTTCGAAAAAATATTACATAAATAATAAAGTAATACTTTTTCGGAACACATGTTTGACATTAGTAAATAATACTGTATTATGTCGATCTAACCATAACTGATGTTTAATTACCACCATCGTCGTATTAGGTTATTGGTCCATTACGTCTTTAAGCAGAGACAAGTTCGGTCATATATGTTTTACTCCCTCTAAGCTTCTATTGCTATTCCTTCAACTTAAAACAGCTAGCCATTCATTTCTTCGCTTTATTACGTTATTTTTAACACTAGAAAGACCGCATGCAGTCTGCTACCTATAATGATCGCCAAGGCTAAATTTTCTTGTTATATTCAGTTCAATTTTAACAGATAAAAATAGAAGCTATATTTATTTTTTAGATATTTGCTACATCCTTATTCAGAATATACATTTCACTTTATTATATTATTCACTAATTTAATTGCATAATAGATGTTAGTATATTTTACCTTCTCTACACGTACCTACTATGTAAATTGTCCATAAAGAAGGTATTGTACGCCACCCAAAAATTAGATACTAAGATTTTATTGGAAATTGGAATTGGAGGCCCCCTTAATAAATAAAATTAGAAATAGGTAAGCGAGTATGCCTTTCTGTGTGTATGTGAGTATCTGTAGAAATTATACCTCAAAAACGAAATGCCAAACTTGGTATTTAAGTTTAGTATCTCCCAAGGATGCGACACGAAGATTTTCAAGAAAATCCCCCCACCTGCATAACTGTAAAACGTAAGAAAGGAACAAAAACTTACTGCACAAAAAATGTGATTCTCGTTAAAAAACACAATTTATGCCATATATTTTTTTCGTGGTTAACCATTTCCAATATATTCCTTGTTATTGGTTTCTATTTTAAAATACCTAAGGTTTTTCAATACCGAAATGTTTCAGTTTCGGGTCATACAAAAGGAACAATGAGCTACAATTACATGGCAACTAGTTTTTAAAATATTTGATTATTGCTTTAGCCTATGGTACTCCCTCATTTCTCTTTTTGATTAGCAGGAAGTGGATAGAAGAAAAAGCTTTTTTTAAAGAATACTTTATTAAAACAGATGTAGAGAATATCATGTGATGGAACATATCTGATTATTTTTAATATGAATGACTAAACAATTCATAAGATTCTGCAAACGTTCCAGTATTAGTAAAGCAATTACTTATCATTATTATTTCGCAGTGATACAATAACACTTGCCACCAGAAGTCACTTCTATTTGTTACTACTCTTGTAATCTCACACTAGTCTTTTCCCACATTTGCCGAGCACAGTCTTCTGGAAACCAAAATGGTAGCAGTACGGTGTCAACTGCATGACATACAAACTTTACACCTCTACCTTTTAGTTCAACTCTTTGGTCCATCTTATTTATCTATGGTTTCTGTCCAGATCTTTATTGTGCTCGAAGATCTTCGTACAAATAAAAAATGAGCTCAATGCTCATTTACCAAACAGATGTTCTTTCCCGAAATTCAAGATACATTAGGCTCAAAATGATTTATATCTAATTAACAATGACTTAATTCATGACTGGACACGGAAAATTTGGATCATATCTTGAACGATTTAAAATAGTGAGTAAAAACAGTGATACATGTGCGTGTTCACATCCAATACAGAATGTTAATCAGTCCATTACACGAAAGGAAACGGTTCAGATTAATAATGCACTTAGGCTTCTGTAATAAATCTTTCACTCCATCATTACATCACATTATCTGAATTTAAAATACTTGTCAATAATATATTTAATTCATTACAAATAATTACGTTACCATATATGTTTAAATTACTAAAGTTATCTAAATAATAATTTTATATTTCCAATGAACATGTTTCTATTTTTCTTATCTGCCTATTTACAATAATGTTAATTCTCTTGTTGAGGCATTTTTTCTTATATTTACTGTCATTATATAAAAGTACACATTGTTTACAACTATAGCCCTAATATACAATTGTAAAATAGGACTAATATTTTGGAAATTAAATAAATAAACTTCCGTCTACTAGGTCGCTTACTTTTCGCATAGTAGAATACTGAAAATTAACCACCAAACACTAAAAAGTTTTCCTTTTAGCATATGATACTGGTCCTAGACTCTCATGCAAGACATTCCGACTTTGCAGGCGACCTGAGAAAATATGCAAGAATGCATTACCTATATTTACCTACATTTATAAACCTAGAAATTATATATTGTACTAACATGCATTAGCGTTTTACACACATTAACTCTCTCTCTCTCTATACAAAGAGCAGAAATATTATTGACTTGCAATAGAATCCATTGGACAGATTTTCCCCTGTTTTGCTGTTTCTTCTTGCCCAATGAGCTTCGAGTTGTCCTATAGCAATTTTTTATTCACTTCCTTTGCCCAGGCTCTTGGAGTTTGCAACATCGGAAAGAACGCTGGATATAGAGGAGTCATTTTCCCCTAAATTGGGCGGAATATAATACCAGATTATATTTATATTATTAATGTCATCGCATGAACCACTTTCTTCATCTGTAGACTCTAAAACAATTACATTTTCTTCATTGTCCTGATCACTATCAGATTACTCAAATTCCTTTTCTGAGCTTTTATCTTGTATTTTTCCGAGTTCTTTCAGTCAGAGCCTTATTTTATTTATTGCTCATGTTTGAGAAGAAAACTACCAAACACACACTCGAACAACAACTCAATTCTTTGCTTCAACAAACAAAACAATGTCGCCATTTCTGCAAGCGACAATTGGTTTGATTTTAAATACAGTATTGCGAGGAAGTAGCCTGCCAATAGAAACGAGGAGAGGGACAAATTGGCCCTGTGGTTCTTCTAGGTAGACACCTTCATATTTTGTAATTAATATAAATATAACATTCCAAAGAAATGTAGCTAATGTTCCATTAATGATTAATGAAAAGTCAAAGTATCAAGCCAATCTGGTTTACGGTTTGGTCGGAACATAAGTGAAAAGTTCATAAAAGGACCAATTTGGCCCCTCGGTCCATCTAGTGTTAATTTGTCCAATTTGTGTCTATACCTTTGCATGAATGTGAAAAATAGTCTCTAAACCGATCAGATAATAAATACAGAATAATAAAGTAAAATTTCCGAGTGTTACATTCACATGCTTTTCTCTACTTATTCTACAACAAACAATTTTTACTAAAGCTTGTTCTTCATGTGCTTCATGCTAATCAAGATAAATTTGAGCAGAAATGCTCCTACTACACGAATAAGGGAACACACTAGGATAAAGCCATAGTCAAATCTTCTCAAAGCCGATCGCTGTGTGATGGATCTGATATTCCGCTCTCTTTGCTTGGCCATCAGAAAAAAACTGATAGGAAAATTGAAACTAATAACAATGAAGGTATTAGAAATGATTAACACCAAAAATCATTATATAAGTTATGTGATAAAACAATTATATTGAAATGTATCTACATTTTTTGTGCAGAAGTCTTTGTATATCTCTCACGGTTTATAAATTACCAAACCATTCTGGCTATTCCCAGAAAATTATAGACAATACATTTTATTTGTGATAAAAATATATTTGCACATATTCTAATAAGCATCTTTACATTAAGGTTATCTTTGAGAAAATCAGAAAAGGTTACATGTAAAGGTAGCTTGGTGTGGGGGATTTTTGACAACGTGTCGCATTCTTGGCTGATAACGAACTTAAACATCAAGTTTTCTATTTAACAGATTTTTTTTTGGTTTTGAGTTATGCTGTCTCTCCCACACACACACACACACACACACACACACACACACACACAGACACACACACACACACACACAAGGGCCCTTTACAAAAATGTTGATATGTTTGTTCCATTCAAATGACATCTCTAACTAATTATTCTTTAAAAGATTATTACTTTATTTACTTAAGCTAATCGAGTCAACATTAGCAGAAATGTGCTTCTTAGTTGCTTCCTTGTAAGCAGAAGGGATATAAGGGAGTACACTAGACTAAAGCGAATAATCAAATATTTTAAAAGCTGGCTGCCATGTGATTAAAATTCGTATCTTTGCATTGCCAGAAGTTGAAATATGCCCATATGAAAAAAGTATAAGTACTTTAAAACTGAAACCAATAACAAGGAATATCTTGGAAAGTTACCTTCACGAAAAAATGTATATGACATAAATTGTGTGTTTTAACGAGCCGTACATATTTTGTATAGTAAGTTTTTGTCTATCTCTTACGGTTTACCAGTTACGCATAAGTTCTGAAAGAAGAGGCCTTAAGAGTTTATTCCCAGGAATTTAAAGATGTACATTTTATTTTACGATAAATATCTTTAGTACACAGTGATATAATCAAAATCTTTAGAGAATTTGTTTTGAGAAAATCAAACTTTTCGACTTCTTTTCCATGTAAAGGAAAGTTAGCGTGGGGGATTATCCTGAAAATGTTTGTGTGGCATTCCTGAAAGATACAAAAAATACCAAGTTTGGTATTTTACCAACTTTTGATTTTTGAGTTATCGTGTTCACAGACGCACGTGCGGACCTTTATTCTGAATTTTTTTTTGATTCAGGGAAGCCTAAAACGTGTATTTCCAGTGAAATATCGGTATCGATTTTTTGAGTGGAATGCAATACCTTCTGTATCTTATCTATGTACTATGTTCTAAGTAGAGAAAATAAAAATGTCTTATCTAGTGGTCTCAAAAATGTATTTCCGATGAAATCTTGGTGGCGAATTTTTAGAAGAAATGCAATACCTTTTCTATATACGATGTACATTTTACGTTGAAGAGAAGGTAAAAATATGTTGTTTTCAGCCTTTAGAGTTTCATTGTTTCTCGCTTTTAGCCTTATTATAATAGTATCTACCTTTAAATGTATAAAAGAAGTTTAAATTAACATCAACGATACCTATAATTTCTAGTTTTCTGGAATTCAGATAATTTTCGTAACTTGTAAAGTTTATTTAAAATGACCATTTTTAAGTGACGGATCATGGCAGAGGTTGAGCAGCGAGACTTTTGAGCATTTCAATAAATATATAAAAATTAAAGACATTCCACAGAGCTGCATATATCAGAAGTATGGTATATACATCACAGTTGACCAGCTCATATTTTAAAATTAAGCTGTAGCGAGCTGTAATATATCAGAATCTTCCACCAATTTTTGAAACTCTTATAAAGGATATTCTTCTATTTCATGATAATCGAGATACAAGTGTGTTAAAAACTTTTATCGCATATTTCCTTGTAGGAACAATGTAAATATTTGAATGCAGTATATTTAAAGATAGTCAAATATTGTAAAAGTTCGTGGCTGTATGATGGTTTTGAAATTACGTTTTTTCATGACTAAGAGAGAATAAGCGTATAGCGATTTTGCAGTCGAAGTAGTATGCAGAATTGGAGTATATACACCGGTAATAAAAATTTCGGAAAATGGTTAGCAGAAATTCTGTTATATAAATTGTGTGACTTAACGGCATCTACATCTTTTGTGTAGTAAGATTTTACCCCATACTTCATATGCCAGCTCTATGTAATCTCTATTTTGGCTTTATCATCGAAATGTACTAATGTCCATCCTTTGGTACTATCCTTTATTTACAAACGCCCATTTTAAATAAATTTCACTAGCTGCATAGTTGTTTGAACGCCAGAAAGCTGGAAAATGTATAGTTTATGTTTTATTTTATAACCTGTTATATATTTTAAAGAAAGTACCATTATTATAAGGCTGCTAAACAAATAACAATATACTGCATAAGCTTTAAAAAGCAACATATTTTTACAATCTTTACAGCGTGGATGTGCATAAATAGTAAACAAAAAAATAAAAAAAAGAAAAAAAGAAAAAACGAAAGAAAGAAAGAAAGAAAGAAAAAAGGCATTACATTCCACCCCAAAAATTCAATACCGAGATTCATCCAGAATGGAGATGACTTTATAGGCTGTTACCTGAGAATTAAAGGTTTAGGTTCCTTTCTCTTGCAACTATTTTAAACATGTGGTATTTTAAACAAAATAGTTGAATTATGTTAATTAAATAAAACATGTAAAACTTGTTTCTATATAAATAGTAGTTTGCGATCCCGGAATTTTCTTTAAAGTCTACTGTCATCTTTGAAGGATGCTGAACAAGTTTAGTATTCAACCGGCTTTACGTTTTCTTTATGATAAATCTCGATATCGAATTTTTGGGTGAAATTCAATACTTCCTCCACTTACTAATCTTTTAGTAGGCAGTGCACAAAATAGAAATATTTAAAGATGTACGGAGGTTGAGATTAACATGTTCAGAACAATAACAATCTCACTGTTTATGTATGGAGCGAACACCAGGGCTTTTAAAAATAGTGTTACCGGAATGTCCGAGTCACTGTTTTTCTGGATATATGACTAATTCATCAATATTAGATGGAATAACGGGTGAGATGATTAAAAGAAGAAATGATTTTTACTTAGATATAAAAAAATATAAAATATAAATAAATAGTTGTCTCAATAATGGCTCATGGAATAATTAGATTCCCAAAGAGAGCGCTGAGTTATAAACCAATAGGACAATAAAATATCAGCAGACCGAGGAGAACAGAGAACAAAGAACAAAGTTACGAAAAATAAAGCTGGGGTCTTAGGGCTCTAAATTTGAAGTTGAAGAGCAAAAGTATGGAGAGTTCGTTGAAGTCATCTATAAATTACACCTCGGAAAATATGAGCTAATACCAAATATGTCGTTTAATAAGAGAAAAAAAAATAATAACGGATATATTAATCAAGAAGGGAGAAAAATAATGTTTGAGTAATGCTCTATTATTGAAAAACAACTAGACAGTTATATTTTCTTTTTTAAGATTGAAATTTAGCTATATACGAATTATTCATTAATATTGGAATGTATTTTTCGTATGATTATCTTAATCGCAAATCAATTATTTTGCAACTGTAATATACCACTATAATAGAACAAATATCTACGCAGCATCTGGGAAATTGATCGTGTTAGAAAGTTAGGGCACCGTACACTACATCTTTACTCTCATTTGTAAATTTTCCAATAGTTTAAGAGAAAAATGTATAAAAAATATTGAAATTTTGGATTTTGAATTTAACGTTTTTGACATTGTTTAACAGTGTTAATTTAATATTATTTTTCTGTTTTATTAATTCTTCTAGTTATTTTGGAGCCGATGAATCTTAATACCTAAACCTATTTATTGCATTATAGAATTATTTTGAGAATCCGTTATCCAATGTATGCATTTATTTGTATTCTGGCATTCCTAACTTTCTCACAGTATATCTCCCCAGTTTCGCAATTAGAGGGAGAAAATTGACACACATTTTGAGAGACAATTTCTAAGCAAAGTCACATTAAACTTTCTTGAATAAACAGTAAAGTAAGCAAATATAACAATTCTCCAATTAGAAATATAGTTTAAAATATTGCAGATACTTCTATTGCTTTCGTTCAGTATGTTATACTTGATCACTTTGTTTCTTTATTCTGGAAATGTTCATGTACAAAAATAAATATTTCACAAAATAATAATGATGCCTCGTACTCCTTCCTGTTATCTTTTTATTGCGTTCATAAAGATAACTAAAGTGGAAGATGTTTCGCAATAATAGGAATCATAAGAAAGAACGAAAGTTAACAATAGAGAGCGTATGAATACATTCAGCATTATTCATATGTATTTATAATCTATAGCTGAAATGAAAAAGTTTAATGAAAATGTAGCATATATTATGTTGCCTTTTCAACGTTGTTATTAACTTTTACGCCTGATCGAACGAGTTTTAATTAATATATGCCGTGTAAAATGGTTTTGCTAATAATGACTTCAATGGTAGAAAGATTCAAAGGAAATACATTATCCCTCTCAAAGACAAAAGCTACGTTTGGCATTAGAAATTGGTGTCCTGGGACTAAGTTCGAAGAATAGGGTGGATGAAATATTGATCTGGTTAAATTCATACATCTTCGGCGGTGTAAATGTTGCTCTAACAAGCAGTATATAGTGCAACTAAAATATTGCTTGGTGCGCAACGTTCCTTGTCATTTTTCCTTCAAATCGTCTTTAAGAGTAGTCACTATGATACTCTATAGATATAATATTCACTAGATACTCTGTGTTAATTTCTCCGTCCTCTGTAGATCGTCATTACCTCTAGGAAATCCTAAAATATAGCTTTAAATTACCTTCACGTTTGCTTTTTCTGATTCGGGGGTCGCCCTAATCCAGATATGCATCGAATGAGTAAAAATGCTACCTATTATTAATAACAAATCAATGCAAAATTCCCTTGGAGTATTGACTGACCTAGTCAACAACTGTATAAAACACTTTTGAAATTTCTCTAGCACGTAAATGCATCTTACATATTATGTAGAAAAGGTACTGTATTTCTCCCAAAAATTCGATACAGGGATTTTACTGGAAATACATGTTTTGAGGACCATTGAATCAATGGAAAAAGCATTTCTTTGAAAAAGGTCCGCGCACGGCTGTGTCCGTGTATCTGTGAAAAATTAAAAACGAAAAGTCGGTTAAATACTTTAAGGTTAGTATCTTCTAAGGAAGCGACACGACATTTTCAGGAAAATCCTCCTAGACCAAAATACCTTTTACATGGTAAAATGTTCGAATATTTTAATTTTCTCAAAAATGATTCTAATGGTTTTGATTAAGAGCTGTATTGTTCAAGATATTTATATTACAAATAAAATGTTTATCTAGAAATAGCTGTGAATTTCCCTACCTTCTGGATGATTTTTGCATAACCATAAGGGTTAACCGTAAGAGATAGACAAAACTTACCATAAAATGTAGTTCTCGTTAACACACATAATTTATGCTTGCACTTTTATGTGGAGTTGATCATTTCGAAGCATTCCTTTTATTGGTTTCAATTTTAAAGTAGTTAAATCTTTCTCATACAGAAAATTGTCATTCCAGTTACTTTTTTTTTACTCCTGACCATTCAAATATAACCGAATTTCAAGCGCATAACGACAGCATCTTAAAAAGGTTATCAGTATCGCTTTAGTCTAATATATTCCCTTAGTCAGTTCAAGTTATAAGGAACTAAATAAATCAACTGTTTCTGCTAATATTTACCTCGGTTAGCCTGAGTTACATAGAAGAATATGCTAGTATCAGAATAGTTTATTGTAAAATAGCAAGGTAAAGTCATTAGAATGGAACTATCCGATTTTTTTAAAATTTTCTCTAGCATATATGGATGTATAGTGTGCATAGTAGGTACACAAGTTATATTCAACCCAAAAATTCGAAACCAAGATTTCACTGGAAATACATGTTTTGAGGAATCCTGAATCCCCAAAAAATTGGAAAAAAGTGCGTGTGACTATGGTCAGCATAACTCAAAAAGGAAAAGTCCGTTAAGTTTAGTATTACCTACTGATGCGACACGAAGGTTTTCAACAAAGTCCCTTCATCTCAAAATGCAATTTAAATAGAAAACAAAATAAAAATGAAAATCTTGTTTTTTTCAAAATGGTTCTAACGATTTTCATTAAAACACTATGTATTAAAGGCATTAATATGAAGAATAAACGTTATATCGTTTCTGGGACTATCTATGGAGAAGTTTCTTCTCGATGAACTTTGTATGGTTGATAAACCGTAGAAGATTAAAACATAATAAATGTAGATCTAGCTAAAGAGCACTTATTTTTTTTAAATTTTTTTTCTTGTTTTATTGTTTATTTTTTTATTAGTAGAGGTAACAGTTTCTGAGATATTTCGCGTTATTTGTTTCAATTTTGAACTATTTAAATGAAGGGAAAAATAACTTCTCGTTCGAGAAAAAGTTGTTATTTGTTTTACTGCTGTTCATGCAAAGAGTACTGCTCTTTAATTGTTCACACATCGGTCAGCTTTTATAAGAATTGACTATCGGTTTAGCGTCTTGTATTCTCTTGTCCCTTCTGCATAGAAGGAAGCAAGCAATGCTTATGTACATCTCTATTAGCATAATGTAGATAAAAGGAAAATCTGCGACAATAATTTGTTTGCACAGAGAAGTCATGCGAAAGGAACATATCAGATTTTTGCCCATTATATGTAGTAACAATTTCTGCGCATCAATAAATGAAACGCAGAAATACAAGCTAATAATTTCGCTGTTGGAATTCATAATTAACCTAGATCGCTTTTGCCCATTTTTAAATAATCTGCACACAATTCTATCGCAATCTGCTGTGAAGTAGATATCGAGTAAATTTACTTTAATTCTGAGATTGAAATATCTATAAAAGAAAAATTCAAGGCAAAAAACTCCATTATTAACTTGTGTGTAACGAAAAAATTCTAATCAAAATAAAAAGTTTAAGACAAAAAAAACTACTAAAGCTGCAGTTATTGACTGATTATCATTGTCTTGCAAAAGCCTGAAAGACTATCTAATATTAAGAGGGAGTCTAAAACCGTGAATTCTATATTCTGAAGAGTCCTCTGCTCCGTCATTATGCTATTTTAATTTCAATACATCACATCTCGTCTTTGGAAAGAACAATTATGGTTCTTGTGGTTTTTTACTTGCTACACATTCTATACGTAGTGTCTAGAGAAGGTTTTGTATTCCACCCAAAATTCGATTCCGAGATTTTAGAGGAAATATATATTTTGAGACCTCCTCAGTCCCCGCAAAAAATCATTTCTAAGAAAAATCTGAGTGTGTCTCTGTCTGCGTGTGTTGAAGAAGACATAATTGAAAAATGAGAAGTTCGTTAAATACCATACTTGGTGTTTAATATTAAGTAGCTCTCAAGTATGCTATACGAAGATTTTCAACAAAAATATCCCTATCCCAAACTATTCTTTACATGAAAAAATAATTTTCAAATTTTCGAATAGCACAACAATGGCTTTAATAATTTTGGTTCAGATATCGTGTACTAAAGTTACTTACAGGGCAAATAAAGTGTATAAGTGTCTTGAATTTTCTGGGAATAGCCTCATTCTGGATGAATTTTGCAAAATTTTGCATAACTATTAAACTATTACTATTAAACCGTAGGGGACAGATCAAAACTCACCACACAAAAAGGGAAAAAAAACAACAAAATATATCATATCTTTGTAGAGTGATCGTTTCCAAGATATTCCTTGCTATTGTTTTCAATTGTAAACTACATAGCGTTACCCAAATGGGAAGTCATCTTTCGTTTCATCTCTCTCTTATTGTTCACATGTCGACTAGCTTTATTGTCGCTCTAGTCTAGTGCATTTCCTTAATTCCCTTTACTTCAAGGAAGTAAATAATAGGTCAATTACTGCTCATGTTTGTCTCATTAGCATGAAATAGATAAATGAATAATATGTTGTAAGAATAGTTTTTGTAGAGCAGGTAGAGAAAGTCATGTGAATGGAACACATTAGTTTGTTTTTATTAGAACTATACGCTTTATAGTTTTTTTATAAAATATAACTTAAAAGGGTTTGATGGAAAAACTGATATCTGTTTCAGATTTGTTACCCACTATTTAGTTTATACTTTTACCTAATAACTTGAAGTTCCAGACATAGGAACTAGTAGATGATGACTAATTGTTGTCATATTTTCCGATTGTGAATCTGTTGCAGTTACTTCTGAAACAAGTATTCAATTATTAGAAATACTCAAATAAAATTAATTTAGATGCCTGATATCCTCGTATTAAGATTCAGAACTGCAAATAGCTTAGAAATTCAATTTAAATCGTTAATATTACAAAGTTCCATAGCTGTAACATTGGGTTTGAGAAATGGGTGTTTAATTTGAGAAAATAAAATGTTTGACGGTAGGTTATAATAATAATAATTGAAATAATGCCGTATATTTTCAGAGTTTTGTTAGTTTTAACTTATCTTCTATATATTTAAAGTTAACCAAATTATACTATTACTGGTATTGTACTATTTGTGGCTATTCTGTTTTGTTAATTTGAATAACATTTTCATGTCTTATCATTGAACGCAGAGGTATATAGGATTTTTCTACGTAGTCGAGTGTAGTACAATGCCAAATATCCTAAGATGCACGACATAAAGAAATATATAAATAATAAATGTGCAAATAGTACATAGATTAATAACGTATTGTTTGTCCGGGATTTGTAGCTCAGTTGGTTAAAGTATTGAATGTTACACTCGGAAATTCAGTGTCGGAGGACCTAGATTTGAAACCACGTCCCCGATGCCTTCAAATCTGTAGTAAACCACAGCGTGGGCCCACTTAAAACCAACGGTGATACCATGCACAGATGTTTACAACGCTTCAGTAGCACTCAGGGTTTCTACTAACATTTAGAAGAGTATAACTGAAATGTTGTAATTATTTTAAAGTATACTAATTATATATAAGTTGAAAGAAACTAATGAAATACCTTGCAGTGTAAGCATAAACAAGTACTTTTTCTTTTATTTTCGCAATTGGTTTAAAGATTAATTTCTAAATTAAAACTAATATACGAGGTTCTGAAAAGTTCTCATAGGTTTCGCAAATCTAAAATATCCAAGATTTAATACAATGCGGTAATTGTGGGTACAAAATTTCATGGGATACGTAAAAATCCAACAAGTTACATACTTCAGAATGCTACGACACAAAACATATATGCATAGAGAATACCTTGATGACGTTACAGTTTTCATATTTTTTATTTTGGCGATTATTTTACATTGCCATTTTAAGCATAAGATTCTGAAGTTTTAACCCTGAACTATCACTAGAAGTACCATATAAAATCGACTCTTTAAACTCCTGCAACCCTTTTTTTTTTTTTTTTTTTTTTGTTTGCTCCAGCGACTTTACTTGACATAATTTTTCTCTGTTTAACATTTTTAGAACTATTGGTACGCTCAGTGTAAAGCAATTCAATATAGAAACTACATTTTTAACTGTGATTAGTATTAAACTGCTCCTTCTATTAAATACAAAACATTTATGATTTGGCTTAAAAATATGAACTGTTTAGACACAAGAATGAAGAAAAGTACCTAGTGAATAATAAATTATATTTAGTAGTATAAAAGGTGTGCAGATTATTATGAAAGTAAAATTTCATCTCCCTGAATTAAATAGTTTACGAGTTGAGCACACCAAATTTAATATTGTGAACGTAGGAGGTATACGGTCCCCTTAAGCTAATTTAAACGGTAAAATAATTTATTTAGAAATCGGCTTTCTGGCTCGTAATCGCGAGCCGAGCAAGATCTATTATTGTCCTCATGGTTGTGTTTAGAAGGTGATGAAGGATCACCCATACTTTAAAATTGTCCCTCCCTACGGAACACCCTATTTCATTGCATAGGGCTAGGTTTGATTTATCATCGGCAGTATTCCCCTAGTCAACCACAAATGACGTGCGAATTAGAAAGGAATTGCATACGTATCTTCCTTAATTACATATTTACTGCTACTTGAACTCAATTAAGAAATGGGGAAAGCTCTATTTGTTCTGTGCGAAAAATATATTTTGTAAGTTAACATTTAATTGTGTAATTCAATTCCTGCATATATTTCTTGCCTGAAAAATAACTATTAGAACATCCAATTTTCTGCTTTATTCGCGAATTTTTTATAACTGAGCATAGAAGAATTGTATATAAATAACAAATTTTATTAACAATCAATTTTAAAAAGCAATAGCTAATTTAATTTAAAATTAATTTAAATAGAAAACACTAAAATTATAGGTTAAGGGATAGTGTAAGACGTAAATACAAATGAACCGGCGATTTTGCAAATTTTATTTTTTATTTTAATTTCAGTTGGCAGATATTCATACTAAGGTTTATACAAATATTGCCTTAAGGATGAGTAATGGGGAAAATTAATATAAATTCATTTTAAGAACTTTAACAAATTTAATTTTAATTAATAAAATAATTTAAATAATGTTATGCTTTTAGTTTTCTTAGAACCCTCTACTTATTTTTTATCGCTTAGTGATGAATAGAAGTGGTGCTATGCGACTTTTAAAGGTAACTCCCTATATATGTAGAAAAGCAGCCCTTCTAAAACTAAAAGGCTGCTTTCCTCGCGTTATGTTTTTTCTATGTCTTTAGAGATTCAGAATGTTGCACACGATGCAGATTTTGTTGAAGTTTCTTTACGACTTGTAGGGTAAAATATAAATGTGCAAATAAAACGTTTTGGAACGATTTGTTCTGAAATGTTTATTACTATAATTTAAAATATAATTTTGTTACCTATTTGAAACCTTAGAAAAGGTAAGATTGGTTTATCTTAAACCACATGTTACTTCCTCATTAAGTTTTTGTAGACACCAGGTACTTTTGTACTTCTAGTTTTACTATAGAAGTATAACAAGCATTATCACAGATAACCAAAAATGTAAGAAGCATAAAATCCCATTAGATGCTCAAGGCGTTGTTGCGTTATTTACTGAAATATCTGATGTCCCATTCACATGACTTTTTCTGTAACAAATCATTGTTAAAAGCTTATTCATATGTCTACTTCATGCTAATCGAGTTAGACATTAGCGAAAGCGTCTTATTAGCAAATAAAGAAGTATACTAGGCTAAACAACAATTAAATGTGATTGCTATGGGATTGAAATCCTCTTCCCTGCGTGTTGAGTAGTTCCCGTATGGAAAGGTACAATTATTTTAAAATTGAAACCAATTACAAGGAATATCTTGAAAACAGCCAATTCCACGAAAAAAAAATGTATATGGCATAAGTTCATTGTTTTTAAAGAGATATACATTTTTTGTGGGAGAAGTTTTGTCTATCTCTTAGGGTTTGCCAGTTATGCAAAATTCAGAAAAATTCACCCACAATAAAGAGGTCTTCAGGGGCTATTACCAGAAAATTCAAGACATAGGTACATTTCATTTATGATGTTAAACTCTTAAGTATAAGAGATTTTAATAAAAAAGCCATTATTGAGAAGACAAACATTTTCAAATCTTTCCATTTAAGGCTAGCTGGGATGGAGGAATTTTACTGAACTTAAAATAATATCCAGTTTGGCATTAACGGACCTTTCGTTTTTGAGATATGTTGCACACACACACACACACACACACACACACACACACACACACACACGTACATTTTTCTAAAAATGCTTTTCTGGATTCAGGGGGTCCCAAAACATGTAAAATTCGGTATCTAATATTTGAGTGCAATGCAATGCCTTTTCTATACACTATGCATATTGTAAGTGTAGAGAAAGCAAAAAGAGTGCTAAAAGATAGATTGTAGGGTTATAGTCAGGAATTCTTAAACAATTAAATTCAAGTTATCAATACTCATACCATTGAAGTGCACTTAAGGTGGCTCATTTTCCTAGATTGCAATAGTATTTTTCTCTTCTTTAAGTGAACAACTTTTGAACTACATCCAGCAGATATCAGTTCAGGGACCTGTGAATAATCGATGTGAAATGAGGGAGCGGTTAGAATATCGTCTCTATGAAAGAGTTTAGATCAACTGATATACAAAGAAATGCTAAACTATTATCGGTTATCAACCGAAAGTGACGAATTTTGCCTCTAGAGGAAGGGGTGAAAATTATTTGTATCTGTCGTTAAATTGGATAACAGCTAAGATAATATTTCGTCAGTGTCACGGAAACCAAAATTGAAGCTAATGCCGCTGATGGAAAAAAAAAATCGCAAACATTAAGAGAAAAACATAGTGTAGTGTAGAAATACAGTTTAAGAGACATTTTAACGATCTATCCACAGTTCGATAATAATTTGGTATTTTGTGGGAGGTAAATCCACTTTTAGAATTGCGTTCGAAAAATAAAGGTCACGCTGGAAGAGGGTGGGTCTCTATTTGCCTCTCCCAACATAAATAACTGAGTTCCATTAGTAGTCGCATTTTATGCATATCAGTATACGAGAGAGGGAAGATGGATGGTAACCTGGTGTAATACAGTATGGTATAACAACAGCGCAATTTGATTTCCTTACTTCCAGGCTTTAGTACTTACAAATTCCTATTTATAACTCTTCATTTCTTGAGGGCTACAATTTTCATATTGTAACCTCCAGAGAAGCTAAAAGCTAAATTCGTACGACCGATACTGTGGTGAGTTGTGTATTAAGAATGAGGAAAATCTAACAATGGGAGATTGTTTTCGACATAAAACAGAGGCATCTTCTCTCTCTCTCTCTCTCTCTCTCTCTCTCTCTCTCTCTTTCTCTCTCTCACTATACAATATACATAGTAAATAAAGAAGATATTTTATTCCACCCATAACTTCAATACCGAGATTTCACCGGATATATAAACGTTTTTGAGGTCCCTTTAGTCTATAAAAACATATTAGAAAAAGGTCAGTGTATGTATGCGCGCTCATGCCTTGGATAGCATAACTTATAAACAAAAAAATCGATAAATACCATCTTGTTATTGAAGTTTTTTATCACTCAAGGATGCGACAGGAACATTTTCAGGAAAATCCCACATCCCAAATTACCATTTATGTGAAACAATTTTTCAAAATTTTAATTTTCTCAAAAATAGGATTAATATATGGTAGTGTTAAATATATTTACATGGCAAATAAAATGTATATCTTGAATTTCCTAAGAATACCCTCTGATGTCCTTTTCATTCTGGATGACTTTTGTAGAACTGGTAAATCATAAGTGTCAAAAACACACAAAAAAGTGATCTTGTTATAACAGAATTTATGTGGTATACATTTTTTAGAGTTAACAGTTTCTAATATATTGCAAATTATTGGATTCAGTTTTAAATTACTTATGTGTTTCTCAGACGGGAAGTTATCTTTCGTTTTATATTTCTCTTGTTTTACTCCTAGCTATGCAAAGAGAACTTAATTTCAATTATTGCTAATACCGACCTATTTTAAACATATTTTACTAATGGTTTAACCTAGTGTATTCCGTTGTTTCCTTTCTAATTACGGGGTAACAAGTAATAAGACCATTTCTACGAATGTTTATTGATTAGCAAGATGTAGATAAAAGAATTGTTTCCAAAAATAGATTGTTTGCAGAGCAGGTACAGAAAATCATTTGAATTGAACTCAGTACATTTTTTAAGGTGAGGGTAAATACTATGATGAAAATGCAATTGACAGTTTCATGTTTATTAAATATTTCATTATTATTATTATTATTATTATTATTATTATTATTATTATTATTATTATTATAGCTTAACGTCCTTTAACCTGGTTGGTCATATCGGATGACGAATGAAATTGGTGAAATCCTGCTCAAATTATCTTGGATTCTATGGAGCTTAAAGTTACTCGACATTCGCCTTCTCAGGATAGGAGAAAACCCCGAAAAAAGCCTATATGGGCAACTCACCCTAAGTGAGATTCGAACTCACGACCTTTTGAATACGAAGCAGACACGCTACCACCAGGCTACCCAGGCGGGCATTTAACATCTTATTTCTGCAAAACTTCCCTTCGTAAATATATTTTAAAAACACGAAATCTCAGAATGTGCACTTCCTTGCTTTACTTTGTTCCTCCGAAACTATAGCCATTTCGTCTTCCTTAACATACGTCATTTCATATAACTTATTCATGGTTAGTATAATGTAATAAATAGCAAATGATAGTGTTTTAATAAGGGTTTAATTGAGGTTTTACCAAAAATGGTCCTTTGTTTTTTTAGCTAAAGTTCATTAGCAAGTTCTCCCTCAAAAGAGGTATAATTGCTTTCATGTGCGGGAATTTTAAAAGTTAGTAAAGTACAATTTAAACTACCTATATAATGTTGTGATACGTTACGTCCGCACAAAAACTGGTTCTGCTGAAAAAAAAATTCCCATTCAAAAGTTCCTTGCATTGTATTGAATTAGATTTCTCTGAAAAGTTTATATATAAACGCATAAATTCTATGATTATTTTAAATCTATGTATTACTTAAACAACAACAACAAAATATGATAAAGTCTAAAAAAACAACTAAAACTACTGAATATTCAAAGTTGTCAAAAGTATAAATGTGTTATTCTACTTAAAATTATCCACAGAAATGTCCATGGTTCTTTTTGTTTATACATGTAATAGATTTGCATTAAAAGAGTTGCAGAGAAGCTTCAGAAAATGTGTTCTAAATTGACTAATTTATTTTTAATTAAAATAATTGAAACTGCATAGTAGCCACATTGAATTTATATTTGGTACACTATGGTTTTGGCTCTTCTAACCAACCTTGGATAGATAAAAAACAATTTCCATTACCCAGTAGTCCATATTGCAATTTTAAGGAGCAATGATTTGCCGGGTGTTATGAATATTGTTTGATTACCTAATGCAAGTTCTAGCTTTCCAGATAAAACACATTTTGTTATTAAACTCATGACGTTATTTTTGAACACTTTCTCACTGTACTTCTATGAAGCCTTGGAGAAATTATCAGGAATTAATATACAGATCCTCTTGTTTTACTATCACTCCCATACTTAGTAAGCTTTGCTGGCTGCGTACTACTTAATTTCAAATATAATTAAAGTGCTAGCAGTGCACTTACGAAAGCTTGAAATTAAGTATGAAACTACACTAATTTTTGCAATGTATCGATGAATGCCTCAATTCGCATAGTACTAACTCTTTGTATAAGGATATTTTACTTACACTTGCTCCTAAATGTGAATACTAATTGGCACGGGTATAGGAATACTCACGTTTCTTTTTACCCGTTGAAATTCATAAGTGGAGGCTCTGAATTCTTCTGCATATGTTTGAAGCGTGCCACTACTACTAAAGCAAAAATATATAGGATACTACAATTAACAATACTACTTAAGTTGGATGATCAGAATGGCCGTACGTGTCGGTAGACTAAATTAAAAAAGAATATATTTAGAAATACGCTTCTCTTCTTGTTTTATTTAACCATTAGCAATGACACAACATGTTTCATAGTGTTTAACGCCCGCTTTTACTACAAATTGCACCGCAGGCGATGACGCTGATGATATATGAAATGAAGATGGAGCACCGGTGGATGCCATGGCGGGAGAAACCGGAGAAAACCCGCCCCTCCGCCGCTTTGTGCACCACAAATCCCATATGCGGTCGAACTCGGACCGTCTACCTAAGAGGCGAGTGGTCTAACCACTAGGCCATGGCGCGACCGTATAACAATAGAATGTCTACCATATTCTTTAATATTGCCACTTTTTATATTGTATGTATATATCTTTTTCATTCTTTCCAAAATCAATGCCAACATTCCTTTTTCTAAAAGTTATAACAATTGAAGTGTTGTAACTGATGAAAATATAATTTAATGTTAAAAAAAAAAAAGCCAAGACGGAAAGAAATAAGAACTACAGAGGTGTTTCTTATGCAAATACCACATTTTTCATGTTGGAAATTTCTAGAGCTTTTGTGTTTTCGTTTTATTTTGGTTAATGCTCTTTAATCTGGTAGGTCATATCGAATGATGATTAAAATCGATGGACAATGCTCAAATGAACTCGGGGTCCATGAGCTTAAAGTTAGTTGACTTTTCAAGATGAGGAAAAACCCCGCTAAAAACAAACTTTATCCGGTAACTCACCCTAACGGAGATTCGAACATGGGAGTTCCTCAGTGTGAGGCAGACACGCTACCCCATACACTACAAAGGTGGACTCTCTTGTTTTAGTTCATGTAAAGTTGAGGCTTATTTTTGTTTTTTGTGCCACATAAGACACTGAATAGAAAGAAGTATGATGTGAATACTCAAATAACTCGGGCATAGCATGTACTAATGTTAACAACAAAAAGTGAGAAACAGGCAAAGGAATCCAATGGGCCCAAAGTTTATGACGTGGTAACTTTATCACTTTTGGTTATTTGAAACTACAGTTTTCAAAAGTAAATGATAAGCGGACAACAAAATGTGTGAAACAAATTGTTTGTGTATTGGAAAAATAATAAGAATAGTTACGCAAGTGTTCATCACATCAAAATGCGGTAAAACGCAACAAAAATCGAAAAATGTTTTATTTATTGACTTCTTACTATACTTTAGTGAAATAGTATCACTTAGTCTACTACAGAAGTTGGACCTAAAGTAGGTTTTTGTAGGAATGAGTTCCTTCATACAAAATATATGAATAATGTGTTATAACATATACTATCATTTTGAAAACGTAGAATCAGATTGAAAGCTTAATTAACATAGACGGAGTTTGAACTACTGAATTTTTAGTCTGATTATACATTTCCATCATCTTTTCCTATACACAAGTTTGTGTGAAATAGTAAAGAAGTGATTTCCATATATTCTACTTCTTCTTTTCTTGGACTGTTTTCGTCTTTGTAGGAATTAGACCCACAGGTCAGTAGAGCAAGTAAACTCTGGATCATAGCACATCCAAAAGGGATGATCAATTTAATGGCGTTGGAGAAGAAAATTAAACTTATGATGAAAGGGATGACAGAAAAACTCGCACATTATATTAACCAATAAAGATTTCAATGTATGTAGCATCATGAACATAACCTAGGGAAGGAAAGCATGGAAACATGTCATAAAGTTTGGCTGCACCTGCATTATTGTTTGGCTCAGAAATATGGACTGAGCAAACAAACAAAATAATAGAGGCTACAGAAATGAAATATCTACGGCTGGATATATTGTAAAATGCCTTGGAAAAGTTTGAATTATCGACCGAGAAGCGGAAAAAGAGATCAGGAACTTTCACGGAGCCAGAACGAACCAATAAGGTTTAATCCCTGAACTATTATTATTATTATTATTATTAATAATAAGAAGAAGAAGATTAAAACTAATCAAGCCAGTATTCACCAAGAAACCAAGGAAAATTACGAACACAACGTTTGGTCAGATTGGTTGGTCCCGGGGTTTGTAACCGGGACCTCAGGAACGTAAACTACAACTTTTACCGCTCATAATTACCATGTTTTAGCATATATAAATATTATATAGTATTTATAATGTTTTAACATATAACGAACACGTTTTCAAATGGAATTTTTGTTTAAATGTTGTCCATTATACCTTCACAGTAACTTCAATTATTTACCTAAAGTCAAAAATATTTACCAGAAAAGTATTCATTACACTATGGTTATATTACGCATGTAGTAGATTATACAAACAAATTTTTAAAATACCAATTGAATGCTTCTCTAAGCATGCGAAATGAAACGATCAAGAATGTGATTCTTTTGCGTCTTGAATGTCAATTGAGAAGCACATTCTTACCTCCATTTTACATTGTCACCAATACTTTTACTTTCTCTATACGTACTATGTACATAGTGTATAGAGAAGGTATTGTAATCCACCCAAAAATTTGATACCGATATTACTCGGAAATACATGTTTTGAGGCTCCCTGAATCCAAAAAGAGTATTTTCAGAAAAATGTCCTTGTGTGTGTCTGTGTGTATGTTTGTTTGTGTATGTATGTGTGTGTATGTGTGTGTATGTGTGTGTGTGTGTCTGTGGGCAGCATAGCTCAAATACGAAAAGAACTTTAAATACCAAACTGGTATTTAAGTTTGATATTTTCCAAGGATGCGACACAAAGATTTTCAAGAAAATCCCTCCAACTCCAGCTATCCTTTACATGGAAAAAATTCTAACATTTTGATTTTCTTAAAAATGGCTCTAACGATTTTGATAAAAATATCGCATAATGAAGATATTTACCTGACAATTAAAATGTATATCTTGAATTTTCTGGGAGTAGAATGTGAACACTACTGTATTCTGGGTGAATTTTACTGAATTTTGCATAACTGATAACCGTAACATATGGACAAAACTTACCACACAAAAAATGTAGAGCCCGTTAAAACACACAATTTATATCATATACATTTTTTTTGGCGGAGTTGATCATTTTTTAGATATTCCTTGTTATTGGTTTCAATTTTGAATAACATACTTTTCTCATACAGGAATTTATCAATTCCTGTCCATACAAAGGAACTTCAGTCACATAGCAACCAGCTTTTTACTATCACTTTAACCTATGGTACTCCTTATTTTGCTTCTACTTACAAGAAATCAAGTAATAAGACTATTTTTTTTTCGATTAGAATGAAATAAATAAAAGCATAAGTTTTTTTAATAATAATTTGTTGCAGAGATATAGAGAAAGATACGTGAATGGAACACATAAGATGTTTTAGATTATTTTTGGAATTCATGATCTGCAAAATATATTGCTACAATTCCTACTGATTCACTACGCACTTAAGAATTAATACATAAGGTAGTTGACAACTGATTTCTTTCTTTCTTTCTGTTTTGTTTCTAATTACTTCTACTGTTAGTCATATTTGTGGTTCCCAAAGTTAAATCTTTCTTAGAATAAACTTAACCGAATGTCTCAAATCGTATGCTGTAAATTAACTACATTTTCATGGCAGAACATCGCGTGCTAACAGTGTCGTTAATTGCTCAATGGTTTCTTTAACTCCAGAAATGATTCCGTTTCATTGCAGCCTGTTTTATACGACACTTACCAGAACAGAACGCAGTATGCAAGCGGATCGTAATGGTTTTTTGATAAAAAAAAAAGGCATAAAAAGTGACTGTTACGAATCTTTCAGGCGTTACAAAGACAATGTGCGAGTGCACAGCTTTTCAAAGTTAGATTCTGAGAAATACAAAGGAAGAACGCTGTCGTAATATAGATTTTCTTCTGATGAACATACACAGAGCGGATTTTAATAATTTGGATTAGGACCTGGGACTAGGAATTGAAAACTTAGGCTTTAAGAGCAGACGCGGGCCCAAGTGACAGCAAAAATTAATATTATTAAAAATCATAAAGTAGTATAGCTGAAGATCTGATGTTTTGCAGTGTAATTTGGAATAAATGCAGAACTTTTTCTTTATGTGGTGTCAAGTTATAACAACTTGATGGAGATAAACTTTTTAAAAACACTATTTTACATATAGAACTGATATTCAGCAGCATAATATTCTCTGAATTATATGCAGATAATCCTCGCAGACATATTTTTAAAATAATGATTATTCACTTTTAAGAAAATAATTAACATTAGTTCCAGTAATTTCTAACAATTATTACTCCTGTCTGTTAGTATATACTACATTTTTCCGTCTACAGGGATACTTTGATTCTTTCATTTTAAATGTAAGGAAGCATAGCAAATTGTCTTACTTTCACTCTAATAGTTTTTGAAAAAATGTCCCTCAAGGTAGAAAAGTGTATGGTCCAGAAAAATTTGCAAACACATGCTACATATTAGAGCACTTCTATATTTTGAGACATGTTCTGTAAATTTGCGAGGCACATTTCTATACTCGTCTTTTTTTAAAAACAAATGTTGCGTTCGGAATTTTGAGGCTTTTTGTATTAAACTACATTTTATTTAAGATAATTTAACATTTTAGTGGAATAAACAACAATATAAACTTGCACAGGCAACTGCCATACAAAGATACACAGACTTTGTGGATGTTTGAAAAAGAGGCATGACACAGTTACAGCACTAAAATATTTACTTTTTAAACTAATTTAGAGATAGCGAACAAACAAAATACCCTTGTATCATGTTCAAATGTTAAAGCTGTTGTCTAAAATACTACAAATCATTTTGAACAAATTCTTCCCACATTTAAAATGTATTTTGGCATGTAAGGAAAAAAATAGAGACGTCTTGCAAACTTGCAAATTTGTTTCCAATGCAGTGGCGTATCTCTGGCATACACTTTTGTAGAATTTTAAGGTAAATTGAAAATCAGTGCTCAGTGGTTATTAAGAACAGCATTTATTAGAATTGTTAAGGAGGCTTGAAACTCTTCTAACCCATTCTCTATTAGTTTAGCTTAGTGTGTTTTTCGAGGAACCAATTTGCTATTACCTATTTCGTAAGCCCATAATTTCAGCATTTTATCTATCTCTTCTATCTAAAAGTACTTCTTTATTAACAACAATTAAAGTATTTCAGTGTAAGTCATAAACAGAATTGTCTGAAATGTCTCCGCTAGGAAGTTCTTGAACATACGACTTTAAGTTAAACATAACCTCTGTGAAGAACGAAACTCATTCATATCAAAACATAGGATAAAATATCATAAATGGTGCAAATATTAGGATCATTTTTACAAGATACGAGCAAAAATTTAGGGACTTGTTTTATCATAGGAACGTAATGATCTATTTTGAACAGCTATCGACATTTCTCAGCTTTTAGTTATTAATAGTTATTTGCTGCGGAAGACATTGTCTCAATGAAGCATCTAAACTGTGGAAGATAGGTACATCATATAAAGACGTCATTTTTTAATTTTCCGAGTTACATTATCAGAGGGATTATTCATAATGCTTTATTCTATATAGTTAATGTTAAAATGCTTTGATTCAACCTTAGTTGTTACTCTGAAAATGAAACTGCTACTGAAACTATGCTCTGAAACTATTGTATAAAGTAACAGTTAACCGTACAAAAGGGGGGGAAAAAAGATATTGTTCTTACAGAAGATACTACTGTATGTAGATAAACGTTCATTAAACATTTAAATATTGCCTTGAGGTATACAGTAGGTACAGCGACAGTCACATTTTTAAAGAATGTATCGCTATATGATGTCCACTACTTCGTATAGTCACGAGGAAAATATAGAAAGAAAGAAAGGAAAAAAGAAAGATATCATAGCGACTTACAATTTGACACTATAAGCATGATAAATCAAGCCAAGAAGTTATGATTTGGAAATGGTTAACTGTATAAAAACGTATACTTGACATAATTATGTGCATTAACCAAATGTACATACTTGAAATTACAATTTTACATGCATTATGGTTTACTGCTTATACAAAAATCATTCAGAATACAGAGGATCACCAAAGTTATTATGATAGGCATTGAATAAAGCACCGCTTCATTAAAAATAACAACGTTTTACCCATCCACAATCACCATTACAACATTCCAGCCCTCTCGCACAATACAACAGCGCGGTAGATATTCTACACTCACAATGAGATGCAAGCGCAGACGCAACGCAACAAAAGCGCAAGCACGAGTGAAGGACATTCACAATGTAGTTGTAAGCGTAACATAAGAAGTTGGCACGGGTTTCTAAATCTGTGCATATGTCTTCCAAGCGCTCCGCAAGTTTCAAATTGAATGACATGAGCAACAATATCATACAAAAATGCACTAAATCTTTTGTAAATGAATAAATGGGTTACAAAAACACACACTTCATTGACGTTTGTGGCGGTGATGTCACATTGTTTGACCAAAATATCGAAAATAATGCAAACCTGAAAACCACAGAAAGTAATAAAGCTAAAGTTCAGGAGAATGAAATTAATGTATATTACATATCAATATTACATGTATTCTATATTATATATATTTCATATGTGTATTTTTATAAATAACGTCGTAAAATTTACCTCTTGGTCCTTAATTGGAGATTTTAAATTTCACTAATTACTTTCACTACGCGTAGTATGCACATACATAGTATGAACGTATTGTAATGCACTAAAAAATTCGATACCGAAATTTCACCAGAAATACATGTTTTAGGACCCCCTGAATCCAAAAAAAAAAAAAATTAGAAAAATGTACGTGTTTGTCGGTATGTATGTATGTGTGTGTGGGCAGCATAGCTCAAAAGCGAAAAGTCCGTTAAATACCAACTTGTTATTTAAGTTCACTATCTTCTAAGAATGCGACAGGAAGATTTTCAAGAAAACTCCTTACCCCAACTACTCTTTACATGTAACAATTTTCGAACATTTTTATTTTTTCTTAAATGACGCTAACGATTTAATTAAAATGTTGTATACTAAAGGTGTTTACATGGCAAATAAAATGCATGTCTTCAATTTTCTGAGAATAGCCCTTGAAAACGTTTATTCTGGATGAATTTTGTGGAATTTTAAACAACTGATAAACCATAAAAGATAGACAGAAACTTACTTTACAAAACACGCAGAGCTCGTTAAAACGCATAACTTATGTTATATGCATTTTTCGTGGATTTGGCCCTTTTTAAGACATTCCTTGTTAATAGTTTCAGGTTTAAATACTTTTCTCATACGGGAATTCTCTTAACTCCTGTCCACACAGACAAAGGAACTTCGATTATATAGAATTAGCTTTTAAAAGATTTTGCCTATTGCTTTAGCCCAGTATACTTCCTTATGACCCGTCTACTTACAAGGAAGTAAGTATAAGACCATTTCTGCTAATTTTTTCTTGATTAGCATTAATTAAATAGAAGAATAAACTTTTTAACAATAATTTATTGCAGAGATGTAGAGAAAGTCACGCGAATGGAATAGAGTATACTTAATATTTGTAATACAATAACTCAGTACCCCAAAATACAGATACCTCAAAAGTAGATGGTTGTCAGGAGGATGAAAATAAAATATATAGATAACAATTAGCGTAGCATAAAATTGTTTAAATGTATATAAAAGCTGAATATGCACCAATTCCTGGTCTTAATCTGCCCAAAAATTACGTTTGTTCTCACTATTCAGTCCCAAGGCCAACTTAAAACAGAGAGACGTAATCCACTGGGATCAGAGGCCAACAGTTGCAGCTTTTTGCACCACTTACGTAGTCTCCTATTACAGGATAAACATTGCAAGTGCAGTTTCAGTCTCATAAGCTACGACTATCACTTTGGCCGATAATTATAATCCATCTGATCAGGACAAACGTATGGGTATTATAGCACGATACAACAGGAACTGGTTTTGTTGAACTGGTTTTCACCAAGAACTAACTCCGTTGTAGAGAATGTGATTAACGTGACCTAAAAGAGACGCGAATTTCACTCACGCTCATTTCAATCTTTCAAATTCACGGGATTTAATTCGTCACAAAGCCTCATATGTTTACTTAGTATAACCACTTATCCTCTTAAGCTGAAAGAAGATTAAAGATGCTCGTAGGCTTTCACGGCCGGTGTTATTATTGGTAAAATATAACATATCAGGGCTTGAGGCCGTGATCGAATATTAAAATTATTAAAATAATTAAAACTTGACGTTTCGTCCCCAGTTATGGAGAACAACTTCAGAAAGAGGGTAGGCAGGAATGGATAGCGACTACAGAATCTGCCTACCCGCATTCTGAAGATGTCCTCCACAGCTTGGGACGAAACGTCAAGTTTTAATTATTTTAACAATTTTAATATTCGACCATGGCCTACAAGCCCGGATATGTTATATTTTACCAATAATGAAAGAAGATTGTTCCTGCAACATCTGCAAAAGAGTGCTGCATATATACTAAACTGTTTTAATATTTCAGTTTGATCATACAAAATATTCTGTGCTCTTCCATGATATAATGGTTGCCATGCTAACCTCTAAAACCCAAGTTTGCAGATTCAAACCTGGGGGAGGGTAATAGATCTTTAGATACGCAAAACTCCTTAGCATTGCTTTCATCGAAAGGGAAGTAAAGTCGGTAGTCCTGGCTTATGTTTATTTGCACGTAAAAAAACCCATACCTTGAAAGCAGTTTCTGACATTTCGCGTCCGCAAGTCGTGATTTCATCCTACGGTGCCATCTGTGAGCGACAAGCGATCCCTTGTCACCATGCATAATCAAAATGGTATATTGATCTTCTGCAAACACCGCCTGTTTTCATATTGTTGCAAACTCTTTCAAAGACCTCAAAATTCATTTTCCACTGTGTCATCGTGTCATGCAAAAATAGTAATACCAAAAACCTTGATTCCATTTAAAGAGCAAATACTTACTTTCCTTTTGGATGAATAGAGCATCATCCCGTTAGCGATATTTAGTTTTAGAAGTAATAAATTATAAAAGGGTTGCATTAAAAAAACATCTGATATGTTCCATTCACATGACTTTCTCTACATCTCTGTAACAAATTATTGTTAAAAAGCTTATGATTCTATTTATTTCATGCTAATCGACAAAAAGTTAGCAGAAATAGTCTTATTACTTACTTCCTTGTAAGTAGAAGAGAAATAAGGGTACCATAGGTTAAAGTGACAGTCAAAAGCTGATTGCTATGTGACTGAAGTTCCTTTATTTGTATGGACAGGGGTGGAAAATTTCCTGTATGAGAAGAGTTAAGTTTTTCAGAGTTAAACCAAAAACAAGGAATATCTAAAAAAAAAACAATCTACTCCATGAAAAAATGTATACAAAATGCGTTGTGTGTTTTTAATGTGCTCTACATTTTTTAGTGGTAAGTTTTTGTCCATCTCTTATGTTTGAGCAGTTATGCAAAATTCCGTAAAAGTAATCCAGAATTAAGCTTCAGAGGCTATTCCCAGAAAATTCAAAATATAGATTTTATTTGTCAGGTAAATATCTTTAATATACGATATTTTAATCAGAATCGTTAGAGCCATTTTTGAGAAAATCAAAATGTTCGAAAAAAGTTCCAAGTAAAGGGTGGTTTGGGGTGGGTTTTTTTTCTCAAAATATTCGTGTTGCATCCTTGGAAGATATTAAATTTAAATATCAATTTTGGTATTATACCGAGTATTCGTTTTTGAGTACCGTGTTCAAAGACACACGGACACACGGACCTTTTTCTGAAAATACCTTTTTGAATACAGAGGACCCTAAAACATATATTTCCGATAAAATCTAGGTATTGAATTTTTGGGTGGAGTGCAATACCTTCTCTATACACCATGTACATAGTACGTGTAAAAAAAGTAATTAACTCCCGCTTTAACTGCTAGACATTGAAAGCAAGTGCAGAATCTCCCATTTAAAATTACGGAGGGATGAATGGCATGTGTATAATATACCTTTACAATTTCACTATTTCCAAACACTAAAGATATTATAAACATTGATTATACACATATGCAATCTAGAAATGGGGGAAGGCTCACCGAAGAAGAAAAGGTGAAATACAACGGAAAATTCCTTAAGAAAACGAACAACCTCAAATATCTGGACATTATAATATAGACAACAGGGTAGAGTTTCGGAACAAGAACGGACACATTACACTGGTATCAGTCGACACAGCTATGGATCTGTTCGGGTTAAAGATTTTGCCTGTTCTTGCGTGTGGAATCGAACTGGTGTGGACCATTTCACGTTTAAACAATTGCAAGAGATTAAAAAAAAAAAAAAAATCTGATGTGTGCCATTCACCTGACTTTCTCAACATCTCTGCAAAAAAGTATTGCTAAAAAGCTTAGGCTTCTATTTACTTCATGCTAATTGAGAAAACTTTAGCAGAAATAGTTTTTTTACTTGCTTCTACAAAAAAACTTTATTGCATATTTCCTTGTAGATGCAACGGAACTAGGGGAATACAAACAATTTAAACAATAGCCAAATCTTCAAAGAACCAGTTGCAATGTGATGGGTTTTGAAATTCCGTTCTCCGAGGCTGAATGAAAGAAAAACGAATAACACCTCCAATTTGAGAGAACTATAACCATGGAAAAGTGAAACTAACTACAGGAAATATCAAAGAAATTATCAATTCCGCAAAAAAGTAATTGGCACTATTGTTGTGTTCTGACGAGATCTACATTTTGTGTAGTAAGTTATGTCTTACGGTTTACAGTTATGTAAAATCTCCAGAAAACAGAGGATTTTAGAGACTATTCCCAAAAAAATTCAACATATAAATGTCCTTGTCATGAAAATATGTTTAATATCAAGCAGTTTAATCGAAACCATAGGACTCATTTTTGAAAAAATGAAAATGCTCAAAAACTGTTTCCTTAAAGAATATTTAGGGGTCAAAAGGGTTTTCTTTAAAATCTACGTATCGCATTCATATATCAAAGTATATAACCATCTTTTTGTTTTTGAGTTATAATGTTCATATAAACACATCAGACTGTTTTTATTTTCTCTATACGTACTATGTACATAGTGTATAGAGAAGGTATTGTAAAACACCTTAAAATCTGATACCGAGATTTTACCGAGAATACATGTTTTAAGACACCCTGAATACAAAAAAAAAAAGTTTTAAAAAAATTCTCTATCTGTATGTCTGGGTAGCATAGCTCAAAAATGAAAATACCGTTAAATACCAAACGTGGTATTCAAGTTCAGCATCTTCCAAGGATGCGACACGAAAGTTTTCAAGAAAATCCCCCCCACCACAAACTACCCTTCGAAAATTTTGATTTTGTAAAAAAATGGCTCTAAAGATTTTGATTAACATTTCGTATATTAAAGATATATATCCGACAGTTAAAATGTATATCTTGAATTTTCTGGGAATAATCTCTGAAGACTACTTTATTCTGGATGAATTTTTTCGGTAGGACAGAAATTTTAGAGCACATTAAAACACACAATTTATGTTACATACATTTTTGTCGTAGAGTTGATGGTTTTTAAGTTATTGCTTGTTTTTAGTTTCATCTTTGAAAAACTTACTTTTCTCATACATGAGTTTGTCAGTTCCTGTCCATTCAAAGAAAGAACTTCAGCTCATTGCAACCAGTTATTGACTATCACTTTAATCTATGGTATTCGCTTCTACATACAAGGAGGAAAGTAATATGACTATTTATGCTATTTTTTATCGATTAGCATGACGTTTAACAATTTCTTGCACAGATGTAGAGAAAGTCATTTTTTTTAAAAATGTTTCTTTTAAGATTCTGTGGGGCTGAAAAGATTGGAATTTTCGGGTGAAATACCTACAATACATTCCCTACATTTATGTGAAGGGTTTTAGACAAACTGTGTATAGCACGATATGATCTTTTAGCTACTGGTTTCTAAATAATGAATTGTATTGTGAAAAATCGTGTTAAACCTTATTGCCAGTATAAAAAACAAAATTGACCTATATTTCTCTTTTGATGTTCACACATTTTGTATAATTTGTTAAATTTGATATAACCGGTCGCTACTATTTAATTTTGCTTATTTTCCGTTGTGTTACAGTCCGACGAAGAGCTGTTTTAGATGAAACTCTACTATAAGTATTTTTTTTTTTTTTGCAGTGTCAAAAAGTCTTAAGAATAGATACCTACATTTATTCAAACATTAACTACCGCTTTTAGTTATATAATTTTTATTACTTTCTCCATACGTACTATGTACATGGTGTACGGAGAAGGAATTGTATTGCACCCTAAAATTCGATACCGAGATTTTACCGAAAATACACGTTTTGAGACCCCCGGAATCCAAAAAAGCATTTTTAGAACAATGTCCGTGTGTGTGTTTGTCTGTCAGTGAGTCTGTGTGTGTGTGTGTGTGTGTGTGTGTGTGTGTGTGTGTTTCTCAAAAACGAAACTCCATTATGTACCAAAATTGATATGAAATGGGACACGAAGTTGTTTAAGAAAATCTTCCCACCCCCATCTACCCTTTACATGTAACATTTTTCGCAAATTTTGATTTTCTCAAAAATGGCTCTAACGATTTTCATTAAAATTTCGTATATTAGAGATATTTAAATGACAAATAAAATTTATATTTGCAATTTTCTCGGAATAGCTTCTGAGGATATCTTTATTCTGGATACATTTTGCGGAATTTTGCATAACTGCTAAACCGTAAGAGATAGACAAAATCGTAATTCATAAAAAATATAGATCTCGTTAAAACACATAATTTATGTCTTTTACATTTTTGTTGTGGAGGTAACCGTATCCGAGATATTCCTTGTTATTGGTTTCAATTTTAAAGTAATACTTTTCTCAGACAGAACGTGTCCGTTTTTCTTTTGTTCTACTCCGGTCCAAGCAAAGAAGCAACTTACTATGACAATCGTATAATAATAGCTTGAAATATTTGACTATCACATTAGCATAGTGCATTCCTTTAGTTCCCTTCTACTTATAAGGAACAAGTAATAAGAACATTTTGCTAATGTTTATCTCGATTAGCATTGTGTGGAAAGAAGAATAATCTTTCATAAGAAGTTTCCAGTACAGCAAACACACTAGATTTTTGGAAAATTACTATATTTTAAACGTAAAGTCGACAGTAGTTCCCTAAAACACGATCTGTTGTATTGCACTGGAGAGAACATCGCAGTTTGATACATGTTGGAGACGGCGTTGCTTTAATAAGCCTTAAATGGATACTTGATCTTCGTACTTCCCTCCATCAGTATTAGCTTTAACAGAACCATTACATTTTCTATCAAAATATCTTAAGTTATAAATATTCCATGTAAAGCGCATTTGGTGGTTGGGTTTTTTTTTTTTCGGAAAATATTCGTTATGCATCCTTGGAAGATACTGAACCTAGTTACTATGTTTGGTATTTACCAGACTTTTCGTTTTCGAGTTATGCCGTCCTCACACACACACACACACACACACACACACACACACACACACACACACACACGCACGCAGAATTTTTTCTAAGAATGCTTTTTATGAATTCAGGGGGTTTAAAAATATGTATTTTCAATATTTTCCAATACCTACTCCAGCTACCAGTATATTGAAGGTAAATGCGTGCTAGAGAAAGAAAACAGAGTTAAAACGTTAAGTAAAATAAAATGTAACACCAGGTTCATTTATTAAAATTGACAATTTTAGAGCGTTATGCCATGTAGCTTCCTGAAAAAAAGGTTGAAATGTTTAGTTTCTCAACCACCTAGGTACAATCAATGTACATAGCAGATGGAGAAGGTGTTGCTTGCCATCTATAATATTCGATTCCGATATTTCACCATAGTATATGTTTTGAAAATACCACAATAAAATTGTTTTTAAAGAAAGGTTTGTATGTGTATGTGTGTGTTTTTCTGATCAGCGCAACTGAAAATCAAAAGTCGGCTAAAGTACCAAACTCCGTATTTAAGTCTATAACTTCCAATGTTAACGGAATATCACAAGATTTATTTTAAACGTTAAGTAGGCATGTATGCAAATTTTAACCCATATATATTTTTTTCAATATTTGTGTAACATTAGATCAAGGTTCCTTTGTCATAGGTACTGAAATGATAGACATAATGGCAAGTGAAATATTCCCAGTTAAACGAAGGAAAAAAGAACTGGATAGGCAGAATCAGACTGAAAAATTCAATGCCATAAGCGGGATTTGAACCACGGATCTCCCGGTCTATAACCGGTTGCTCTGCCACTGAGCTACCATGGCAACATGCCGGAGTACCAATGAATTTTAAACTGACTCATATGTTTCCCAGTAAACCACAAGGTGTTCTCAAATTATTTTGAGATGACAATCCCAATGGCGACTTACAATGTTTAGGTACTTTTAGCTCCTGTCCTACACACCGCTTGTGTGAAAAAACAATTCAACCAATACCCACTGACCAAAATAGTTGGCTATGTAAGTCGCCATTGGGGTTGTCATCTCAAAATAATTTGAGAATACCTTGTGGTTTACTGGGAAACATAAGATTCAATTGAAAAATTCAATGCTATTCCGGCATATTGCCATGGTAGCTTAGTGGCAGAGCTACCGGCTAGAGACCGGGAGATCCGTGGTACATATCCCGGCTATAACATTGAATTTTTCAGTCTGTCTCTATCTATCCAATTCCTGTCCTACAAACGGCTTGTGTGGAAAAACATTTAAAGCGAAAGGAAAAAAAGTTGCGTAAACCGCTTTTATACGTCCGCGTGTTTTGAGAGTTTAAGTGCGATTCAAGCTGAACAACCTAAGAGCCCCATGTGAATGTAATATGCATATCTTACCTTTTGTAATTTTTCACTGTTCAGTTATGACATCCTTATCTTAAGATGATGTTAAGGATTACATTTGTTTCATTACAAATTATTCTAAAGTTTGTTTCACCTTAATTACCATTTTGGGGCTTAATTACCAGTTTTGACCTGTCTTTACAACCACTATGATAACTGGATAAAGAAATTGATTTGTTATCCAACAGCACCAAAGTATGTAAAGTTTAAAATGTTACAAACATTCTGATGTGAGATTCACACGAGTTTCTCTACCCTATACTACAAACTATAACCTTCTCTAGCAAGTATGTATGCACACAGTACATAATAGCTAGAGAAATAGTTGATTCCACCCAAAATTCAATGTCAAGATTTCACCGGAAATATATGTTTTGAGGTGCTCTGAGTTAAAAAAAACATTTTTAAAAGATATCCCTGTGCATCTGTGGACTGCATAGCTCAAAAACAAAAACATCATTAAATGCCAAACTGGTATTTATGTTTAGTATCTTCAGAGAATGCTACACCAAGATTTTTAAAAATATTTCCCCGCCATAAACCACCCTTTACATGGAAACTTTTTGGAGAATGCCATTTTTCTCAAAAGTGGCTGTAATGATTTTGATTAAAATACCGTATTTAAAAGATATTTACATAACAAATAAAATGTATATTTTGAACCTTCTGGAAATAGCCTCTAATGACCTCTTGTTTCAAAATGAGTTTTGCAGAATTTTCTATAAACTTTCAGATATAGACAAAAACTTAATTCACAAAAAATACAGATCTCGTTAAAACATGCACTTTTCTTGTAGAGTTGACCGTTTTCGAGATATTCCTTTATATTGGTTTCAACTTTAAACTACCTAACTTTTCTCAAATGGAACCATGCAATGCGAACCGAACCTGAATTGTTTCACATAGCGACCATATTTTAAAAGATTTGACTATCGCTTTAGCCTATGTATTCCCTTTTACTTACAAGGAAGCAAGTCATAATACTGTTTATCCCGATCAGTAAGATGTAGCGAAAAGAATTGTCTCGTAAAATAGTTTGTATGTGGAAAATCTAGAGAAAGTTACGTGAATGGAAGAGATCACATTTTTTCTATGTACTTCATTTTAATTGAGAAACATTTTGTAGAAAATGCTATATATACATTATTTTTATAAACATAAAAGAAGTTGCGATAGTCACATGATTAACAACTGGCCTTAAAATTGCATAGTCCTATTATGCATTGACGAGTAACAACTGAAAATAGAGAAGATTAAACATTTGTCAAAACGAACCATTCATGACAAACATCTCGGAAATGTCTTATGGCACAAGAAAGCTATTTGGAAGAAATTGTTTTTTTAAAGCTCTACGTTTTTGCTTAACGTTTCTTAGTTATGTTAAAATTACACAAAAAGCCTTTCGAATGAAGAGGACTACACAAGCTATTCAGGAAATTCAATATATACATTTTATTCGTCATGAAAATATCTAAATGGTGTTTTAATAATAACGGTTAGATGCATGTGATAGAGGTGTCAAGCATTTTGAAAAATGTTCCGTGTAAAGAGTAGCTTGGGAATGGGGAATTTTCTTGAAAAAGTTATATGTTGTGTCCACTTAAAATGCTGTTTTTAGGATATGCAATTTAACACTATAGCTAAAGGTATCTCGTCCCAAAAAAATTAAAAATAGGTGCTCGAGCACTCTGAAAATGTTCTTTGAATATTATCTATGTTATTCTAAATATTCTAGGAAATTATTTTATAAATCAGCCTCTTTTATAATAAAATTCAATGACGAATTAACAGGAAAATTCATACCAAGTTTTGTGTAGCATTATATTTACAATACCTGAAAAGGCATTCACTGGTTTAAAAGCTGCATATGAAAATGGGTTTAAAGTGATTGAAACTCCTCTAGGATTCAACATGAGCTAAAACTTGATTTTTTGACAAAAACTGCAATTTTTATCATTTTGATATCTCTTTATTTAAAAGTATTTAATATTAAATGTTTTCATTTATAGTCAACAGCAATTAACAATAGAAAATACGAGTAGCTTGACTAGGTAATTTTTTCTAAGGCTTTCTTCACACACACCTTAGTCATATTAGGAATTTCCCGTCATCAACATAAATTTTTCCAGTGCTCGCCGAGCAGCAAAATAATAGAAATAGGTCATGAAGGGAGATAAAACGGTAGGTCGCACATGCGCACAAATGCATGGCTTCTCATGCATATTATCGCATCTATATTCAGATGATGTTCGTCATTCAACATTTTTTTTCCGCAAGAATCCTCTATTATATGCATATACGTACAAAAGTTTTCGCGGGACGAACATAAATCTTGTCCTCCTCTTTCTCTCGCAGCCCCCTCTACCTCTCTTGCTCTCTCGCTCTCCTTCTTTCACAACCTGAGCACCAAATAAATGGCGCCCATAACCATAAATTACTCCTCCCTGGCTAGACGGGAGCAATGGAGCTCTTGACCTACCGTAACTACCACGTGTTGAGTGGTAATAATTTCGTAAACAAACGTCCACGTGGATAGTGACACTTTCACAATTCTGCAAAGAGCGCTTTATTTAAGAAAAGCTGCACGTTTTAATTGCAATACATTATGGTACCAGAAGACCTTTAATTTATAGCTGGCACCTTTAAGTAAGCGAGTCTTTCTACGTATCACAGTCAAACTGTGTTATTTGACAAGTAATTATTGTAGCAGCAAGCAAAGCCAGTAATTTTGCTTGCGATATTTTGTAGTCGATCCTTCCTTTCTTTGATACTCTTGATTTCACCGCGAATACATGCTTTGCAAAAAATCCCTTTTTGTTAACTACTCTTTGCATGAAACATTTTACAAAATGCTTGACCCTCTCTGACGTGCTTCTAACCGTTATGATTAAAACCCATATAGATATTTTCATGACAAATAAAATGTATATATTGAATTTCAGGAATAGCTTGTGTAGTCCCCTTCATTCGGAAGGCATTTTCTGTAAAACGTACTGCAAAAAATGTAGAGCTTTAAAAAACAACACTTTTTTTGCGGCATAAGCCATTTCCGAGATATTCGTTATTAATGGTTGGATTTGATCAATTGATAAAAACTATCTCTGTAATGTTAAACCTATTCGATTCAGATATTTGTTAATATTTCAGACTGAAGTCGTTTTGCGAACGTTCAAGGTTGCTCCAGTGGTGGCCGTGAGTGGGGCGAAAATTTACCATACTAATTAAATTTACTGAGAATATTTTATGGAGGCCAATAGCTGATCTTGAACGAGTTAATGAAATGTTTTAACTAAATCTGGGATTAGATGGTATAAATCTTCATTTTAAGTTTTGTGTGTACCTAAAATAGGTTCTTTTAGATTCGTGGAACAGTGAGTACAAGCATCAATTAATTTTCCGCTTTTCTTAGTTTTGTGATATTTATATTTTATGAACTTCTTTTCAGAAAAATGTATACACACGGGATTTACTATTTCTTGTTAGGTGTTATTATTACTATTCTTAGTACTATTTTATTATTATATCACTATTATTAATATATTATTATTATTAGTATTATTGTTTAAAATGAATTTCATTGGAAAATGACGTCATTGGACCATACGGTATAGGTACATGCTTTAATATTCTGAGCACCATTGAGTGGTACGGTTTTGCACTTTCCAATCCGTGAATAGCTTCTGGTATAGAAAAACATTTCATCTTAATATATGCAAGGAAAGCGAGAAGAGTGGGACACACTAACGATTTCTTGGTCTTGACAATTCAGAAAGTTTTTGTTTCATCCAAGTCATCGATGAGTTTTAATGGGAAAATAACATTGTTCATTCGAAAAAGGCAAAACGCTACTTAGGTTATTTTAGGTGCCATTAAATTCATATACTCTCTGAAGTGTGTTAATTAAATCGCCAGAAAAAAATAGGTTAAAGCCTTTTTAGGATATTTATCCGGGCCATAATTAAAACTGCGTCGTATTAAATTCCAAGGATATTAAGAACTTTAAAGTGCAGAAAAGGTATTCTTTCCGCAGTAAATCAAGTTCAAGTGACCGTGGTTCTCTAAACTGCTTTACGGCGAATCCTCTAACAATCACCGCTAAGCGGGTGATGATCCGCGCGGTGCTACTAAGCGCTACCTACTACACATAATACTCGCTGTTAAGGCACAGAAGCAAATGACACCATAGAAGTCGCAATAGAAGTAACTACATTTTCAAAATACATAACGCGCATATATTAATGACTTCCCACCAAATTCCTACAATATATGTTGCCAAATCTCACACTTCATATTAGTGTCCGAGGTGATATCTTACTCTTTGACTAATATCTCAAGAGTTCTGTTTCATCTATAATTGTTATTTTGGCCTTTTCCATATCCTTCAGATTTTAAAACACACTATCCTCATGAACTGACTCTGAGCTAATAGATTTTCTGTTGACAGAGTTCATCGGAGCATCTAATTACCCTCACGATTTTTACTTTCTAGTAATTGTTTTTTTCATAAAATCATAAATAAAATTAAAATAGTAAACTCCAATGTTGATGAAATTATTAGCAAATTACATTCGACCAACATTTAAATAAATACAAACAAAAATATTTAAGCGTCATTTGCATATAGTTCGGAAAAGTCAATCATAATTTACGTCTCGATGTAAATTACGGTGGACTCGTTTCTTAATGACTTTTTCCTGCTAACACAGTTAATGTTAACACGTGCTATTTATATCAAGTTGATTTTCATATATAAAATTGTTTATGATATTTATCTTTCTGTTTCCCTATTATTTCTCAATAAAATAATTATTAATTTAATACGATTCCAATACCAAGACTAAAATGTTTAGTCTACAGTACATGTGTTCTAAGTTTATTAAAAACAGAGAATTTATTTGTTAATCACACAATCTTTTGATTAAAATTTAACAGTCATTTTTTTGTTAGAAAACGTACATCAACCATGTTATTAATATCAATTTATAAGCAAAGCAGCTCTTAGTAAGTTATGTTTCTCACTTTAAAATTTAATTTAGCTCTCTTTAATAAATTCTAACAAAACGGTTCATTTGTACCAGAAAATGTCATTTACAGCAGACCTCTACAAAGCAAAAATAAAGAAAAAAAACTAAAATTTATACAAACAATGAAAGCACATTCTTGAGCACACAGTAACTGCCATGTCTAACCGACTACAATTTGTAGAACAAAACTTCCCATAAATATGGATTAAAAGTTTCAATTCTATTCCAAAGAATATTAAGTTATGCGTTTTTTCTATACCGTGATGCAGAATTTAAGTAAAAATGGCAGCTGCAATACATCTTTAGAATACATATTTAGGATAATATGCATGTTAAATTAAATAAAAGCTTCAATTTATAAGAAATAAAAAATGTCATTTTTAGACAATTTTCACCATTAAAGGATATTCTTAAACAAGACATAAATGTGATTCAAGCCTTGTGTAAGATATATTAAATTTTGGTAGTGTATCGGGCTTGCAGAACACACATTTGCCGCTCTCATGGGTTTTGCAGTTCGGCCAAAGCGGGCTCCACTTCCCTGCCAATTTGGTGTGCGATCAGATCAAAACGCACAATTGGTCCAATTTTGTTACTAGGCAGTAACTGGTGAAAGGCATAAAAAAGGAATTCGCACTCCACTTTACTTTATCTACTAAGTATAGAAGGTAGGAGAATTATTGTATTTCACAAAGATACAAAAATAAAAAACCAACAGTGTGTATGCGACATTTAAGTTCAACATTTTTTAAATAGGTGACACAAAGATTTTCTGTAACATCCTTTAACCCCAAAATGCCCTTTATAAGGAACATTTTTTCGAAAATTTTGATTTTCTCAAAAAATTGTTCCATAAATTTTGTAAAAAATATCATTATTTTAAGCTGTTTTATAAAAAATGGATTGCGTGTCTTGTCTTTTCCTGGAATTGCCTCTGAGGAAGGAAATGGTTGAAATGATGGTCATTTAAACCCAGCGTCCTTCACACAATCCGAAATAAGTTTTTCCATTTCCGGGTACCATGACACAACCCGGATGCGAACTGGGGGATCTCTTGAATGTGAGATAGATAGCTACCACCACACTAGAGGGGGGCTTAAAACAGTTGACAATCGCTTTAATCTAGTGTATTTTCTTATTCATTTCATAACTCAAGGAAATATAATATACTAATGCCATTTCTGGTAATGTTTATCTGATTGTCATAAAGTAGATAGAAGAATTATTGTTATGCTTTATATATATATTAAGTTTAACGCCAAGTGTATAATAACAATGAAAATTAAAATCTTTATTTTTAGGTATCGCAAAGAAACCAAAATAGAAATGGGTTGATTGGATGATATTATAGTCCTCGAGTTTGTAATATTAAAATAAATACATTTGCTGTTGATATTACTAAAGCGATAACTTCCTAACTAATTAGGAATTGAAGGCAAACTTGCACAGGCAAATAAAATAGTATATATCCTGGTTGAAAATGAGCTGAAGTTACAGGAGGGTTACATTTTTAAAGACTACTTAGATAATGCAATTTATCACAGTAATTCAGTGGTTAAATGGAGTTTAGAAATATTCAACAGTAAAAATCATACCAAGGTATACAAAAACAAATATCTGGTTCTAATTGTTTTTTGCATATTTTCCATATATAGGCTAAGGTTGAAAAGACTGAGAAGCCGTACTGTAACCGAAGAACTGAATTTATATGGCAGTTTGTTGACACTATATTAAATTCCTCAACTGACTTACATTTATTGCGGTAAACTATAACAGGATTTGAAATTAATTTTGAGTTAGAATACATTTTACATTGTTACATTTGTAAGTTACAGGCCTTGAATTAACCCATTGAAAACTAACTCTTGGGATCTAAGAAACGCCTGATTGTCCCGACTAGCAAAGTGGGTTTTTCAAAACAATAATAAATTGGACTCGCCAAAACATATTCGACCAACAATTTTTCTCTGCACTTTTTCCTACCGTTGGCAGCTACACAGCGAGACTTCGTTGTGCTATTAAAGACGATCTGTCCCTCGGCAAATTTTCAGCTAGACTCACTAGGTTTTTCCACCGAAGAGCGGAAGGAATGAGCAGTTCGAATTTTCCCCACCAGGTCGCAGCTGAGTCTTCTCGCATACGTCACTGTGAAGATGCTGGGAAGGTTCTATTTACCCCATATATGCTCGAAGTAAGTGGAGATAACCATATTTAGTGCAAAGCTTGTGGAAGGAGGTAAACAAACAGTTCAGTTAACACAACCCAATATTGCAGTACAATCTAGTGAGTACTATTAGTCTCGGACTTCACAACCACTGTTATTAGGTCAATCCATGTTCTTTCGATTAAATGCCAATGAATTGTTTTTAAACATCTCGGGTGTGCTTGTAAAAGTAAAAATAGGCTAAAAATATCTGATATGTTCCATTCACCGGACTTTTTCTACGTATGTAGTCTATAACAAACTATTAGTACAAAAGTTTATACTTCTATCTACTTAATGCTAATGGACATAAACACTAGTAGCAATAAGACTTATTACTTATTTACTTATAACTAGAAGAAAAATAAGGGAATACATTGAGCTAAAACGACAGTCAAGTCTTTTAAAATCTGTCACTATGAAAACCAAATTTCCATCTGACTTCATAAAGCTTTACTGTACAGCAGGCCTGTCCAAAGGTAGCTCTTGCGAGCTCTCGTCGTTAGAACGTGGTTTCCCTGACTCCAGCCAAGGAGTGCTGATGCATCACACATACAATGGTCGGTAAGTGAGTGTGCTGTTTGTAAGTAAATAAAGAGAATGTCATCGAGAAGTATCATTTATAGAGACTTCTCAGGAACTGCAAATAAAATTACTTCCTCTAAAATTGTTGAAACATAAAATATTCGAAAGAAAGAGGTTGAAAGATATTTAAATAAATTCCAAAGCATTCAGTTTCCAAATTGCGATTATTGGCACTGTATTTAATGGCAATGTTTGGCTCCACATACATTTGTGAGCAAAGCTTCTAAATGAATTATATAAAAACAGCATCGCAGTCGATTACGCGATGATCATTTGTTCATCTTCTAAGGCTCTGTACATTATCCTTAACAGAAAATCAAAACATATCACCGAAGTAAAAAGAAGAAAAGGCAACACTAAATGCATATGAGGAAGGTCATGAGTTTACAAACCCTTCATTACGGCGCAGAGCAGCATGTGTCAGTGCTTCACATAGAATGGAATGAGCTACTACGCCTTTGGACCAATTCCATTTCCGAAATACGAAAATTCGGAAAACTCATGAAGAGTGAAACAGCTATCTTACAGATCTATTATCAAAACCAGTCAAAAAAAACAACAACAAAAAAAACAATAAAGCATGGATACGCTTCTTACATCGTCAATAAACACGGTAACAACTTGTGGAGTTTTATTAATCTATTACATCTATAAAGGCAATGACATATTGTTAGTTAAGTTATAAAGTAAAGTTGAAATGGAAAGCAAATGGAAACCAAAGTAGAAATATGCCTCATAGAACGCAAGAATGCCATTAAAAGAACTGAGATAACAAATAGCTGACAGGCATAATGAATATAATTTCAATGCTACAAAATGGCTTACGAATCCTACGGTGTAAAAACTTCTTTCTCGTTTTATTCACTCCTTTCAGCTTAGGTTTAGATAATGTGACTATGCCTTGCTGGACCGTAATCGCCGCACCTGTGATTGCGTTGGAAGCTTATAGCGATTGTCTAACATGTGAGAGAGGCTTCCCTTGTGTAGCCGCACTAATTGTCGCCGAGGCTGTAAATTTAGCACGTGAAGAGCGGTAGCAGTAACTTCAAAGCCTTGGAGTGTAACAACTGGTTGCAATAACATGTGCGAGAATGTTCACTTTTTACTGAAGATTTCTGTTGGCGTCATTGAGATCTATATAAAGGAGGACTGCGAGTTCACATAGTGCAGCACATGCTCAATGTGGCGGGACAGAATTAGGATACATCGAGTGATGAGAGAAAATTGTACTACAAATTCGTTTATAAGATAGGAGCAATAAAGATGTATTTTGTTGCAATATTTATATAAAATGTTCTATGAGGTGGAAAATAAATTACCAAGGTAAATTTCTTAATATTAAATAATATTCATTAATGTTGGTAAGAAATGATTAACATTAAATAATAGTAAGAGAAACACTCTACAGTGCGGGTACCTACAAGTACACTCAAAGACTATAAAACTACGCCTGACACTGTGATTTTCCTTAAAATGTGAACGTTTGACGGAGGTTTGGGTCTTACGACAATTTTCATTGATGCCATTCTGATAAAACGTGTCAAGCGAGTAAGAAAAGGCAAAAGCGATTAGGCAGTCCACCCCTTCATCCCTCGACCCCGCTCGACGCTCCGAGATATAAGTACATGTACAAGCAGTGTATTGATTTAGTCGGCCAGGTGCGTGTATTCCTTTGGCATTAAAACTTCAGTATGTAGCGCAGAGAAAAGAGTAATCTAATTTTGTATCACCCGGTGAGAGAGGTCGAGTATTGTCCGACCAGAGGGTTTGGGGATCATCAGTTCACAACTCAGAACTTTATTTGTCGCAAGTTACGTTTCATGTCTATCCGCTTCCTTTCGGTAACGTGGCATGTCCAATACACTTTTAAGAGCATAGCAAACAGGTGGAAGACATGGGCGGAGTCAGCGAAAAGATCCCGTCTTACGATAAGTATTACCAGGGGGTATTTTTAATATTCTTTGTATTACAATATCCTAATTAATATATTATTTCTGATTGATCCTCTCAAATCATAAAGGATTGAAACTGAATAAATGATCTACTGCTTATCTATAGTAGCTTACCTATACCTTTCGAGGTAAAATTTTCTTTTTTTGACTTTCTCAAAAATACAAATATTTTAATAAAAGTACCATCATATGTTTATGGTATTTTCAAGCCAAACAAAATGAATGTCCTGATTTTTTTCGGTAAAATCTCTAATTCCTCTTTATTCCGAACTACTTTTGTATAATTAGTAAACCGTAAAAGATGGACAAAATCTTACTATACAAATTGTGTACAGGTCAAACACATTCTGTAAAGTGATATTTTTTGTGGCGTCGATCATTGCCAAGATGTTTTATTGTTGGTTTGACATTTTAGATTCCTTGCAATGTTTCCCATAGCCGAATCGCTTTATTTCTTTTTCGTGTTCTTGCAAAGATAACAGCATTTCAAATCCAGTGCACAGCGAGCGGCTTCAAAAAATATTTAGCTTAACGTATTTTCCTCATACGTACAATTAAATGTATAACATCAACAAGAAGTAGTTATATAAGTTTTTGTAAAAATAGTTTGTGGAAGTATCATTATAGAAAGTCGTTTGAGTCCAACACATTAGATTTTTTGGAGAATTCACGATCGTATTAGAGCACAATCCTGCTCGACTAACGGTGATGCCACAAAATGTCCTACAGTGAAACATTTCTGCATCATTCTGTATTAAGGTTGACACGAACACACTTTTTCTAAGGCATCTGGCCAAATAAATTGTTGCAGTATTTTGGTATTTTCGATTCTATTTATTTAACATCGCTTTAACTGCTTGCTCATATCGTTACGGTTCTGTTCGTGATACTTATTTGATCTGCATGGTGGACAGTAACTCCCATGCGGCCATATTAATTTCCTTTGCGCCAAACAGGGTTGCAAGGATGTCATCCTGCCTGGCTGCTTTTTCACCATCTGTCTCAGCTTCACAACATGCAGATGGCTCTGGTCTAGCTGCTTTCAGCATCTGTAGATAGATGACAGTGTAATCACAATTACCAGCTTTATTTGAGGTTTACTGATGTTTTTGAATCGAAGCTGGAACTTTGGGCCATGGTATTAATACCCAATCCTGTATTTGCCTTGATTACTGAGGGAAACCAGAAAAAATCCTCAGCCAGACTGGTCGGCCCAAGGAATTTTGAAGACTTTTTTGCATAGGAAAATGTGGGATGTTTTTACATAGAACTATAATCTATGAGTTGCCCAGCTACTATATTATTGGCAATCATTGCTGAGGTAATTAAGAAAACGAATTACCAAATCCCTAGTTAAAACTGATTATTTCTTAAGACGAATATCTTCAAATCTAGTTGAATTACAACAAGAAAATTAAATTGCTGACACTGTCTCATTTAGGCAGTTTTATTACCGCTATATGATCTACTTGTGCATCTCCTTTGCCTTGTCATTTTGCTAGAATATCTTATTTATTAGACAATGGCGTGTATTTAGAAGACTACTATCTGTCAATACTACCATAGGTGGAATTCATAGTCCACTCTACAAGCTCAAGTTACACCACGCCATGTTGGGACACTATTCCAGTTGTTTCTTGCTCAGGGAAGTTCTTGTTCGCCATTACGTGCACATGGTGACGAGGGATCAATTCATAACCCATAGAAGAAACTATAGGGCGAAATCAATACTTGCGGACGTGAAATAAGGCAAATCTAGCCCAGGGAGCTTTTCATTCAATGTTACCTGCAAATAAATATTATACGGAACCAATAGCTTTTATTTCCCTTCCGAAGGAAACCATGCTAAGGATTTTTTCATCTGAAAAAAGTCCGTCGTTCTCCGCTGGGTTTGAACCCGCAACTTCGGGTATTAAGAGGCTAGCATGCTAACCATTACGGCGACTGCCACTGTACAAGAAGAATCAAATACTCATACACATCATGAATATTTAATACTATCCTGTAATTTATGTAGCCACATTAAGTATTGAGTCAAGTGTCAGACAATTATAATTTAAGGGAACAGTCAACTAAAAATGTAAGGTTTTGGACAAAAAAACAACTGAATTTTTGTTTCTATTACCGAACAATTTTTTTTTCTCTCCGCTATTTTACATGTCTGTCATTTAAATAATTACACGGCATTTCTAACGATGAGCACTTCCTTATTTTCTTCGTTTCTCAGTACTAAATTTTTCATCGAATAAAATGTCCTATTGGAACAATTACTACGACATTTAGAATATTAGCTCTTTAGGACCTTTGTTTTATAATTGGCCAGTGTTTTGGTGAGTTAAACATTTATATAGTAGTAAATATTAAATAAAATAATAATAATATTAAATATTAAACAATTTTAATGCAAAACCTAAAAACTGCAAATACAAAGAATAGTCTATCTTTTGCTTGTATTAAACAGAAAAATACGAATCAAACCTTATTGGTTTTTACATTGGAAACATGCTTAAAAATATTATACATCAAATATGAGGACTGTTCTGTGTATTTTAAATCAAACACTTACAGTTTTTAAAATGTCATAGCTGGAATTTGAATCACGGATCTCCATTGCTACCATTGCAACTAAATTCTCCAACGACACCTGTTTTTTCCGGTAAACTACGAAGATCTCAAATTATTTTAAGATGTCATACCTCAATGATGGTCAGATGGAAACCAGGAGATCCGTGGCACTGAGTTGTCAATCTGACCTTTCCTCTCTAAGCCCTGTACTACATGCGACTAGTTGGAATAAACAATTCAAACTGATTAATCTAATAGTTGATTAACAACAAAGCCCAGCACTTAAGTAATTATGAAATTGGTAAGTCGCATTGAATATGTCATCTCAAAATAATTTGAAATCTCTTTGGGGGTTTTCCGGAAAGAAATGGTAAGTCAGTTAGTGAACTTAGTGCCATGCCGGTATGGTAACTTCGTGGTCAGAGCAACTGCACGGGCACTAGGATATCCGTGATTCATATCCCGGCTGTGGCATTGAATTTTTCACTCTGACTATCTTTCTAATTTTTGTCTATACGGGCTGGTGTGGAATAAACAATTAATTGAAATTAAGTTCTTAATTAATAAATTAATTGGCTTAAATGGCTAAAATTTTGCAGAGATGCTACTGGAATAAGAGAAATAAATATAGAAGCTTTGTAAGTTATAATTTTAAAAATATACAATTTAGAATGTTCACTTGACTGTCCCCTTAAATGAAAGTATTCAAGTTACGAACCTTCACGCAATGAAACCTACTTTTCTTTATGGTGATAAAGTATTCCCTGCTGATTAGTTTCCTGTGCCTCTGAAGTTATAATTTCGCTTGCTTCCGCTATAAAGCAATGAAAGGCTTTCTTTTTTCTCCTGGCAGTGTGGGCAGTTAAAAAGCCGGACGTTTGAATGCCTTGGTGTGCTTGGAGATGTCAGATGCTGGACGGCTGGAATGTCTCCCATGGAATTTCCAGACTCAAACCGGCATTTGTCTGTCTATCCTCCTGTTTTCCTCGGACATAAATCAGTACCCAGAACAAGCTCTGTGCCTACACAGACATCTAAAGACTTTTATATCTATTATTTATAAGGCAATGAATGATAGCTACACTTTCGAGATTTAGGTTAGGAGTATGAAGGGATACCAGTGTTTAAGCATTTTTAAACGTACCTAAAAACTACAACATAGATTTGCCAAATTGTTTATCTCATTGTGCTTTCGACATAAGAGAAAGGATTGAAATAGTATTCGGAAATAGGTGGTTTAAATTTCTCTTATACAAGAACAGTATTCAGTTAAGTATATTACAAGGTTATTCTAACCCAAGTTAGGACCTGATTAAGAATTGAAAAACCAAAAGCAGATAACAATAGAGAAAAACACTATGTCAGTGTATTTGACAAGAGGAGCCAAACGTTCATACAGAACAAGCAATTCATTATGAATTTAAAACATAAAATATTAAGTTTAAGATAAACTAGAAATAGATGCATACTGCAACCTAATCATTTAGTTTATTATGATGGATGTATTTAAGGAGCGGAATGATGAAGCAGACAAATAAAGAAGACCGAATGATTTTATTTGAATATTGTGGGAAGATACCCACAGAATAATAGCCACCACATAGAAATATTTCAGGCGGGAATACTTATATAATATTTTCAGCTATAGAACTTTGAAATGTCTATAAATAAAATACTAAAATAATAGTAAGTAAAGGGTGAAGAGAGATGCCTATTGACTTATTTATTTCGGCTGATATCTTTCTGGTTTACTTTTTCTGTTACCACAATGGAAGAAATACGTTAAAAATCTATAATTTAAAGTAATTTTATTATTTAAAATCTATACTTCAGAGAAAATTTTACTTTATTCAATGGAATAGCACAGCAATTGTTTTTCTGAGGTAAAATGTTTTTTAGAATAGTTTTTGGATGATCAGTATTTGTGCTGTACAAGCGATTGAAATTCTACAAAGTAATGCACCGCGGGGGAAAAAACACCGTGTTGGGTCCGTAATAATATCGACTCGTGTAGCCCGCGCCCCCGGTCTAACTGAATACCCTAGCTCCTGAAGAACACTCCAACACCACCCTACCGCCAAGAGCTGTACTTGCAAGCAAGCACATTTACCACCACAGTATTCGCCGACACCTACAATCCTGAAGTAGAGCGGTTGGAATGAAATGGAGATGCAATCAATAGACAGGAAATTCGGAAGAATAAGAAAACCTCCCAAAAATTCGCCTAGTACCCGAGAAAATCCCCGAAAATCCCCGAAAATCCCATGAGTCACAGAGGTCGGCCTCGGGAATCGAATTCACTACCTCCCAAATGCCAGTCCCATAAACGTCTGACCCACCTGGCTCGATCACGTGAAATATTCAACTTGTGTTTGTGAGGATAGCTAATGTATTGTTTGTTCATGATAAGTAACAGAGAAACACTATGAAAAGATCTTAGTGAGAATATATCAGCATTTGTGTTAGTGATGAGGGAAATGCAGCCCATTGTAAACCATTATGGTGCAACAAGGTACAAATGTGCTGAGAAACTAGGAATTTATGTAGAAGAGAAGCTAAGGGATTTTATAAAGCTTATTGTCTTACCTATTAAACTTCTTTCGAAAAATATTATTCTGCATTACTTAGTGATCCGCGATCCTATATTCATGTGTAGGTAAATTGTATTTTAGGATGATTCTGTGTACCCTAATAGGACACAAGTTCCTTATGGAACTCCCGTGGACATCGATCAAAGTGTTAACCTAAACTTCGGAGCGAAACAGAAACTGGTGATTGGTTAAGAACCTGGTTGAGATCCTCCGGTAAGCACCGTTTCAGTAGAAGCCTATAATGTCACATTCTGTCGAAAGCTCGAGAAATAGCTAGCAATATAATTGCAGTATATTCTTTATTTTACAGTACGTTAAAGGTCAGCTGAGTTATCCTCGATCTGGTTCAAGGAGAATAAATGGTATAAGTTATTATTTTCAGAATATAATGCACTCCAACGGAGTAGAGTGGGGAGCCATAAAAAGGGGGGGGGGAAATGCTTATATTTTTGTTTTGATAATTTTTTTCTTTATTTAATGTTGGTAGAATCCTCTTTATCAGTTGTATTCCACACTTACGCAATTGTGCTAATCTCTTAATGGTTTGAACAAACTTATAGACGAAGGGATGGGAAACGAAGCATTTTTCTGGGTGCTGGAAGACACTCGCTAAATGCGTCTCATATTCTGCTGATGTCAAAAGTCTGGGACTCAAAAATTTACCAGCACAGAAGCGATCTCTGATCAAGAGCAGGAAAAGGAAGTTTAAGACAAATATTATGTGAAGATGTTGGATAACATTTCAGTGTAAACATTGTCTGTTTATTGTGTACGTAATTTGAAGAAAACAAAAGGACATGGACCCCAAACCTAAAATTATTGTTCTCAGTGATGGTTATAGCGCTGCATGGAGTATCTCCATAAACAACGTCAAACAACTGCAATAAACACCGTGAAGCGGATTACTGGAGAAGTTTGGTTTATAAACACAAGTAAAAAATCGTGGTAAGGAACATTTATACAAAAATGAATCATGTATAACAGGAACGAATTCAAAAAGAAAGAAAGAAAGAAAAAAAGAAAGAAAGAAAGAAAGAAAAAAGTCGCAATTTCATATCGCTTGGAAAAGATTGGCTCTACTTATATACATTTTCTTGCAAAGTTTTGGCAAGAATATCGTAAATAACTTTTACTAGTTCCGAAATAATTATGAAAGGTTAGAATTAGAAGTAAGAAATTAAGCACCATAAACAAATATCTAACCGCCAGTCTTAGAGTGCATTAGTTGCTGCATGACCATCTAAGCTACGAGGTCAATATTAGCACGTAATGGTTTCTGCATGCGATTCGAATTTTCCCGATGAAAAAAAAAAAAAAAGTTCTCTCAACTTCTCTCGAGATAACATTTCTAATGGCGATTTTTTTTTTCATTCTGATTAGACATTTCTAGCTTACGAAAGAGCAATTAATAAAACTGAATTGATTATGCTTTCTCAATGAATCTAAAATTCGTCATCTATCCTGGTATACATCCGCCAAAAGAATATGCAAATCAACGGTTTTATTCAAACCAGGTTGTGGAAAATCTGCTTTATTAATTTCTTACCACTTTAACACTCACTCATTATAGTGGCATGTTGTTTTGCACCTGATTGTATTCACTCTGCTGGTTTGAGAACTTTGATTTGCAAGCTGTTCTTAGATATTTGTGTTATGGAATTTGCAAAGTGTAATCTTAAATGAAAACATCATCAGCGGATTTCAATTTGTATTAGGAGACACTGGGGGTGAAATTTCAAATTTCTATTTTATATAGATTATTTTTGAAAAAGTTCACTGTGCTTGCAATGCATTATGTTAATATGAATACCAAATTTCCTTTAATTTGGGTAAACACTGTATTGGGTAAATTACTTCATAAATATTATGTAAATATATTAAATAATAAAATGTTCACGCGCCTTAAATTTGAGAACATTATTTGGCATTGTTTTAATTTATACACTGAACCACACACAAAATTTGACGCGTTTATATGTAAATAACTTTGGTTACTGAAATATAATACTTTTTAAAAAAAGTTAGAAATTTAAACTATTAATATTAATAATGTGTTCATAAAAATATTTGTTTTGAAAAATCTATTGACGTTAGCATAATTCTGTCAGCTGTAATATACAATAAATATCTCAGCACAATTTGGGGCATTTTATTTATATTTAGACAAAAACGAGAAGCATGGAATATTTTCAAAATATGAAAATGCAATTTGAGAAAAACGCTGTTTTATAAAATAGTACGCTAGAAATATTATAGCATTTTTAAATGGCTGTAGAGGCCGAAGATAATGAGGGACAGCTACTTATAGATGATTTTCTACGCATGTCCAAAGGTTCGTAAGCTATATTAGTTTTTTTTTTTTACCGACTTTGGTAAAAATGTCAAGCATAGTGCCCTTTAATTTTATTTTTAATATCATTAATAAAATGCAAGACACTGTATTGTAAGGCAGATAAAATGTTCCGTAGTCGTTTAAAACATTTAATACTTTGATGTGGTAGTACCAGGAAATTTTTTCAACAGTTTTTGGGTCAAAGTTTTCACGAAGATCAATAATTATAACATTTATTGGAGTGGTTGCTCACCTTTAATTGGCCGGCCATTGTATTTCGCCTCTAAAATTGTCTACTTCTAGGATTTGCTTTTTTATCTTTTTTTGACATTCGATTTGTAGTTTTTTTTTTCTTGGTGGTAATTTTCGAGGTTGGGTAGCTCTTCATTAAAAATAGCAGGTAAGGAAGCAGTTTCTACAACACATTGTGCCCTTTAATCTACCAGGACATAAAATGTTGATGTTGGTACTGGGAAACTCTATACCCATTCCTACTAATGTGACCACCTTTCTTGTCTTCCCAGCGTAATTCTAGCTTGTGCCCGAACTACTGAAAAGTAACGTTGCAACTGAAACCTTATATTTTCACGTTAAATAACCGTCTTCTTAATGTCCGTGTCCTTATTGCCGTTTAGTAGTGTCAATAAGCTTAACCTTCGTCTCCACGTCACTGCTGAAAACCTCTCATATATAAATGCTGTAGCTGTTGTCCAGTTTACATGTAAATATCCTTAGCCCCTTCATCTTGAAGGCCAAATTTAGTTTAGTCTTTACTTATGCACCAATCGTAATGATTCAGAATCATGGTTTCATTTCAGAACTGTGAACATGCATTATGAATATCGTTCAGTAGTTAGTGTTCATACCTCTGAATAATTTTGCATTCCTGTTACATAACGAAATGATACTGGCCGGGCGGAGTAAAAGCTTGATTACCTAAAGGGGCAATTTTACGGATGGAAAAAGTATTTTGATCTAGGGGCTGAGCCGCTTTTTTTTTTTTTTTTTTACGTACATCAGTGTACATTAAGGTAGTCAAGTTGTGGATATAGAAAACAAAAATGACGGTCGGCTATTCATTTCCCCAAAGCAGCCTAAGTGAAGAGGGATTACAGTAAGATGTCATCAAGTAGGTACTTTGCGTGTTTTAATGTTTCATCTTGTAGCCCCTTAAATGGGCTGGTCTTAATGTTACATAACGTAACCTGTCATTGATCTAACTAATCAGGGCTATGAAAACGGTTGCGGTCTAGCAGCACTGTAATAACATGGCTGAGAGATGTTAATCGTCCCACAAATAGAAAAAGAACAAAATTAGCATAATTAAGTGAAGTACACAGTCAAAGTTAATCTTCATTACACTATTTTAATACGGAGAATGTACTATAAAAAGTTCCTTTATATAGAAGCAACTACACAATGACTGCGTTCCTAATGGATTACACCTTTAGACGTTGTCCAGTATCAACATCGGAAAATCCACCTTAGCTTTTCAAGACACCAGAATTTCCTTTTTATGAGTAAAATAAAATTAGTTGGATACAAGGATGGTTCAATAAGTAATCGTGGGTTTCAAAATTGATGGCGTTGCTCAGGAAAGTTAGTGTAATCGGGTTCTGTTATTATGTCCGGAAAGTAATTACCATTTCGTTGTTCCATCACCAAAACACTAGCGTCACAGTTTCACGCATGAGCACTCCTCTCTCTGGTTCATTGTCCGTCCACTAACGCCATCACAGTTGGATCGTATTGTCTTATAGTTGTTAGTGACCATTCAAAATATTTAAGACAATTTCTGATGCCGCCGAATATGGGATGTTAAACTAGCTGAAATTCATTATCAATCTATAGAGACTTACGGTGAAAATATAATGACAGATGGAATGTTGAGCATTTGGGTTAGGCAATTCAGTGATGATGATACAATGTTTATGGCGAAAAACTGAATGTTGTCACCGACGGTTTGGTTGAACAACTGAATGAGGCAATTCCTGAAATCAGATGGTTCACAATAAGAATGTTTTGTGGTATGTTTCCAAAAAACAAGGTGTTCAGCAGTTGCTGTCTTCACTGGCGGCAGCTTTCTTTGAAGAAGGCATTCGAAAGTTGATTCCCCGCTATGGCAAATGCTTGAACAATGGTGGCAATTATGTCGAAAAACAGGTTAAGGAATGCTCTTTCATGCACAAATACATATTTTTGTGAAAACAAATATTACATGTCTTGTCTCTCAAACTGCCTCGTAGTTACACATCGCCAAAACAATTAATTCCCAATGATTAACCTAATAGTTGGTTAAACAATGAAACCTTGTACTTGAAGTACTTACGACATTGTAAGGCACTATTAGGGTATGACATCTCACAATAATTTGAGACTCCTTGAGGTTTAACGGGAAAAACGCGAGGCAGTTGGGCAATAATTTCGCATCGGCATATTGCCAGGACAGCTCAGTGTTTAAAGCACCAGTATTTAGTTTTTTTAGTGTAACTCTGCTTTTCCAACTCCTGTCCTACACACGCTAGTATGGAAGAAACAATTCACAACACTTGTACAACATTCCCCTGTAAAGTTCTGAAACAAGATTCAGTTAAAGTAAATTAGAGAATACAGGCTTTCAAGCTTTTCTTAATTACCACTTGTCATAATTCTTTTCTAAAATACTCCTAACGCGCCCAACTGGTTAATTTTATCAATTATTTATTGAACAACTTCTACAAATTAGTTTCTTAGAAAGGAATTAGTTAAATGCAGGAGCAATCAACTTCCTGCTGACCTGTACGTCAAGCAGCGTACGAGCAGTTGGGCGAACAGTGGCCTTGTGTAATTCGTAGTTCTTGTTTTCCTAGACCTCTATTTCGACATAGACATTATTTTTACTTTCTCTAGTACGTATGTGTAATGTACATAGTGAATAGAAAGGTACTGTATTCTACCCAAAAATTGATACCGATATTTTGGGACCCCCTGAACATCAAAAAAAACATTTTTAGGAACACATCCTTGTGTGTGTGTGTGTATGTGTGTGTGTGTGTGTGTGTGAGGGGGGGGGGCAGCATAGCTCAAAAACGAAAAATCGATTAAATATCAAGGATGGGACACGAAGATTTGTAAGAAAATTCCCACGCCTCAAATGCCCTTTACATGGAACATTTTTAGAAAATTTTGATCTCAAAAATGACTCAAACGATTTTGATTAAAGCACCATATGCTTACTATATTTTTTATGATCAACAAAACGTATATCTTGAATTTTCTGGGAATATCCTTCGAGGACCTCTTCATTCTGGATGACTTTTGTGTAACCGATAAATCGTAAGAGAGAGAGAGAGAGTCAAAAACTTATCAAATCAAAATGTTGATCTCGTTAAAACACACAATTTATGCCACATACCTTTTTGGTGTAGAGTTAACCATTTCCGAAATATTCCAGTTATTGGTTTCAGTTTTAAGCTACTTAAACTTTTATCAAACGGGAAGTCATATTTTTTCGCCTCTCCCTCTCTCTCTTTCTCTCTTTTGTTTACTCTTTTGCTAAGAGAACTGAATTTCAATTATTTCACATAGAGACAAGTTTTAAAATATTTGACTATCGCTTTAGCCTAGTATATTCCATTATGTTTCATCTATTTACAAAGAAGCAAGTTATAAGATTAGTTCTGCTAATGTTTATCTCGATAGGCATGATATTGATAAAAGAATAATCTTTTGTAAGAACAGTTTATTTGACGAACAGTTAGCAAAAGTCATGTGAATGGAATACATTTGAATTTTTTAAGTAGCTGTAAAGAGAAGCAGCAATGCATATGCTATATGTATATCCGCGTTTATAGATGCTGTTAGTGTATTCGTGAACAACATAACTCAAAACCGAAAATTCGAATAAATCCCGAACTTCGTATTATACTTCAGTGTGTTCCAAATATGCCATGTGACCATTTTCGAGAAATCCCCAACCCAAAATACATACTTGGAATTTAAGTGGAACATTAATTTACATGCAACAACGAAGGCTAATGATTTGATTAAAATAACAGATATTTTAAACTTTTCCGGAACAAATGATATGTATATTTTGAATTTTATGGCAATAATCTCTGAAGTACAATTTATATGGAAGAATGTTGTATAATCTTCTATAACTGGTAGACGTTAAAGCGACAGATGAAACATTACTCGACAAAAAATACAGTTGTCTTTAAAATACACAATTTTCTTCAAATAGCTTTCTTGTGGCATATATACCATGTCTAAGTTATCTGTTATTAATGCTTCAATTTAATCAAAACTTTCTGATTATTCTTAAGTCCTTCCGAATTTAAAGGTGTTTGTTCTCACCAATGCATGGTAAGGGCAGCATAATACATCGTTCAGTTCCTAAAACATTTGACTATCACTATTCTATTTGTATCTATAATGAAATGTATAGTATACAAAAGTTTCTCTCTAAGAAAATTAAGTAAATGGAAAAATAAACACCTAACTTGATCACCTTCAATAATATCTTACCTGCATATGCAACATGTTAATTATAAAAACAAGTTACTTCGAAGGCTGCACACAATGCTACTATTCATATTTTTAAAGTAAATAATTTGAAACACAGTTTAGTGTTTTAATGGCAATACGTAATATCTTTGAAGCAACGCTTTTAATAGTATAAGCCTTAAAAACCATGTTTACGGAAATTGATGGAGTGCAGTATTATTTCTTTGCAAAGCAGTTAATTGATTTACTCGCTTCTAAGAATTTTTTTCCCCACTGCAGTACATACAGAGTAATGGTTCTTTTATGTGCTTCAGTAATGTTAACCAGAAACTTTAACTGGTGATATTTTAACTGCGGAAAACATCAAGTTACGACTCGTCTGAGGTGCATCTAACTCTTAACATTTGCAATAAAAACTGCTTTACTTAAAATAAAATGTCATCTTTATATTTTAAAAATGCATAATAATACATTATCTGCGTTAGACTAGATCTTCAGTGTAACTTGCAATGTAACAAAACTGTTTGTAAATATATAAATATTTAAATCGCCATCTGTGTGCAAATTTTAAGTGAGACACGCCGTTCTTAAAATTGCTAATATTAAACCAGACATACTTATCTGAATTTATTTATTTATGTATGTATTTATTGACTTACATTTCCTTATTTCAGTTAAAATGTTTATTACCTACAATATAATACAACAATGTGGAGAAAAACCAAAACAACGCGTTACAGTACAAACCGTAAAGAAAAAACAAATAGTAATATTTTTACATATACCAGGTGGTCCCAACTGCCCCGTATTTGACGTATGTAGATATCCCTTCGTGCGTTAAAAGAGCTGCAGAACTCAACGGGGCTATCTGAAGTTACACCCCACCAGTGGAGAATTGGCGAAAACGACCTTCTGTTTCTCCACTTGCTTATCAACGAGTCGCGCTCATTGCGAGGGATAAAACGAAAGTAACTCTCACCAGTTCTCCACTGGCGAGGATTAGCTTTAAAAAAACCCGCCGAGTTCTGCAACTCTTTTAACTGCATACATCAAATCTAGGCAATTGGGCCACCTTGTATATTTTAAGTTAGTTGACCTGTACCCGATAATAAATGATTACAGGTATAGCAATTTAGTAACTTCATGTTGAATACCTACCTAAATATTTAATTTAGTTTATTGTACAATGGTTTTAAGAACAGGAAAGTATCTATACGAATCAATTATAATAAAAATTATATTACAAAATATGTTTGATGTTATACTGGGAACAAAAAGTATACTGATTGTCTTGGGTTCCTTCAGTGTAATAAGATTTCAAATGAAGTAACCGAAATAATTAATCATAAATTAAATTAGGAAAGTAATGAAACATTTTAAGAATGCATATTTTAGGAACTTGTGTCGATTTATTTCAGTAAGTTTAACATATTTAGGTTTTCATATTATTATACAAAAATTCTCAAATTTGGATCTAAAAATGAATTATATAAATGACAGTGTCCTAAAATTGTTAAAATAAGGTGAATTACGAATGTTAAATCGGTATAATTACAGAATATTAAGTTAGTACAATTTCAAAACGCGGTCTAAGTGGTTTGTGCCAAATAGAAGCTCCTAGGATTAACCTTTGCTTGATTTTAAATTCATAGTTTAATTTTACAGAAGAGAAATAACCGATGTTTCCTGGGTTTTTTGCAGCAAATGGTTCATATCAGCCGGGGATGGAACCAAAGCGGCAGAGGACAGCTTACACGAGGCATCAGATCCTGGAGCTGGAAAAGGAATTCCATTACAACCGCTACCTTACCCGGAGAAGGAGAATCGAGATCGCCCACACTCTGGTTTTGTCCGAGCGACAGATAAAGATCTGGTTTCAGAACCGGAGGATGAAGTGGAAGAAGGATAACAAGCTACCCAACACGAAGAATGTCCGCAGGAAAACCAACCCTGCTGGAGTCACTACAACCACCAGCAACGCCAAAACCGGCTCCAACAAATCTACCGCTTCGTCAGCGCGGTCCAAAAACAATGGTGACAATACCAGCAGAAGAAGAAATGGCGGGAACGGTGTGACCGGTACCGTCAACTCGATGGCTGTCACGGATATCACCAATCAGCATCATCATCCTCACCATCTTCACCAACAGCAGCAGCAACCGCCGCACCACCTAACGGATCTGCAGCAGCACGCATCCATGGTGTCCACGGCGACGCCGCTGCATCATCAACAACCTCATCACCACCACTTAGGATCTCCAGGTCTTGTTCTAAGTCAACTAACGCCCCTCACACCTGCCGTACAGTCTTGTGGACCCGCCATTCCCCCTACGGCAATCAAATCAGACTATGGGCTGACGGCGTTGTAAGGCAAAACGTGGAAATATGTTCCTTTAGAGGCACCTCCTTACAAGACTGATGATGTGTCATTTCAGGACATGCACTGTATCACTTCTTGCTGAAGAAGTTGCACGTGGTGTTTCTTGTGACCTGTGGGGAAGTCAGTGTTTCTTCCAAGGACCGTTCCTCAAGGGCGGTGATCCAAAGTCATGAAAATTTTTTACGGCGTGATACAAATTTAATATTAAAATGAAATGTATATCCATAAGTATCAGTGCGCAGCTCTGAGTCACTTAAATATATTGTGTTTCACTGCAAAGAACTGCAGGGGTATCGGTGTGCAAGTACCTTTGTTACATTTCGGAAAAGTTCCTGAAGTCGGTGAAACGAAGAAACATAAATTTCATCATGAAGAGAAAATACATGTTTAGAGAGGCTTCTCAATGGAGAAGTCGCATATAGTCAGGTAAATGACTTCAGTATATTTTCCATATGTGGCTGTATCACTAAGTCATTGTTACACTAACTGTTAAGTACCGGCAAGAACAGCAAGATAAGTGGCACTATGGCGTCTGTTGTTAAGGGGTTATTGTAAGTTTTGCGTTTCCAAGTTTGCTGAGTATATGTTTCAGAAATAAACGCTGTATTAATTCTAAGGGGTTTGGTCAATAAAGCTGTGAAGTAGGTTTTCTAAATTAAAGCGCAACGAAACCTTCACTAATTTGCGTATCTGTCCTAAACTTATTTATAACAAGCATAGGAAATCAACTCACATATTCTGTTAAATTGGATAAGTAGCAACGTGAAAATGTTTTTAAAACTCCAGATTTTCTCTACTTCCCCACTTTTTTATTTATTTAATAACAATCGACTTGAAATGTATTGGCCATTAATACACAAAATAACAAACATTTTTAAATAAAAAGTAGATTATTTAATGTTCATTAAGCAGCATATAAAAGGTATAGAATATTTGCTCCTGCTTGAAATAACTTTTAAATGAAACATCATTTGAATATTATTTAATTAATTTAAGACAGTTAAAACGACATATTCAAAACTTTATGATTTTAAATCACATGTATATTTAAAATTTGTTTTTATTTTCCATAATTATAAATTTCCAATAAGCGTGGTATTGACCACGTAGGTCAGAATTTGCATGTAAATGGTTTAAATTCCTGCGGGAAAGACGAATAATGGAGAAAACTTAAATGTTCAAAGTAGCACTTCATTAGCAAACAACCTTGTTATCTTGAACTTGCTATCAATGGATAGAGATTAGGTTAGTTAATCACCAATGATAGTTTTATTTCCTTAGTTAACGTCCATTTAAAAGATACTTATTTTATCTCGTGCGAAGTCATGCATTCACAAAACTTCTTGAAGATGTACCATTAAGAGATTTTTAAAAATTTTATGTTAAAGGGATCGATTTGTGAGGGCGTGTTAAGCAAAAAGAACCAAAATAATCAAATTCGCAGAAAATCAGATTTTAAGATCATTTCAATCATTGGTTTGTTTAACAATTGCTTTTAGTATTAGATACTCCGCAGTAAAGCAGCTTGCCTGAGACCAAACCACACGATTTTCTCTACCTATTAACATTCCATTGGTTTATTCACATAGATAAATATAATATTTTTCCATCAGTTCTATGTTAATTAGGATGCATGAATTCAACAAAATTTCTTTAATAAGATATTCCAAATCGTTCTACACTAATGAATAAACTTCTTCACACGACATATGTGTTCGTTGCAAGAACTTATTTGTAGTAATTGCATGAGTGTGTTACCCACGATGTTATGTGGTAAGATGAAACCTGAGTGCAATTTGATAAGATTAAGTCACTGACAAAGTAACATTTCTTACGTAAAACTATAATAATATTTATGAAAAGCACATTGTTATGCTTTCTTACGAACTTAGTTAAAACAAACCTCTGTGCATCACGACCTACTAAATAATAAATACTATAGGTCTGACTGTTACCAATTACTGAGAGCGGAAATAATAATAATAATATTAAACACCATTTAACCTAATAAAATTCGCAAGATAACATAATAGTTCTTAGTGACCCACTACAAAAAGCTATTGGAATTGATTCCAAATGTATCTTCTGTGCTTTTCACTTGCCTCGCGCCTAGATGGGCCCGCATGTGAAATTTGTGATGGACAAAGCGGCGCAGGGGTGGTTTTTCTCCGGGTTCTTCCGTTTCCCCCGCCATCACATTCCACCGGGGCTCAATTTTCATTCCATGCATCATCACTATCATCGCCTGTGGTACCACAGCGATAAAAGCGGGCGTTAGACAATATCAATATGAAGAATTATAAAGTGAGCGATATCTTCTATTGAAGCTTAGCCTAATCATGAGTACGCCATCTTTCAATTTGCGGCTTACAAAAACAGTGATTGCGTAATCACTGCATACTGAAGTGAGTTAATAAATTAAATATCGACGAGACGTCTTATTGGGTAGGACATCTAAAATATAACAACAAAATAAAATATTTTTATTTCATTGGCAATTTTATGAAGACGTCACAAAAGTGGAATAGTTGTGAAAAGACTCTGATTATAAGAATCTTTTCTTTTACGAATAAAAATATTTAAAGTTAAGCAGCAATATTTTGAAATATTAAATTTTTTGAAAACAGTGGGGCTCCCTTATAAGTAACGGAATAACACACCAAAGCGATACATGTATTAGCGAAGCGACACGTATGCACCATAAAATGACGATCATATCGGATCAAGGAAACAGTACAGAAATGTGGCTATCCATAACTGATGCGCTTTAACTGTATTTTATAAAGAGCGCAAGAGATTCAGTAGTACGAGTTTCAAAAGGAGCTGAAGGAAAAATCAGAACTCGGCTTTTACTTTACCCAAGTGTTTATTTAATTGAGCCCTGTTTTGAGTCTATCCCAACAAATAAATATATGAAAATAAGTATAATTGATAGGTTTTGAACGGAGTTTAAAGATTGACATCTTAGGTTATTTAGGATCACATTTAAATTACAGAGCGATTCGAGAACCGAGCGTATAAGAGAGAGCGTTTCATATCCTAAATACCCCTTAATGGGAATCATTAAACCAATGTGGAAAACGTCAGGAGTAAAAATTTACCTTATATTAACACTTGTTTATAAGTAAAAAACTTAATCCACTAGGATTATTAGGCAATGGGGCTTATACAATTTTACTATAAAATACATTTTATCACAAGTGGTACTATATCTACATGAATACACTTAATCACCAACATTTTATTTGATTAATATTTTAAAATGGGTTTTAGTATCGGGTTCTATTTAATATTAAACATTTTTCTTGCACACACAGATATTTACAAGACGCGTAAAATGGGTCTATCCCAGAATCTGAATAAAATCAATCCCTTGCTCACCATTATGGATCTATTGTAACATAGGAGACTGCCAGCCGCTGACACATTGGTAACAGAAACGCGCGGGCGTTCCAATCATTTCGAAGTTTGAAAACTCGCGCACCATTAGAGAGCAACCCCAGGAAAGTTTCGTAACAACATTGCCAGGCAAGACATTTTTCTTTGGCGTTCAAGGGGGCAATTATTTCCAGAGTGTACACTACTGCACCATCTGTCCGGCACCGCTTACCTGAAAGCATTCCTGAAGCATAAGAGGTAATGAGGTAATGAGGGAAAGGATAGTCGTGGAAGAAGTCACACCAGCATTTTCCTTGGTGACCGGGAAAAACCAGTAAAACCCCATGGTCAGATTCGGTGACTGGGAATTGATCCCGCGACCTCCCGAAAGCGACTTTCACACGTTACCACCTTGCTCAGTAATCTACTTATAACGTCCAAATTAAGTAACTTTAGCGGTCTGTTCTGCAATCTTAAGAATAGCTAAAGGTCGGCTTTCTCACCCAATTAACAAAATCTGCATTTACATGATGTCTATATGAAACGTGCTCTTTACCATTTTGCTCGTTGCGAAATGCGCCATTGTTTCAGATGATATCACGAGCAAACATTCATCAGCTGGCGCGGTTTACTTAACAATCGTGCTCTTGATGATAATTAATACGTTTATTAGCATATGTTTAAATAGACATGCTTAAATAGATTCTGGGCTTCATTGCTTCCTATAAATACTATTTTCATATACAACAGAAAGGTTACTTCAGGCTAAGAGAAAAAGATTAATGATTTACGTTTTTACTTGAATTTTTTTTTAATAAAAGACCCATGTGGTGTGACTTTTTATATTTCTGTGAAACGTAAACTCAAAACCTAAAATGCATCAAATACCAAACTTGGTGTTTCAAAAGATGCGACACGAAGATATTCTACAATATCTGCCCACCTCAAACTACTCTTTATATGGACGCTTTTTCGAATTTTTTTATTTTCTCAAAAAGGGGTCTTAAAGATTTTGATTAAATTATCAAATAATAGGTATTTAACACATTTTCATAAAAAATAAAATGTAAATCTTGAAATTTCTGGGATTAGCCCTTGAAACATTTTCTACTCTGGATTACTTTTGCGTAACTGGTAAACTGCAACAGCTAGACAAAATCTTACTACAAAAATGTAAATCTCATTAAAGCAGAGAATTTATGCCAGAGTATTTTGGAGTTAACCTCCTGTTAGTAATTCCTTTTTATTGGTCTAATTTTTTGAATAATTAATCTTCTCTCAAAAGGAATAACGTTATTTGGTGTTTTTCATATGGGTATTGCTAGGAGAACGGAATTTCAACGTCATCACATAGTGATTTGACTACCACTAACGTTTATTTTTATTTACTAGATGCACTTAAATATCTTCTTTTAAGAATGTTCTGCTGCAGAATAGGTGGAGAAAGTCATTAATTTTACACATCAAATATTTACAATAACTAAACATTTAACAACTAATATACAATTCCGACCGCTAGTATTGTCACCCTTAGGAAATATAGTTAGTGCTATAATGAATGGTATACGAGTATAATGTATCATCCAATTTCGTCCACATACTTAAAGAGCTAAAAAGTCACGAGTAAATCTAAACACAAAGAACCAAATCATAGTAGTATTGAATTATTGAATTTTAAACACATTTAATATTAAAAAATTTAGTGTAAAATAAAACGTACTAAAAAAAATTTATATTATTATTTAAAATAAACCTAAGCAGAACCACGACTAGGAATTGCAAAAATGTCTTCCTTTGAAATACATAAAACAACGTCTAACAAGTGTTACAAAATGCTAAATTGGTTACGACACACAATCATGATTAGTTCAAATTCAACCTACACACTGTATTTGTTAAAAATAAACGGCGTAGAAAAGCTGGAATAGTGTTCGTAAACTACTTACATTAACAATATGCTAATGAATGTACGCTCTAAAAATGTATTAATTGTTCCATTAGGTACCTTTTCTAGCTGTTCGACAAACAAATTTTCTTACAAAATATTTTTATACACGTCATACTAATAGCAGAATTGGTCTTATTACTCACTTCCTTGAAAGTAAAAGGGAAATAAAGGAACATACAAGGCTAAAGCGATAGTCAAATCTTTTAAAAACTGGTAACTAGAGAAACAATTGAAATTCGGTCCTCTTTTGCATTCTGAATAGCAAAACAAAAAATGAAACGAAAGTTGCCTTTCTGCTTGACAAAAGCTTAAATAGTTTAAATTGAAACCAATTATAAGGAATAGCTCGGAAACGACTAATTCTACAAAAAAGTATGTATATGACACAAATGTTGTGTTTTAAGTTTTGGTCTATTTCTCGGGCTTACGAGTTATACAAAGGTCATCCAAAATGAATAGGTCTTCAGAAGTCATTCTGAGAAAAGTCAAGATATACGTTACACTTTTCCTGAAAATGTGATGAACAGTACATTTTATATCTTAAACATTTCGTATTAACAGTTCAAAAATTAAGAGCCATTTTTGAAAAAGTAAAACATTTCGGAAAATGTTCCATTTAAAAGGTAGTTGTGGGTAGAGGGATTCTCTTGAAAATCTTCGTGTTACATCCCTGGAAGATACTCAACATAAATACCAAGTTTGATATTTAATTGACTTTCCGTTTTTGAGTTATACCCCCCCACACACGCATACACACACACATACACATACACACTTATGCACACGAACATGTTTCTAAAAATGCTTTTTTTATTCAGATGGTCTCAAAATTTGTATTTCCAGTGAAATCTCGATATTGAATTTTCTCTGTGCATTATGCACACGTGCTAGAAAAAGTAATAATACCTAAATTTGGACAATTATAAAAGCATCGAGCATTTTTGAAATGGTTAGACATTTAGTTTCGTATTGGAACACATTTTATACTGTCCCTAGATTTTTTCAAGGATATCTTAAAATGTATTCAAGGTATATTGCCAGAGCAACTCGCCGAAATTGAAATCAAAATAATTGCGATGGAAGCACTTGTGTAATCAATACTTACTGCACCAACTTCAGCTGCCCATAACGGTAGTTACACATGTTGGTGAGCCTTATACATGGTGTAATAATGAATAGGACAAGAAACCACATTTATACCATAATGAGTATTCTATTCCATGTACCTGTACATATCTATTATTGAGCATGTTTCTGGGTCTTGGTGTATAAATCTGTTAAACACAAATGTAAACGACAATATGCGTATTGTTATACGAAGATTCAAGTTGCTCAACACCCAAATGCACAATTGAGCATATTGTCGTTTACAGTATGTTTAACAGGTTTCTACAGATTCTATCACAGAACGTCTGCTATCGTACACACTGTTCATTCCAGTTTCAGTAGGAGCTTTCATAAAGAGTAGTTTATGAAAATATCTCATGTGTTATATTCACATGTTTTTTCTACCCTCTATTATTTATTAGGCGTATTATATTTTATTTACTTCATTTTATTTAAGTTAGATTTTGCAGAAATACCTACAGTTCACATTTCATTATAGACAGAGAGGGAATAAAGATAGCCGCTCTATATATACCGTTATCATACAATCGTGAGAAAAAACTTAATATTGAAAATACTGAACAATTTGATGACAATATTGGATATTTTGTAAATTACTTATGCATAAAATTAGTTGGAGTAAGCTGTATGTTTGGGTTGATTTAAGGGTATTACTTCTTTTTCTATAGAATATTTTTGTCCAACGCTTATTGTTTACTAGTTATATCATATTATACAACATTTTTTAAGGATGAAGAGAACTTCATAGGACTTCAAGATATACATTTTATTTGTCCTACAAACATTTGAATATACTAAGGTATTTTAATCGAGATGATTAAAGTTTCGAGTAAAGGCTAGTTGTGTATTAGGCATTTTATTGACAACCTTGTTGTCCCAGCCTTGAAAGATGGTGAAATTAAATACTAAGTTTGGTTATTGCCAAATTTTAGTTGTTGAGTAATGTTGTTCACACACACACGAACAGGTCTTTTTCTAAAAATGCACTTCTTTGGGGGAGTTCAGGGGCCTGTTTATACGTAGTAGAGAAGTAAAACTAATACTAATGGTATATTTTCTCTATTTATGTTTGACATTAGTCTAAAGTACTGATTTCCTATAGGCTGCAACATGAATCATCAATAATCATTGTCATGTGCATTACATACTATGCTCGCACCTTTTCTTGGGCGCTAGTTTTACGGGAAAACGAGGGCAGGGGAAAGAAGAGAGAGTTCGCCCGTTTTCTTTCCACAGTATTTTCCCCCTCATTTGTATAGCCCCTTTTAACTGCTGTGATCAAATCAGGGGCTTCTAACTTGTGAAAAGCTCTATTTTAACTGTAAGTTATTGACATTGGGTTAATCATTGAATATCATTTAACAAACTCACATTCATACTTTCAAACTCTGTGGGGGATATGGCATAATTTCGATAAAAGAAAAAAGTCCCGCCACAGCCAGGACCTCCTGGTGAGAAGTCAGCTCGCTGACCACTCGACCCTGGAGGCTTTATTACTTTTTCCGCAGTATTGTCAAACAAAGAAAGTTTTCTTCCATTGAAGCCCTCAGCCGTTAAGTTATCTAAAATACCGCTATTAATTTTTATTGACGGATTAATCACTTTTTATTGCTAAACGAAACACAGTGCATGTGCATTTGCATGAACTATGGGATTTATAAACAGAATGAACTCTTAGCATTGAAATCACTATACAATACTTCACGTCTTAAAGTTGTCGCTCCTCTGATTCCGAAAATATGCGAAACTTACCGAATGAAGACGAGGGAGCCGAGTGCCAAAGAACGGTGCGAGCATAGTATTGAACCATATGAGCCCGTAAAGCCCCCAATAAATGCAAGTACACAATCGGTCACCGTAAGCTTCATTTTCGGCTGGTTTGTACATTTACCATATGAGTTGGTATTTGATTTAAAGAACCCACCATTAATTTCTTCACTTTGTTGCTTTACTTTAATAAATCTTCTTGAGTTATCATTTCAATTCGTTCTATTCTTTTTTGCCTCGTTTTGGAGTCTTCTTTCATCTGCAGTCTGAGGGTCTAAGCTACTTCAGAACCATATCGTGAATAGCAATTGATTTAAAAGCATATATTACAACATACTACTAATAAATTTACCAATATAATGTACTCGGGGAAAAAAATCTGAAGATATGAAACATATCTCCTGTACCTCGTTAAATGAAATTTCTGTATTATTCCTGCAGACAAAATGATTAATGGGCGTAGCTTCACTGTAGAACGGTACACGGAAAAGATGTTGAAGTTGGCTGAAGCAGAAATCGTCAGAAATATACTAACGCGTTTATTTGTACAAATTAACTTTTATTACATTTTACTTTAACACTGCTTCTGCCTCTTACATTTTAATTAGCTACATAAGGCCAAACTTGTTAAGCTAAATACTCTCACAAGCCTCTGCGCTCTCCATGGAGAATGTATTCCTCGGCTTCCTGTTCCACAGCCGCCTACCATAACCCACGTGCCTGCGCAGAACACAATTTATTTCAGAAATAAAGATCCCGTAATGCAATTCTACAATATAACTCTTGCTCATTACAGCCAAGGTCACCTGACCGTCTCACTTGATTATTAGTCTAAGGATGCAATAAAATAATCCTCGATAATTCAATGTAGACTATTTAAGCACAAACATCTTTTACGGAAATAACCAAGTTTGTACTTTAATTTGCTAGTATAATTGCTGGAATATAACAACCACGAAAGCTAGTCAGTAATGATTATAAGGTCAAAGTTAGATTAATTTCCGTGTGCTCACTAACGTAGCTGTGAAGATGCCGCAATACAGGTGAATCTTATTCCAGTAGTTCAACTTCTTTTTTTTAAACATCTGAAAGGGATTAACATATTACATTGCATGTGAAACAACTGCCCAGGGATATGCTTGGAATTTATTCATCCTACCAAACGACAAAATTACCCTATAGTTATCTTCGTTATCAATATGAGCTCATTTATATGATAATTGTTTTTCACACATGCCGCATGTAATCCAAGTCTGGAAGGTTAGAACCAGACTGAGCGCCGGGACTTGAACCAGACTTTTGGCTTTCCACGACGCTGCTGTAATCAACTGTGCTACCATGGCAATATGCCAATAGGTACATTAAATTTCCAATCTGACTCACGTTTTTCGCGCTATACCACAAGGCATTCTCATATTCATTTTGAGATAACATATCCCAATGGCAACAAAACTGTGTAGCATGCGCGCAACTTTACTTGGGTGCTATTTTACGGCGAAGCGAAGGACCGCCTATCTATCCGGAGTGTTGTCAACCAAAGACTTTTTTTAAGGACCTCAGTCATTATGGTCAATATGGTATCTAATTTACCGCGAATATCTGAATTTTTATTAAACAAAACACAGCATGTGGTGAACTCTGGAATCTACTGGCAGAATGAAACCTTAGCATTGAAGCCACTAGATATCAGGGTGTATAGATTACTTCGTGTCTCGTTTTGTCACTCTGCTGCTTTGAAATTGCACAAAACTTTCCAAATGTAGCCCAAGTTGTTGAGAACCCTAAAAAGGCGGAGCATAGTAGATAGGTACCCCCTTTAAATAAGACGAATTTCATAAAGCCACAGGTCAGTCAGAGATAGTTGTTCTTTCACACATGCCGTATGTAAGCTAAAATTTTAAAGGTAATTGAGCATGAAACATTTAATGCAATAGTAGGCTTTGAACCTCTGTTGTTTGGCTTCCCGTTCCAGGCAGCTAAATTGGCTAGAGCTATCGTGGTTCAAACCCTGGCTATGATAATGCATGTTTCAGTATGGTACCACCTAATTAGATAATTCATATCTACAGAAACATTTATAATACAGGCAACACTGGACATTGAGCGTTCAAGAGTTTTTCAGAGACGCGTTATTCTGGGTTAAATACACTTTGACAGCATATACCCTTATTCTGAGAGCAGCACTAACTTTTAGTCTCATCATGATAAACTGTTCAGAGGGTGGAGGGCGATGATTAAGTAAAAATAAGCAAGGGTTTAATTAAAATCTAATATTGAGGTTAAATTAAAAATGTTGTGAAAATTGACTTTTACTGCATTTGTATTAAGAGATAACTCACATAAGAATTACTTCTACATATTGTTTCAGAAGTTTCTTTTATTTTGTTTTTTGTGTCATTCTTTTGAACAAAACATCACAGAAGTCGTGCATAATAAATGTTTAGTGTCCATTTTTATTTAAGTCAACACCATAAGCTAACGCTCATCCAGCATATGGCTTCAATTTCAAACCAGTCAAAAAGGAAGTGGCGGAACCATGCAATTAGAGAAATGGTAGGATGGACCAATTAGTGACGGAACCAGCTGTGTCCAAAGAGGCCGTTTAAAGAAAGATGTGAAATTAATGTTTCAATTATGGGATATAAAATTGATAAGGCACACATAATATGTTTTGGTATTTGATTAATAAAATTAAAGCTCCTAAAGCTATGAAAAAAATATAACGTAAACGCTTATGTATTCCATTTATATGAGTGTCTCTACCTATTCTATAACGAATTTCTCTTACAAGAGCGTATTCTTCTATCCACTTCGAGCTAAAGAAGATCAATATTAGCAGAAATGGTGTTATTACCTCGTTCCTTATAAGTAGGAAATTGAGCTAAAGCGATAGTCAAATATTTTAAAAGCAGGTTGCTATGTGATTGAAATTCGGTTTTCTTTGTATGACCAGGAATAAAAATAACGAATGGTGTCTAATTTTCTAAGAAAAAGTATTTTTAAATATAAACAAATAAAATGAATATCTCGGAAAAGGTTAACACCACAAAACATTTATAGGACAAATTGTATGCTTTAACGAGAAATACATTTTTGTGAGGCAAGTATGTATCTATGGTTTATCAGTTATGCCAAAGTTATCTATAATGAATAGGCTCTTCCCAGAACATTCAAGATATACATTATATTTTTATGAAAACATCTTAAATATACGTTATTTTTAGTCAAACCAACTAGAGCCATTTTTAAAAAAATCAAACTTTTGTAAAGGCTAGTTTGGGGCGAGAGGATTTTCTTTAAATCTTCGTATCGCATTCTTAGAAGATGTTGAACTTAAATATCGAGTTTGGTATTTAATCAGCTTTTCGTTTTGGGTTATGCTGTAGCAGAATTGACATATAGTTTGAGTAGATAACATTCAGCCAGGGAAAATGGAACGAATAAAACTACTTTTCATGGCAAAATGCTTAAATAACCAACCTTCCATACCGCTGTCTTAGGAACTCTCGTCCACGAAATCAATGTAGAAATTCTGTAATTTTTAGTCGTACAGGTACCAATAAAGTGTTGCAAAAGCCATAGCCACAAAAGAACGAAGAACAGAATCTATAAATTGTGTGGAATCGAATACCTGATATATCCACAATGGCTTCTTCAGATTGTAAACGCAAAGCAATGATATTCTGAACGTTCTAGTTTATCAATAATAACCACAAAGTAGAGAAGTCGAAAATTGTAATTGTTTTCCGTACTGATATAGTAAGCAGGAGAAGTATCGTATGTCACCTAAAAATTCGATATCCAGATTTCACCAGAAGTAAATATACTGAAACCAATTAAAAACATTTTTTTAGAAAACGGGTTATGTGTGCGCCTGCGTGTGCGTGTATGTGTGTGAGTGTGTGACTTAAAAGGATGACTGTGTTCAATAACAAACGTGATATTCAAATTCAGCATCCTCCAACAATGCGACGCGACAATTTCAAGAACGACATATGAATGATTTTTGCATATCTGGTAAACCGTAAGAGATAGACATAATGTAGATCTTGTTAAAGTACACAATTATTTTCATTCTTTCTTTAAACAGTATCCGCTATATTCCTTGCTATTGGTTTGAAATTTCATATACTTTTCTCTAAGAAAAATCGCTCGGTTCCCTGTCTTTCTCATCATTCAAAGAATACAGAGTTTCAAAGTGATACCCTTTTAATAGACTAATTATTCTCTAATCAGCTATAGTGTGCAACTTAATTAATAAGTAGCTTAGTGATAAAGTGAGTTTGCTTTTCTATTTAGTTCTTGATAAGCTACTTTACTAGCTTAAGCCTACTATAATGCATTGTACCCACAAACATTGGAATTAGATAGATTTAGATACTTTCTGCTAATATTTATCGATTAGCATGTTTTTATCTGCTGCGAACCAAAGAAAAGTTCCAAACACTGTGGAATAGAAAAATAGATTTTAGACACTGTGGTTAACTCTGCACTGTGGCGGAGTGGTAGACCGCTCGCCTTTCACTTATTCAATTCCAGGTGATCACGTGAGAGATTTGTTGCAATTAAAGAGTCGTCTATCCGGGTTTTCTCTGGTTTCCCAGTCATGTATTCCAACTGTTGCTCCATCATCACCTTTCCTATCATCCCTTCGCCCTTCATTTCAAATCATAATTTTCCGCGGGCCGATCCCCCGTTCCCAGTTTTTCATTCTCTGGTTAAACTTTCGTAGGCTCCTCAACAGGCTTCTGGCTCTAGGTACACACATATAAGACTTAGCTTGGGGGTGGAGAGTAAGCCGGGTAAATTAAGTTTCAGTTAATTCAGTGCAAAATACAGAGCAGTTTTAACTCTCTAAAATGCAATAAATAACTCTTGAGAGGACACCTATAAATAATTAAAAATGTAGTTGTGTACCAGTTGCCATTAGAAATACACCTTGAGAAATGTATGACAGTATAGCGAACGTAAACGGGGTTTTAATGTATTACAGAAATATGAGCATACATTTCTAAAATGAATATGAAATATGCAATAAATAACTACTTAAAATATTTTCAATCATATATACAGTGACAAGATATGTATCACTCGTCGTTTTATTGGTCGCATTTTTTAATGATATTTCTTTGAGTTGTTAAAAAAAGTTTACCTTACTTAACATGTTCCAACTGATTGCTTCAATAAAACTGGGCGGTAAATGTTTTGAGTTATAATAGCAAATATATCTAGTTACTCTCATTAAATATTAAGGGTTTTGCTAAAAAAATTAATAAACGAATTATTTTGGGAACTAAACACCACCAGCAAGATTTAACATATTTCACGTAGTGCAGCAACAACTTCGAAGCCACACAGGAAAAAAACAGAGGGAATTTCTATTCTTCCTTCCCGTGATTGACACTTATTTGTAAAACGTCTCTAGGTTTCATAGGGATTTTGTGCAAATTAAGCGAACCTGAAGAAGTTTACTGTTACTTACAGAAAATTAAAAATACTTCATTTCATTTTCGTTCAACTAGCTTGATATTTTCGTCATAGCCATTGGGTAATTTATGAGAGACCTGTGATTTTAAATTCTTAAGTTTGTATTCTTAAATCGTGACTTAAGTTTAAAATGTAATACTAAACTGATTTTACTGTATTGTAGCGTTAAGACAAAACATCGCGGTTATGTTGCGCTATTTATTCGTTTATTTCCTTAAAAGTACTAATCGCCACATTTCTAATGAAATCTTGATATAGAGTAGAATTAATTCCCTTAGGAAAGAGGCAGGACAAATGAAAGAGTTATAAAATAATAATCAGGACGTTTAGATGTTCTCCATGTGTCACTTTTGAATAATGCTGTCAAAATTTGTAATTATTGTCCAACGAAATGAACTCTTAGACTTTGGCAAATGTTTGCCACAGTTTTTACTCTTAGGATACTCAAAAAAAAATCTTTTTCGTAACAGTTGAATTAAAGAAGAGCATTAATAAATCGAAATTCCACGTCATGAATAAAGAATTGCTATTTTCTTTTATTAAGGTGTTCTTTTATTTACTAAGAATCATTTTATATTCTGATGTAAAAGTAGTGGGTACTTTGATATTTATTTTAACTATCAGATTGATAGTTTAAAAATCTGATGTGTTCCATTCACATGACTTTCTCTTCATCTTTGTAACACATTATTGTTAAAAAACTTCTATTTACATCATGCTAATCGAGAAAAAATTAGCAGAAAGTGTCTTATTATTTGCTTCCTTGTAGGTAGAAGCGAAATAAGGGAGTACCATACGTTAAAGTGATAGTCAAAAGCTGGTTACTATGTGACAAGTTCTTTTGTTTCTATGGACATGAGTTGACAAATTCCTGTATGAGAAAATTAAGTTTTACAAAGCTGAAACCACAAACAAGGAATATCTATAAAAAGATCAACTCCACAAAAAAGAAATATATAACAAAGTGTTAGTTTTAACGTGCGCTACATTTTTTGTGTGGTAAGTATTTTTCCATCTCTTACGGTTTAGCAGTTATGCAAAATTCCATAAAATTCATCCAGAATAAAGTAGTCTTCATAGGCTATTCTTAGAAAAGTCAAGATATACATTTTATTTGTCAGTAAACATCTTTAATATACGATATTTTAATCAAAATCGTTAGAGCCATTTTTAAGAAAATAAAAAATTTCCAACAAAGTTCCATGTAAAGGGTAGTTGGGCGTGGGGGGGATATTTTTTATAATCTTCGTGTCACATCCTTGTAAGATACGAAACTTAAATACCCAGTTTGGTATTAAATGGTCTTTTCATTTTTGAGCTATGCTGTCCACAGACAGACAGACACAGACAGACAGACACACACACAGACACACACACAGACACACACACCTTTTTGTATAAATGTTTTTTTTTTGTATTCAGGGGTCCTAAAACATGTATTTCCGGTGAAATTTTGGTATCAAATTTTTGGGTGGAATACAATACTTCCTCTATACACTATGGACATAGTACGTGTAGAGAAAATAAAATGAGATGAAGAGAGTAATATATTTTTACGCTAATAAAAAAAACAACAGATGTTCAACACATCACAGCCTTGTTTTAATTAATAAATGTGTCTACCCGAAATGTGATTTTCTTTTATGTATGGCTTAACATTCCTCTAATCGATTAGGTTTAACATCAGCGAAAATAATTAAGTATCATCCTGGGAACACTTTGAGACTGAACTCGAGTCCTTTAGAATGTGTTTAGAACGCCTAAGTTTCATTCTAACGAGACGGGGCCTCCAACATTTATAGACTTAGACATTATTTACTTGAAGTTTAATTATAAAAATTAGCTGTTTCGTACTGATAGTAATTCAATGCCTCCTCCTGCACTTTAAGAAACTAAATTTACTTCTTTTTCAAGGAAATTAGTTATCCTACTTCCAATATACGTTCATCATGATGTGCAATGAGTTATGACCCTGATTAATGCGCTTGAAATTATATTCTTATATTTCATAAATTAATCTTGCAAGGTAGCATTTTAAGAATCATTAACTTAGAAAAGGAAAATAAAATGTTTCTATCTACATGAGTAATTATAGTTCGTATATATATATATATATATATATATATATATACTATTTCTATATAGTACATGGTACGTAGTAAAGAAAGTATTGCACTCCTCCCAAAATTCAATATCTAATTTCACCGCAAATATACGTTTTAGGGTTCTTTGTATCCAAAAAAGAAATTCTTTGAAAAAGGACAGTGTGTTTATTTATGTCCGTGTGTTTGTGTGTCTGAGAACACGATAACTCAAAAGCGAAAACTCGGTAAAATACCAAACTTAGTATTTAAAGTTAATATATTCCAATGATGAGACACGAATATACCCCAAACTAGACTTTACTCTTCAAAATTTTTGATTTCATCAAAAATAGCTGTATTTTTATTAAAATAAAATATATTAAAGATTTTTACAAAAAAATAAAATTGAATTTACTCGAAATAGAATTTGAATACCTCTATTTTGGATAAATTTTCATTAATATCACATAACTGTAAACCGTAAAAGATAGACAAAAACGTAAACATGCAAAACTGTACTTCTCGTTAAAACTCACAATTTATGTTATATACATTTTTTCGTGGAGTTGAACATTTTTACTTTCTCTATACGCACTATGTACATAGTGTATAGAGAATGCATTGCACTCCACCAAAAAAATCGATACCGAGATTTTAAGGGAAATATATGTTTTAGGGTTCCCTGTATCCAAAAAAGGTATTTTCAGAAAAAGGTCCGTGTGTGTGTCCGTTTGTCTGTGAACACGATAACTCAAAAACGAAAAGTCAGTAAAATACCAAACTTGGTATTTAAGTTTAGTATCTTCCAGGGATGCGACACGAAGATTTTGAGAAAAATCCCCCCACCCAAAACTACCCTTAACACGGTACTTTTTTCGATAATTTTGACTGTCTGAATAATGGCTCTAACGATTTTGATTAAAATGTCGTATATTAAAGTTATTTACCTCACAAATAAAATATATACTTTGAATTTTCTGAGAATAGCCTCTCAAGAATACTTTATTCTGGATGAATTTTTCATAACTGCTAAACCGTAAGAGATGGAAAAAAACTTAAAAGACAAAAAATGTAGAGCACGTTAAAATACACAGTTTATGTTATATGCATTTTTTCGTGGAGATGATCGTTTTTTAGGTATTCCTTGTTTTTGGTTTCAGCTTTGGAAAACATACTTTCTCATACAGGAATTTGTCAACTCCTATCCATACAAACAAAGGAACATCAGTCACCGGCTTTTGGCTTCCACTTTAACCTATGGTACTCCCTTATTTCGCTTCTACTTACAATAAAGCAAGAAATAAGAATATTTCTGCTAATTTTTCTCGATTAACATGAAATAAATAAAAGATAAGCTTATTAACAATAATAATTTACAGAGATATAGAGAAAGTCATGTGAATGGAACACATAAGATTTTTTTAAATATTCCTTGTTATTGGATTACATTGCTTTTATCATATGGTGATGAGTCAGCTCCTGTCAATGCTAAAAAAAACGGATTTCAACCACATGGCAACCAGCTTTTAAAATATTTCACTATCGCTTTAGACTAAAGTATTCCCCTATTTACCTTCTACTTACCATTTCTGCCAATGCTTATCTCGATTAGCATGAAGTAACTAGGAGGTTTTTGCTTTCTTTATGTACTATGTATATAGTGTATAGAGAAGGTATTGTAATGTACCCAAAATTTCGATAACGAGATTTCACCGGAAATACATGTTTTGGGTCCCCCTAAATCCAAAAAAAAAGAATTTGTAGAACAATGTGTGTGTAGACAGCATAGCTCAAAAACTAAAAGACCGTTAAATACCAAACTTAGTATTTAAATTTGGTATATTCCAAGGGTGCGACACGAAGATTTTTAGAAAAATTTCCCACTCTCAACTACCCTTCACATTGAAAAAATTTCTAAAATTTTGATTTTCTCAAAAATGGCTCTAACGATTTTCATTAAAGTATCGTATACTAAAGATATTTACCTGATAAATAAAATGTATATCCTGAATTTTCTGGGCATAGCCTCTGAAGACTACTATATTCTGGATTAATTTTAAGGAATTTTTTATAACTGCTAAACCGTAAGAGATGTACAAAAACATATCACACAAAAATGTAGGGCACGTTAAAACACACAATTTATGTTATGTACATTTTCTTCATGATGTTGATCGTTTTTAAGACATTCCTTGTTTTTGTTTCAGCTTTAAAAAAACTTATACTTTTCTCATACAGGAATTTGTCCACTCATGTCCATACAAACAAAAGAACTTCAGTCACATGACAACCAGCTTTTGACTATCACTTTAACCTATGGTACTCCCTTATTTCGCTTCTACTTTCAAGGAAGTCAGTAATAAGACTATTTATAGTAATTTGCTCTCAATTAGCATGAAGTAAATAGAAGTACGGATTTTGTAACAAAAATTTGTTGCAGAGGTGTAGAGAGAGTATTGTGAATGGAACATCAGATTTTTTTTAACAATAATTTGTTACAGAGAAAGTCATTTGAGTGGAACACATCAGGCTTTAACATTACTGATAAAGAACATTTTATCCTACAGTATGTACAAATATCAACTATTTGGTGTTTGTTACATACAAAAAACAAAAAAAAATTGCTAACGGTATAAAATCTGGCACACGTAACGCAATACTGGATTGGAAGGTGGCCAACAGAATGATTTGTTGGATTAGTGTATAAGGAGATTATTTTCAGTAGTTTATCTAGATGTGCATATTTGGCAGTGTATTCAACCGTTGCAGAACAAATGGGATTATTTTAGTCCACTTAAACAGAAGCTAAGAGCAATCATACGTTTTGACAGAATATGTATCTAGAAAAATATATATTGTAATTGAAGATCGGTAATAAAATACACAATATAAAGTTTTACTTTCTCTACAATGTATAAAAATGGGGCAATATTGTATTTCACTCAAAAATTCATTGTCACAATTTCCATAGATATATTTTGAAGTCCCTGGACCAAAAACAATATTTATAGAAAACTTTCCCTGAACTAGCGCGCACGCGCATCTGTATATGTTGTAAAGTCAAAAATGAAAGGTTGGCCAAAAATCAAACTTAATATTTCTTCATGCATATGACACAAGGCATTGAACAAGAAACATTTGGCCCGACTATGGTATTGATGTTTTAGCCTGATTCGACCTATCCAACTCCTGTCCTACATGTGGCTTGTGTGAGAAACAAATTCAGTTAACTCTAGTTGACCTAATAGTTGGCTAAACTATGAAGTCCGGGTTTTAAAGTACTTACGACATAGTAAGTTGCCATTGGGATGTCATTTAAAAATAATTAGAGAATTCCTTGTGGTTTACATGGGAGTCAGTTGGGAAATTTAATGGCGCGCCGGCATGTTGCCATGGTGGCTCGATGGTTAGAGCAACCAGTTAGAGACCCGGAGATCCGTGGCTTGAATCTCGGCTATGACGTTGAATTTTTCAGTCTGATTCCTCCAATCCATTTTCGAAAATTTTGATTAAAATAATACATAACATACATAACATAACATAACATAACATAACATAACATAACATAACTTAACATAACATAACATAACTTAACATAACATACATAACATAACATACATAACATAACATACATAACATAACATACATAACATAACATACATAACATAACATACATAACATAACATACATAACATAACATACATAACATAACATACATAACATAACATACATAACATAACATACATAACATAACATACATAACATAACATACATAACATAACATACATAACATAACATACATAACATAACATACATAACATAACATACATAACATAACATACATAACATAACATAACATACATAACATAACATAACATACATAACATAACATACATAACATAACATACATAACATAACATACATAACATAACATACATAACATAACATACATAACATAACATACATAACATAACATACATAACATAACATACATAACATAACATACATAACATAACATACATAACATAACATACATAACATAACATACATAACATAACATACATAACATAACATACATAACATAACATAACATACATAACATAACATACATAACATAACATACATAACATAACATACATAACATAACATACATAACATAACATACATAACATAACATACATAACATAACATACATAACATAACATACATAACATAACATACATAACATAACATACATAACATAACATACATAACATAACATACATAACATAACATACATAACATAACATACATAACATAACATACATAACATAACATACATAACATAACATACATAACATAACATACATAACATAACATACATAACATAACATACATAACATAACATAACATACATAACATAACATACATAACATACATAACATACATAACATACATAACATACATAACATACATACATACATAACATACATACATACATACATACATACATACATACATACATACATACATACATACATACATACATACATACATACATACATACATACATACATACATACATACATACATACATACATACATACATACATACATACATACATACATACATACATACATACATACATACATACATACATACATACATACATACATACATACATACATACATACATACATACATACATACATACATACATACATACATACATACATACATACATACATACATACATACATACATACATACATACATACATACATACATACATACATACATACATACATACATACATACATACATACATACATACATACATACATACATACATACATACATACATACATACATACATACATACATACATACATACATACATACATACATACATACATACATACATACATACATACATACATACATACATACATACATACATACATACATACATACATACATACATACATACATACATACATACATACATACATACATACATACATACATACATACATACATACATACATACATACATACATACATACATACATACATACATACATACATACATACATACATACATACATACATACATACATACATACATACATACATACATACATACATACATACATACATACATACATACATACATACATACATACATACATACATACATACATACATACATACATACATACATACATACATACATACATACATACATACATACATACATACATACATACATACATACATACATACATACATACATACATACATACATACATACATACATACATACATACATACATACATACATACATACATACATACATACATACATACATACATACATACATACATACATACATACATACATACATACATACATACATACATACATACATACATACATACATACATACATACATACATACATACATACATACATACATACATACATACATACATACATACATACATACATACATACATACATACATACATACATACATACATACATACATACATACATACATAAGATAATTTCATAGCAAATAAACGCTTTTTCATTTTGAACGGCATGCAACCCTGTCAAAAAACGCACAAAAACAATTTACTTTTCATTCGATTTCATAGCTAGTGTTTGTTTCGAATAGCTGGAAAAAATGGATATTCTTGGTACTGAGGCTAAATTTATTTCGAAAATGGTATTGGCTTTATATTTAATTATTTAACGAAATATTGCTTAAAGTTCAATTTAATCAGTAAAACTGAACACTACTTAATTCCATTATTTTTGTCAAATCTGTATCTGTTGAAGTCCTCAAGTATTTATGATTGAATAAGTTTAAAACTTATAGAAGCTATATTATTGGAGAGTACATTCTTGTTTTAATATATACAAAAACAAGCACTAACATAGTGTACTTTATAGTGTCCAATAATTTTATCTAAAGAGTTGGATTATCATTTTTTAAATTATACCAATTTTGTAATTGCACCCACTTAATAGGTCAATGTGTTACTGTAATGCATAACAATGAAATCGTAATATCGTCAGTTTGAATAGTATTTCAGAAATTAAAATAAAATCTGCTACTCAGTTACGAAATTTTCCATGAATCTTATAGAATTCATAACACGGAAAATTGTTAGAAAAGCTGAATTATTTCGCTTTCCTCAAAATATCAGAATTAAAGTTTTATCTTTGATAATTAGGGACTACAACTTTAACGTCATGGGTAATAATTTCGGTTCTGTCTAATGTTGAACCCTCTAGTGGCGAAACGGGAAACTCTCTAAAGTTATATGCTCAATCGATCCCATGATGTAGATATGAAGTACTTAAAGATATATTACTTATTGCATCATTTAAAACCTTTAAATAAAGAGGAATAAAAAGGTTTAAACACAGCATGATAATCAAATTGTCATAAATACTGCTTGAATTGTGTTTAAACAGAACTCTGTTCACGTATTTTGAAAATTTGAAGTTAAAAAGTTTAAAGGTAATACTCCATTTCTAGGCTGTGTTTATGCCCCAACTTAGAAACTGCAAATAGTTCAGTTATGATGTTACTATAATGAATCGGTGGTTATTTCAGTTTTCAATGATGAATTTTCATAAATCGAGGAAGGAATCAAAGAATATAATTTTTAAAAAATGAAGTAAAAACAAAATAGTCTTATATTAAATTTCAATATTTATAATTGGAGCAAAAACTGTATTTGCCATAAAATTTGTTTGACAGGGAATACAATATAATGCAAAAATCTCCCCTTTATTTATATATTCTTAAGTTTAGAATTGTCATTAAATTCACACGGATTTAGTGTGTTCAACTGAGTAATGAATATTGTTATTTTTCCTTGAACTATAAATCATATCCATGAAAATTCTATCGCTGCATTTTATTCATAAGAGCAATAGATGTACTTAGTTATTTAAACTAATAATTATAGTTATCAATTAAATTTTCGGGTTACATTAATAATGCAATAACATTGTTAAGGGTTTCTTCATAGTTTATGGTAAATTTCCTTTTTCCTTATTTACTATGGAACCTTTCATGAAGTGATTTAAAACAAGCTGGTAAATGTGTAGTAAAAGCACAATTACTGCCGTAAAATACATTTTGAATAAGATTGCTTAAATTGAATTAAATAGACTTATTTTTCCATTGTTAATTCCATAAAATTCTGAATCATTTTTTTAGAAACCAATGCAAGTACAATTACATGTTCTGTGAATGCATATTGATACTTTGTGCATCTACTGTTTATTTTTACAGATATATTTATATCACCGGCTAAGATGTAATCCCTTTAAAAAGCTCCAAATATTTGTGTTTAAATATTTTATAGCATTAATATAGTCTTTAACTTAGCCATTATCAGAAAAGTTTTAAGGAATTCTAAAGTTTTACCATAAAATGTTTCCAATAAAATGAATCAATAAATTTACGTGGAGTGCTTTTTTCGCAACTACTATTGTATAATTCTACTGATGATCAGTAAACACTTAGGATAAATAAGTTCACCGGAGGAAGAAAAGGGAATGATTACATAGTAAACAGTTTCCGGGTTGTACATTTTCACCTGCTTTATTGTTTCCCTGTATTAAATATAGGAAGTACAGTATTCTATCTAATAATACATTTGCGATATTCTATTTTAAATTCACGTTTTGAGGTGCCCAGGGTAAACAATTAGAAAAAGGACTGCGTACGCGTGTTTGTGTTTTCATAAACGTACAACTATAAATCAGAGTCGATTCAGCACTGAACGCCCATCCCAAAAGTCATTTAAATAGAAAAGTAGCGATAAATGTTCAATTTTTTCTAAACGATTGTGATTATAGTACCATATGATTAAGATACTGGCATGAGGAATAAAATATATACCTTGAATTTTCCGAAATAGTTTATGGAGCCTTCTTTCTTAAGACTACTTCATTTTTATTGCGCATAAAACTGTGAAATATAGGCAGAATATTATTGTATATAATATATTATCTCCTTAAGTCATACAGTTAAGTATAGACAGCCCAGATTCAATCCCAAGCGACCGCATGAGAGATTTGTGGCGGACAAAGCGGCGCAGGGGTGGATTTTCTCCGGGTTCTCGGGTTTCCCCAGCCATCGCGTTCCACCGGTGCTCCATTTTCATTTCATGTATCATCAGTGTCATCGCCTGCGTTGCCACAAGTAATAAGAGTGGGCGTTAAACACTATAAAAATACAGTTTATTACATTTGGTTTTAATCATTTTCGAGATATTATTTAAGTAAGATTTGAATTTTCAAATACGTTTTGTTTTTTTTAAATACAAAATTGCTAACCTTTGTTTCTTCTTTCTTTATTTTGTTTCTTTTTTATGTGATGCAAAGAGAACGGAGTTTCAAAGTCTTAAAGCTCTTTTTGAATATCGCTTAAGTCTATTATATTTCCCATTACCGTGGAAATGTTTCTACATTAGCATGAAGTAGAATAAAGTATTTTTTGTAAGAATAGGCTGTCGAAGAATGGGCAGAGAAAGTCGTGTGAATATAACTCATTATATGTTTAATTGAGTAGTACTCAAAAAACAAATTATAAAGCAGGAACTAAATCTAATTAATTATTCAGAAAGGTATAAGCAAGCATGTATTTGTACCTGAGTTCATACACATTAAGTGCCCTTAGAAAGCATTAACTTTACAGCTATTTCTGAAACAAATACATATTTTTTAAAACGTGATGTGAAAAACAGTTTCCTTATTTATTTTCCCAGCTACAGAGTTCGATTTTGCATGTTAATTTGCCAGCTGTTTTTCTCAGAAAGCCTAGCAGAACAAGTTCTCGAGTCACGAAGCTGTTTCTTGTTTAGTTCCTTGAAAGAGGAGAAGAATAGTTTATTTGCAGTGCACAGCTTTATTAAGAATAGGTTTGAGCTTCGCAGCCAAAGCTATCCTTTAACCCAGCTAGCGAGCATGACAGTGAGTGCGTGACGTTATTATGAGTGGCTAACACCGGAAGGATGTCAATTATCTCAACAGGAAAATGACAGCAGCGCTGTGTGCCCTTTAGGAAAACAACAAGAGGCTAAGCGAGAATACGTAACCTAAAAGTAAACGAGTTTCAAAGGCAATTTTGTTTTGCTACATAGTCATCAAACTTTGATATGAGTGTACCTTCAAATGTCAAGTCAATTATTTTGTTTTGTTTGTTTTATTCCAAAGCAGTGTTTAATTATAGTATTATACTTAATAATATGATAAATACTATTGTTTTATGTTGATCAAAAGTGATGTGCCACATTAGTTTTTTAAGGTATGTTGTGAGTGAGAGAATGTATTTTAATTGTAAACTGTGTGTGCTAGAAAGCAAATATATTAAAATTATGTAAATTTCAACAACCACTGGGAACAAAAGCGCCTGGCCCTAGATTGCTTGAAGAGTTTCACAAAAACAGGTTGGGAGATAATTTGTAAATGCAAATATTTCAACATTCGTCGCAAAAGTGAATGGAAATTGTATTTTATCTACAGTTTACAATATGGGTCACATATTTTAGGGACCAGTGAATGTGGAATGAGTAGTATAAAAGACTCGAAAATGAGAATGACTTCAGGTTTACCCTGCTGTTTTACCGTGGAGATAGAAAGATGGAAACAAAAAGCAAATAAAAAAAAACAGTCTCTTAAGAAATATATTTACCCTTTTGAATATGATTTTGTAAGACCGAAACAGTTTGTAAATACTGAATCTTAAAGGTAATAAAACTTAAAATACTAAAACGAATCCAAAATGTAAGTTGCTAAAAAACAAAGAGATTGAATTTTTTAAAAATACTGGGAATATGTCGCAATAAGTTTTATAAACAGTGATCTATACTTTCTGTGAATTCGTGCATAACATTTTTCAGTGAGGGGTTTCATAGAGATGATCCTTGCTGGAGGACGCATTCGTTTACTGTAGAGTTGATGAATGTCCACAAGAATTTATTTGTTGTAATCCCCCGCCGAAATTCCGATGGCTTCACATCTATATTTTGACTTGAGTATGTCTGGTGGTGTCATTAATTGCCTGTTGCCTTGCATGGCTAAAGTTTACAAATGGAATACAAACCTGGTTTTATAATAGCATTATAAGTTTTAAATGTTTCAACCACTGAGAAAAATCATTTCAAATATAACAGCATTGGTATGGAATGTAATATATAATTTAACGCCAAAAGTATAGCCTAAATATATCTGAACTAATTGTATTTTAAATAAACTAGTAAATAATGCTAAACGAAAGTGAAATATTATTTAACAAAAATCTGTTGTACAAGACGATTATTTTTTAAATTTATTTTATTTGTTAACAATCCCGTCAAATACCAAGATAATATCAGCGCCACTAGTATGTGTGTATTTCCTCCCGTGAGAGTACTTTTACATGCCAGCAAATCTACTGACATAGGGCTGTCGCTTTTAAGCTCACTTAAAAGCCATCGATTTGTTTGGGTTTGAACCCGCTACCTTGGGATTAGAAGGTAGCCACCCAGGCCGATATTGTGCAAGACGATGTTTGGCCTAACTAAAATGTATCTCTTAAACCTTAAATTTTGAAGTGGCTTTTGTAAGAGATTATATTGGTAAATACATCAATTTCAGTATTAAAATGTATGCATTTTTGCATGCATACTTACTTTACTGTATAGCATTATGATTACTGTAAAGTTTAGTTATACTTGCCACATAATTTAAAGGTAGATATTTGCATTACAATGAATGTGTATTATGTAATGCAAGCTGTTCCAGCATCTATTCGCGCAGATATCGGCGACCTTGGAATCTATGGAACGCATATGTACACATTTATGCAACATTTCATGGTGCAATTGGAATGAATACTTCATAAATGTTAACTAAAATAATCTCTTTACTCCGACATTTGCTTTAAAAACTTCTAGCCTCAACCTATGCGTCACCTTCCTTGGTGTAATGGCTACCAAGCTGACTTCATATACCCAAGGTCGCGGGTTCAAACCCGGCAGAGCCGTTGGTCCCGTGTCGTAGATTTACGGCACGTAAAAACACCTCAAGCCTGATAGAGAGGCCTTTGAGCAAAATTAAGCGGTCTTTCACGCCCAATTTAGAATGGGACGCTGTGAACCACAGCAGTTAAACAGCGTCCATAAATAACACGCCATTTCCATTTCTCAACCTATGCAGTAAAAAATACATCTCATGTTTTCGTTTGGCAGTTCAACGCAATAGAACACATCAGTGCAAATTATAACAAAAGAAACTATCATTTAAACCCCATAAAACCATAAAAAATTATAAAAAACGTTACAAAACATATTGCAATTGTTATATAAAACTATATTAGAGGCGGAAATGCTGCGAAGCTCTTTGCTTTAGATCAGCCAAATGTTTTACTGCTAATGCTGATTAAAAATCTGTGTATTAGTGTACTAATATTATCTGGTAATGTCGTAAAAGTATTTAAAAGAGAGTTAATGCTCTTTACAGCCAATGCTACATTCTGCAACTTCAAATAATAATTTAATTTATAAAACACCTTAATGTAACCTATTGTAACAAATGTCTTTATTGGCCCAAAAGTCAGTTACAAATAGTGTTTGATTCACTGTTTCAAATAGTTCCTTAACGTTTCGACGCGTTGACAATTTACACCTGCACGCCGTCCATGGCTCGCGCACCACTGTGCGCTAACACTTCAGTCACTTACGAATTAGTACAATTGACAGTGAAACAAATCACTGCAATTTTATAGCGATAAAATGACGTCACAGACTTCTTAATCCTGTTGCGGCGCGCCGTTGTTTACGCATCCAACTGCGCTCCACTACCGCATACCAGAGAGAATATGAGAGCCATATTGAGCTGAAAATGATAGCGTTTGAATACAAAGATAAAATTGTATTGTAAAACTGAACGTGAATTAAAAATAAATATAAATAAAGTGTTTTTTAACATTTTCGTTTAGATAATTGCTATTCAATTTTTGAAAACCGAAAGTTTGATTCATTGGGACTTATATGAAATATTGCTGTTTTCAAAAACTGTCTGTTAAGCATTAAGATGTATGAGGATAAAATGCGAGATATAGTTTTCAAATAAAAACAAAATAGCGTACTACTGTGATTGCTATCAGAATAATAATAATAATATGTATGTATTTGAGTGATTTAAATACAAAAACATAAAATTGTAAAAGAGTGGACTTTCCTAAATTTATGTAAAATATTGTGTAATGTGCAAATTTGCTAATTTTATGACCCAAAATAAGCAGCAAAATTAAGCCTCTTGGGACAGGCGTTGGTTCCTAATGCGTTGCACTGTGTTTGTACATTGAAGTTGAAAATAAAACTCAGGGTGAAATTTTACTTTTCAAAGAAGGGGAAATGTTATGGCAGTGCTACCATTTCTTCAACAAATGTGGAACTGTAGGAAACTGTGGTATGCCCAGAACATTTATATGTACTTCATTGTTGGAATGTTTGCTATTATGAAAAATGTGGTAACAAGTCTGTGAATACACGTGTCGCATACTGTATTAGCAGAAAAATAAAAACATAACTGCTCACTTAAAAATGCTGTATTTCCCTTGAAACTTCCTTCTTTCTTAATACTCCTATTACCTTATTGACTACATCTTTGCCTCATCATAAGAAACCTACTTACGAAGAGTGCAATTTGGATAGCACAAGTATCATTCAACAATTTGAATATATTCTAGATTAAGTTTATACTCCATTTTAACTTTAACACTACTGTTGTACATCAAAGTATAAAATAGAACTGAAATCAGCAGTTGCATTCACTGCAATAAGATGATCTTCAGTATATGTAATGTTACATAAATCAGCAATAACAAATGATTTGTACAATTTCAATGAACATTACTTAAAGTTTTAAAGGTTACTTTTATAGAAAAAACGTTCATATCTATATTCTGAAAATAAACATATGTCTTTATTAGATTGACTTTCTCAGGTCTTAAATTTCAAGAAAAAACATATTTGAAACTGGTAGCAAAGCTTCCTTTAATATTGTTCAAAACATTATAAACTGAAATAGTCAAAAGAAACATCTTATTAAAATTAATGTATAATGCCAATTGTATGTAACATTTCATTAAACTATTTTGTTTTGCGAAACAAACACACTCTTGGAGAAACATTTCTACAACATAAAATATACCTGAAAAATTTTACATTTAATATAAACAATGCTCCCTAAATGTACTGCGTTGTAATTAAAGGTTGGTATACCAATCATGTCAGATGACGCACAATTGCATCTGTGAGGTTATGTAAACAGGAAGAATGATCAACACCAGCAGTAACAGTGAGTTGGGTAAAGTCAAATGGTGTCAGTCTGGTGCCAAATTTACTCGGATGGCGCCATTGAATCTAATTTCTTCAAGAATAAGGAACGAGTAAATGGTAACTCCATGGCCACCCTGGAGGCTCTTTTTCAGAATTTCATATGCTCCAACAGGTGTTATTTTAAAATACAACAATGTCTAAAACTTTAGAGGTAATGTATGGAATGTATTCAGTAAAACACATAGCATATGTAATTTATTTTCAAATATCATCAAACAATTTTGATGCATTTTGTACTCTGTAAACTGATGTTTATTTTAGAAGCAGCCGTTTATATGGATAAACTATACCTATTGGTATTTAAAGAGAATAATAACGAATAATAGACATAATTAATTCATGAAAATGCATGTACGATATCGATATGATAAATTAATATATTTAGCATGAAGGAGATTTTTACCTTTATCTTTAATTTTTACTTTCTCTATACGTACTATGTACATAGTGTATAGAGAAGGTATTGAACTCCACCAAAAAATTCGATACCAAGATTTCACCGAAATATATGTTTTAGGATCCCCTGTATCCAAAAAAGTATTTTCGGAAAAAGGTCCGTGTGTGTGTCTCGTGTGCCTGTGAACACGTTAACTCAAAAGCGAAAAGTCTGTAAAATACCTGGGTATTTAAGTTTAGTATCTTCCAGGGATGCGACACGAAAATTTTGAAAAAATCCCCCCCACCCCAAACTACCCTTTACATAGAACTTTTTTCGAAAAGTTTGATTTTCTAAAAAGTGGCTCTAACAATTTTGATAAAAATATCGTATATTAAAGATATTTACCTGACAATAATATGCGTATCTTGAATTTTCTGGGAATAGCCTCTGAAGAGTACTTTATTCTGATTGAATTTTACGGAATTTTGAATATCTGCTAAACCGTGAGAGATGGAGAATAATTTAAGAATAATTTGTTGCAGAGATGTTAAGAAAGTCATGGCACACATCAGATTTTTTTATTTGGGTTTAACAATTTTCAGTATATTAATATGTGTTATTTCTTGGTTCTGAGTTAAATTCTTTATGTTTTATATGAAACAATTTGTTCCATTATCCTTGTTTTTATGTACATCAGATTTTCTAGGAGTATAGAAGAGGAAAGGAAAAGTGACAGTTTTATGCCATTGTGAATGCGACTATTATTAGTAGAGCAAATATCACACGTTTTTAAACACACATGAGCAAGCAGAAACTATTGAACCAAAGTTTGGATGAAGATAATCAAGCACAAATTGGGGATGAAGAGAAAATACCTATTTACGCAACTTGTCACTGAAGTGGAATTTTTCACAAAGTGAAGCGTTTTGAAAATAGCATCAGTGTAAATAAATATCGCATTCCACACTTACATATTTATTTCATTATAAGTTATAACAAGAATTCACAGTATACAAAATTGAAATACTGTAATATTTAAATTTTTTTACTTTATGCCGCTAGTTTTCCTGTGAATTTTTGTTATAGTTGAGAATAAACATTTTTTTTTTAAATCAGGTATACCTTATCCTAGCCATAAGCACAAGAAATATACTTCCAACTGGTGGATAATCGATTTGTTTTTATATATTCTTTGACCTTTGTTCAAACGATATTTGATATAAATTTCTGTGAAATCCAGATAATAATAGATGAGATTCTCAAACCGTCTCATATAATTCTAAAGAATATATTTAATTAATGCCCACTTTATTTTTTGTATCTTTCTTATTAAACATCTCTTCCTCTTGTTATTCTTGATGTTCAAATTCACTATTAAACATTGTTTCAATGTATTATTAGTTTTCTGGGTCCTCGTTGCCAACCATTACGCATGAGGTAGGAATTACCTATTTTATAAGGATTTCTCTAACTAGAAAAAGATTTACATTGCAAAAATTCTCTTGCTCAAGATTATTGGAGCCTTTTTTGTTAAAGAATAATAAAAATTTCGTATCATTTGTCAGTCATACATAGCAGTTGAGGACATTAAGATACTGTATTAAGCAGCGAGCTCTATGAGAATAAAAATGTCAGAGCTTATATTTGATGAAATTGACAATAAACATCAATTTGTTAGTTCAACTCTTCAATAAAAACAAGTATAGATACAGTAACTTATTAACTCTATCACCAGCACAATTCTGTAGTATAATGGGTAGCGTAACTCAATAACCTGGAGGCCCGACCTGTAATCTTGGTTAGACAAATTCTCTGAAGAAGGGATTGTTTCTGTGGTTTTTAAAAATATAGCTACTCAGTTTTAATGACTCTTTTAATTCTCAAACAGCGTCATTGTATTCATTGTCTCCACAGCTCTGCTGAATTGATAACGGGCCTAAAACAATAAAAATAAAGCATACTTGGTGATTCTTATTCCATCCCTACCATTATAGTCTTTCTAAACGAGCAATACAGAAACAGAGACAAAAAGTATGCAAAATAAGTTACAGAGAATGTATTTATTAAAATAAGTTTAAATATACAAAATAACTACTAAGGTTTTCAGCTAATTAAATATTGATCAAACAAGACATTGTAAGTCATTTTCTTCTCATCAAGTATTAATTCAATACCACTATAATTTCTGTATAAATAATTGTTTCTGCAGCTCGTAATCATGGTTTGCTACATACTTTTGAACACATCAGATTCCACGTTTACAAAAAGAGTAACAACTACTAAATAAGAAAGCTGACAATACTTTATTTATTTATTCTTCACAAAATATTATTACTAAAGTTCTTCACGTTAATCATTTAATAGAGATAAACGCTTATAAAATGGTTTTAATACACACTTCATTATACATACAACAGGGACACAGAAGGCTGAAGCAATAGTCAAATGTTTAAAGATCTGATGGCTTTTAAATTTATGCTTTTCATAATCACGATAAACAGATAAATGATGATTTAACAATAAAGCTTAAATTTTCAATATGTTATAACGTTTTAATAAATGTATGTGTCCGAAAAGGTTTATGCCTCAATTTTTTTTTTTAAATTTTATCCCCATTTACATTTACCCCCGTAGGTTTTACTGATTACTGGTTTACTGGTTTTGCTGTTTCTTTTACAAACATATACACATTGCACAAACATATAACACCCATGCCCAAGGCGGGACTCGAACCCACGATCCCCTGCCCACGAAGCACCAAAGCGAGACGCTTTAGCGAACGCGGCCATGGGGACCGACAGTTTTACATAAACTGTGCATTTTAATAATTTTTAAATGCTTTGTGTATCTAGTTTTTGTTTATCTCTTGTCAATTACCGTCACTAAAATTATACAAAAGCCATTGGATGGAGAGGACGTCCTATGTTGTTGGCCAGAAAACCCAATATACGCTTTTATTTGTCGTGCAAATATCTTAATTTGGACACATTTTAATACTTTTTTAGAAAAATAATCATACTTATATTTCGGGGTGGGAAAAATGCTCTTGAAAATATTTGAAAATATTTGTAGTATATTCAAGATAGGTATTCACCCGATATTTTGGTTTTGAGTTATACTGCGAGCTCACAGTGAATTTTTCTAACACATTTTTTATTCGGGAAACTTCAAAAACTAATTTCTTTGAAAATAAACTATTTTATCTACTAAGTGTAGCTAAGTGGCAAAGAAATTAACATTTATCAAAATGTGTTCATTTTTAAAAAGAATGAAGTCAATTTCCTTTGTAAATAGCTCTTTGAACTACTTTTACTAAAGATATTACGAACAACTGTGTTTTGAAGCTTCTGAAAGTAAGATCCAGAATGTTATTAATTTCATGTATTATTTATTTATTTTATTTGTTTATTTATTTAATTTTCAATTTTCAATTCCTCCAACCTTAGGGTTATAGCTAAATTACCATTAATGTTACTGTTCACAAATTCAAAAGTTAAGAGAAGTTAATATAACTTCACTATTCCTTGTAGCTACAAAAAGCTTAAAACCATAAATAGAATATAAAATTTGAACAATTCCACGTTGAATGCACATTTGCGTTATAATTTTACAGAAATACTAATGATAGATATGTATATACATTTATTTTAGGGACTTGTTTGCATTCTTAACTCTGAACGTGAATAAAACATTAGCGAATCTAAAATGAATTAAGTTATTTCAGGTGGGATAATCGTTAATCCTATAGATAGGTTTATAAAAATAAAATAAGGTTCAGGTTGGATGATATATTATCTGGCTGAAATAAATTACTGTAAGGTAATTGAGAGTTCCCTGTATTGTAGTATGTTGTAAACTGCAAATAAATAACCCGTGAACTCTGTTTGTAGCTTCATATGTCTATTAACAGCGATGTTCACACGAAGGTTTTACCACCGCTGCTGTAAAAATAACGTATGACGTAAGCAGCTACTCTGAGACGGAAGCCCTCTCAGCGTGTTCAGGCCAATGAACTACACCGAGCAATTCAAAAAGCAATGTTTTTATTTTCACTCATTTTGTCGAAGAATTCAATAATATACGGAAAATAATTAGCATGAAGTCATTGCACTTATGACCAGAATATATTATAATACAGATGGATTTAGTCTTCACCTAAATTGACGTCTAGTGCAGCATCGAAATAATCTATATCAAAAGTAATCCATTTGTTTATCTTGTAAGTATACATATAATATTTATCACATCTGATCCTATTTTCAATATACAGGTCAGATTTCATAACTCAGTGCTCTAAGCATCATATTTGTGTTTAAATCTCCTTACTATGGAGGACGGACGAGTTGAAGAAACCTAGCAGGCCGCAGGAATACCGACCGAGATCTTTATGATTTCAACCAAATGCCGGTCCCCATGGCCGCGCTCGCCAAGGCGTCCCGCTTTGGTGCTTCGTAGCGCTGGGGATCGTGGGTTCGAGTCCCGCCTTGGACATGGGTGTTATATGTTTGTGTATATGTGTGTTGTAAAAGTAAGAAAACAGTAATAATACGGCAAAACAAGGTAAAAAAAAGAAAATAAAAAGGTAAATAAAAGTAGGGTATACAGTGCCGGAGTCCTGATCAGACTCCGGTACTGTTTGTTAAAAAATATCTATGTTATAAAAAAAAAAAAAAAAAAAAACCTCGATGACCCAGTCACACCGGTGTATAGTCCAAGAAAGGTGCAATCTGGCAGTGTGAAGAACTTTACAGTGAAGAAGCATCTGCGCTATATATGTGACCGACAGAAACTGCACAGCACTTAAATCTAACTGAAACATGAAAGTGGAAGAAAAATGATAGGAAATGAAAGAGTCGAAGCGGGCAACCCTACACCCCAAGTACGCTCCATGCAGCACAAGAAGAAGTTCTATGGGATTTCCATCAGATATATTTTATATTTGGCCCCCCTGCTTATGCAAAACACCGCTTACGCGCGTCAATCCCGAATGGAAGGCTACCAACAACGGTCGGCAAGAGCGACAGCACATATATAACGTCTTCTAGGCTCTTCAGATCAGTAAGGCGTCTCAAAACTTCGCCTAGACCTCAGAAAGACGCACCCAAACTTTCCATGGATTTCTGGAACTACTGCTCCGCCAAGTTTCAGCCCAATCCGAATGACACTCAATCGGAAGCAGCTCAAGAGTTCGGCCCATCTCACTTTAATGTCAGAAGTACCACGGATGCTAGTGGTCTGCACCAAAAAGCTGAAGGGGTCGAAACCTCTTCCTTACAGTTTTGGTTCGTCAAGCTTAACTACATCCATGAGCTTAAAGTTGGCCCTTGGTTATTCTATGCCGACTCTCTTTTTATGGTCAACGGTTGATCCTTCTTCATCTATCTGTCCTTCTACTGCACTTACAAGAGTTGCAACACCACTGCTGACTTCTTACTTCATTTCAGGGATTATAATAGAGGTTTAAAATTGATTGCCTTGCAAAGGAAAGAAACCTAAGGGGTTTTCTACAGCCCATCTAGATAAGGGCAGTGGAAAAAGAGCCAAATTATAGCTCGTGGACTGTACTTCCGATAATGGTAATCGTACGACGGGTGCTAGGCTCCGCGGCGCTCACTTCAAGACAGGCAAAGGGGTCGGAACTACATGCCGGATTATGTAGTAGTCGCTGGAGGCATTTTATGAGTAAGGATTGAATGTAAACATGGAAAAAACAAAATGTTTAATAGTGGGTGATGATGGACGCAATATTGTCTTATCGCTAGTAACCATTAAAGCAACAAAACAATTTAAAATTTTGGGTTCAGTTGTTTCATGAATCTGGTTGCTGCAAAGTAGAGAATGAAATGTTGCAGGCAAGACGGCTACAAAAATAGTGAATGGGGTTTTATGGAGCAGAGCTATATTTAGAAAAACAAACTAAAATATTCTTCAAAGGTTAGTTGAAACTATTGAGACATATAGAGCAGAGAGGTGCTCGTAGCTATATGAGGATGCAGGAATCAATCACAGAACTAGAAGAAAAGCTCTCCAGTGGCATGGCAGTTTAGAAGTATGTTAAAAGAAAGATGGCCTATGATTATTTTGGAATTATTGTCATCATCACGGAGGAGGAAACGTGAAAGACCGTGATGAAATTGGAGGACTGGTGTAGTTCCGACAATAAGGAGACGGAGTTTGGAAGAGGAGGTCTGTAAGAATTGATAAGAATGATAATAAAAGGTAACCAATGAAAAGTACGATAACACATAAAGCATCGTAAAAAAGAAGCTTTTTTTGTTTGTTCGGATGTAAGAAACTGCTTCAATTAATGATTCCTTTCGTTAACTGAAGTTTATAGAGCAGTGTGACCGTCTTCAAAACCATGGTTTCCGAGTTATTAGCAAAGCTCTTAAAAAGCAACGGTGAATGAAAGATAAACATGTTTTTAGTGCCACTTTCTGAATTCTCTCTTTGATGTTTCCCTAGAAATCTTAGTGCAAGTCAAAAGTCGTTTAAATGCCAAAACTTATTTGAGCTCAGCATCTTCTAAGGATAGGAAATGAAGATTCTCAAGAAAATCCTCTTACTCCAACCTACCTTTTACTACCTTTAGATAAATTTTGTTGTACCAAAATTGACTAAATATTTTGATTAAAATACGGTATACTAAGTACATTTAAATGGAAAATAAAATGTTTATCTTGAATTTTCTTTGAATAGCCTCTAAATTCCTCTTCGTTCAAGATACTTTTGCATAACTGGTAAAGCGAAAGAAATAGACAAAAACTTACTATACAAGAAACACACAATTTATATATACTTGACTTTAGTAACCAGTAGAAACCGTTTTGGAATGAAACCTCTGGTTTGCCACATTTCAATAGGATTATGAAACGCTTTTCTCAATTGGGAAGCCATCATACGTTTTTCTTTTCTGTTACTCCTGCCTAAGAACCGATTCTCAAAGAAAATCGCAAAGCGGTAGCTTTTTAAATACTTGACTGTCGCTTTAGCCTGCTGTTTCCCCTTATTTTCCTCCTACTTATAAGGAACTAATAATAATTCAATTTCTGCTAATGTTTATCTCAATTAGCATAAAGTGGATGGAAGTATAATGTATTGTGAGAATAGCTTGTTTGCAGAAAAGGCGAACGGACCACACTTCTGGTTTGCCACATTTCATTAGGATTATGAAACGTTTACGAGTTTTTATGTTTTATGCTGTTTCTAAGTGGAATAACCTCCAATGTGCATGAACTACCCGAGATAAACAGAATTTTCTTTCTCTGCTACCAAAATTATATGAAAACTAATTTATGCTTTGAGTAAAAATAAATGTAACTGTCACCTATGCTTACCTTACAGCAATATATGCATTTCGGGTACATTTTATTCAAAAGTCTACAGAAAGGTTTAATTTCTTTTAGTTCTGTTTAAGATTAATTTGTGTTTACATTTAATAACATTGACCAAAGTTCGCAATATTCATTTTCCTGGCAAGATTTCTCGCTTATATAATTGAAATTAATATTCCATCCAACCGTTATTCTGTTTATAAATGACTCGAAACAAATTCATATAAACATGCATAAATAGGAGATGCTTACCTACATGATGTGAAACAAAGAAAATAGAAAACGGTTAGAGACCAGGGGAAATAGGGTTCAAGGCATTGCATTTTTCGGTCTGATTCTACCTATCCAAAGAAAATAGACTTTCCTTGATAGCTCTACTTTGCCTGGTGAATGATCAAGCTTAGTGTCTAATATGATTAGGCGGGGTAAGAAATTAATACTCTCTAGGCTTAGAATTTAAACAGACTCAATATGTATGTCAGATGTTCCCTATAAAGTATACATGGAAGTGAAATATAAAAGTATAGCCCCCATTCGTTAGGAATATAGCTTGCCAAACTTTCCTATTGTTGGGAAAAAACAGTAATTATGCTATTATTTAAACGTTTTACCAATTTTAATACTGCGATTCAGAAGCATACATACAATAAACACCACCAGCTATTTAACACATATTTTATTATATAATTTTATTTTATCGTACATTATAAAATCAGTTATTATTATCATCATTATCATTATTAATGCATTATGTCATTTATATGAAAGTGATAAACAAAGAATAATTTTAATTTGTCTGGTTATGAATTTCATCAACTTAATGATAATCAGTTAGAACATACATATAAGATATAGAAATTCTTAAGCCATTTGGCTTCAAGTTATCTACACCCATATCATATATCAATACAATTCTCTGTGACTAGAGTCTCTGACGGTCAGGTAAATATGATGTGTTGGGTGTTGTCTGCAAATGAAAGTAGACTATACGAGGGATAGGGTTGCTTTTTGCCTGCGACGTCGCTGCTTAAAGTCCATTGGCAATTCTACTTTATTTAATTTATTCCTGGCTTTAATGCTTAGAAATTCTAGCCTATACATGAACTAATATGCAGTGTTACCCTCCACCCATATTTTACAATTATATAAGCACGTGGCAATAATTATGAGAAATGGGAGGTAGACGTGTAATAAAAATTTAACACTTACAAAGGCCAGAGCTATCATTTATTGTTAGCAGCCTAAATAGTTCAAATTCTATATCGATTTTTCTTCTCTGCAAGTGTATAACAAGAAAAAATATAAACTTTTAAGAATCAAATCAAAATGAATAAAATTAAGTGTATCATAAACTATTTCTATTAAAATGTCTATAAATATAGCCAAACTAATTGTATGCCACAATCTAAAGAACAAGTTTATTTCACTTTATTTCGGGTAAAAGTCTCCCTAAGAGGTCATTATTAATTTGAATAGATGTAACCAGTCTACTTTCTCTATAGTATAATAAGTACGGGGAACGTTGCATTCCACCAAAAATATCTATATCAAAATTTCACCGGAAATATACGTTTTGAGGATCCAGAATGCAACAGAAAACCTTTCCAAAAAATTCCTTGTTTGTGTGTATGGGGGGGGGGGTATGTGCGCGCGCGGTATGATCATAGTATTAAACATGGAAAAGTCGAATAAATAGTAAGTTACGTATTTTAGTTGAGCACCATCCAAGAACATGTCTCTTCCTCAAACTACCCTTTACATGTAAAGTAAACGTTAATTTTCTCAAAACTGCCTCTGGCAATTTTGATTAAACTACGACGTTAGATAATAATTTCTGAAGTTATTTTTCTGAAGTGCTCTTCATTAGAATTAATTCTGAATTAACTATTAAACCGCAAGAGATATTAAAGTCGTACTGCAGAAAAAAACGTAGATCTCGTTAAATTACACATTTTTTTTAACAAATATTCCTTATTATTTATTTAATTGTTCCAATACATATATATTTTCTCAAATTTAAAAATCGTATTTCTTTGCAAGTTTACTATCTCCTAAACCTATTTCCCCTACTCCCACTGTACCTATAAGGAAACAGGTAGATATATAATAAAACCATTTTCTACAAATGTTTATCGCGGTTAATATGAACTAGGTAGAAGAATATATTTTCACAATAATAGTCTAAGAATGGGTAGAGAAAGCCATGTGAAAGTAAAAAAAAATCTGGAATAGAATTAGTAGTGGTTTCCTCTACTGGGAGTAGACTATGTTCTACTCGGAGAAGCACGGTTTGACCGATGTATTCTCAATGCGCATATTTTATGCTTGGAATTTAATCAGTCATAGACGCCTTCGACTTACATAATATGATCTCCAACGTTTTTTACTTTCTCTACACTTACTATACACATAGTGTATAGAGAAGGTATTTTAATGTACCCAAAATTCGATACGAGTTTTGGTCCCCCTGAATGCAAAAAAAAAGCATGTTTAGAAAAAGGTGTGTGCGTGTGTGTGTGTGTGAGTGTGTCTATGGACGGTATAGCTCAAAAATGAAAATACCATTAAATACCAACTTGGTATTTAAGTTTGGTACCTTCCAAGGGTGCGACACGAAGATATTCAAGAAATAAAAAAACATTCCCAATTACCCTTTACATGGAAAATATTTCAAAAATTTTTATTTTCTCAAAAATAGCTCTTAACGATTTTGATTAAAATCTCTTATATTTAAAGATATTTACATCACAAATAAAATGTATAATTTTAATTTTCTAGAAACAGCCTCTGAAAACCTCTTTATTCTGAATGATTTTTTATTGAATTTTGCATAACCGGTAAACCGTAGTAGATAGATAAAAACTTGCTACACAAAAGAACGTAGATCCCGATAAAACACACAATTTATGTCATATACATTTTTTTCGTAGTGTTGGCCCTTTTGAGATATTCCTTTATATTGATTTCAGTTTTAAAATACTTAAACTTTTCTCATAGGGAACTTGTCAACTCCTGGCCACGCAAAGAAACGGATTTCAATCCCATAGAACCACATTTTAAAACATTTAACTATCAGTTTAGCCTAGTGTATTCCCTTATTTCCCTTCTACTTACAAGGAACTAAATAAGATTTTTTTTGCCAATATTTTAACATGAAATAACAGAAGAGTAAGCTTAATAACAATTTGTTACAGATATGTAGAGAAAGTCATGTGAATGGAACACATCAGATTATTTTAGAGCCCTTACACAAGTTTCCAATACACCAGCTTAAACTGTAAGTGTGGTAGAGGTTATTCTCCAGATAACTGGATTCATGCATGACCTATTGGTTCCAAATTCCTTCACCTGTTACTTCTTCCCGTTTTCGACACTGTTACATCTCCTTGATGGATCGGCAATTCGTCACCGTTAGGATTTACAGCGCTCTTGGGAGCAGTCGGTTTCCACAACAAAAGAAACTCTCGACTGGGCCATAAACATGCTCAAAAACTGTTATGAGAAGCTTGTTCCGCCTTGTTTCACATGGAGACACTTTACAGTGAAGACAACCCTTTCACACAATGATATGTCTCTTAATGTTTGGGAGAAACGCCCACCTCGTTTCAAAGTGAGGCTCTCATTTGGGGTTCAGTGCAAGAATGGGTTATGTTCTGAAGAGCAGTTGATTCTTAGCATTCTTTAAATGTTGGAACAGAAACAGTTACTTTTTAAGACATTGAATGGTTCAAGTGGTTTCGTCTGTCGACCATATTTAGGAAGTCATAGGTTCGCTTCTCGTGGCCGGCCTACCTGACCCATGGAATTTTTCAGGGTTTTCCCAGGTCGTCACGCGAATGCTGTACATCTTCTTTTATCTCCCGAATTCCCTGCCTCTCCACGTCGTTTCAATTGTGATTTCATTCATACTTCATCCCGTTGGTTCAGGGTTGGAAGCGACAGTGATGGTGCTCGGTGCGGCGTAGAAAAAGGATATCAATGTGAACATCTCTGTCCCCCGAATTCGGCTGGTTGAGGACCGCTCCTGGGGGGCACTGGATCCTATGTGGGGCGGGGGCCCCGGTCTGCCTTTCCGACTGTAGGAATGCTTAAATCTGGAAACTGAAGATACCCTGTCATTGCTTTCCCGTCGCTTTCGATTCCGGCTATCCGATGTATCCTTTCACCTCATCCCTCCTTCCCCGTGATGAGTAGGTACAATAACCACAGGTTTGGTGCCGAGTCCCCTCCGACCATATCCCACCCCAAAACTCATTGAAAGATCATTAGGTAGCTACGGAAACTAAACATGAGACTACTTTAAAGTCTAGTTATATAATAACTACTGAATGAATTACAACACAGTTGGTTTGGGTATGTGTTTCTGTATATAATGATTGTAAGCTCTTTTAAAGTTACGCAAAAGTGATATAAGTGACACTCCGCTTCTTAGTTCAAAGGTGTCGGTGCACTCTCCTCCTAATGATTAAGTTTCTATTCAAAATGTTATCCCTAAACAGCATGGAAGATAATTTTACATTGTGAAATAATTTTTTTGCAATACCTAAGAGCTGCTGAGAATAAAAAATAATTCAACTCTTGGCCTTTTTGTGCTACACTTGTTACAACAAATACTTTTTATTCTCACATTAATTTTCAAATATAAATCAAAAAGTATTTTAGTATAAACAAATAGTTCCCAGAAGTATCCAACGAAATTTTAGTGAACATAACCTTAGTATTGTTTGAGAAAAGTGCTCCTTAATTATGAAAAAATTTAAATTACGGAAAACTGAGAAGAAGAAAAAATTACAATGTCAAGGTTAAGGACAGCGAGGTTTAAATTTGTACTAAAGTTGTCTTCACTAAACGTCTCCGCAAAAGCTATAGAAAAGCTATGTAACAACGACTACCAAATGCTTCTTTCTCACAAAAGGAATTTGCTTCCAGCCACTATTTTAATTCATTTATTACTATATTTTAATTAACATTAATACCCATCGTCCAAAACATTATACGATACACGTGTGTTAAACTTCATTTCGTCTTTGCAAACTTTCCTTGACTCTGTAATAGTACACTTCCCACACTTGTATCGCTAATTACTGTAAGGATACTGGGAGGTTCAGATGATTAAAAAAACTGATTTTTTATTTTTATGTGATGAAACAAGAACATTTCAGATTTAAGACAATATAAATACAATTGGGTTTATTGCACAATTTTGCCCTCGTCCAAAGAATAACACTACTCAAGTGGCTACATCTCACACTTACAATTTCAAATATAGCACAATATTTAAAACAATACAAATGTTTAAACTTGATAAATTGATGTGCATATTTGTACACATTGTAAAGGAAAAGTTTAAAACATTTTTCTGTAGTAAGGAATGTGAGATTGCCTTTGATTTTAATGAATTAATGGTCGAATGTGTTTGATTTATTTATTTATTATCTTTTTAGCTTAAAGTCCTTAAAACTGGTTGGCCATTCCGGACAACGAATGAAATCTGTGAAATGATGCTCAGTTGATCTCGTGTTCCATGGCTTAAAGTTATATCTAGGTATTCGTCTTCTCAGGATAAGAAAAAAAATCCGATGTGTTAGGTTCACATGACTTTCTCTACATCGCTGTAACAAATTATTGTTAAAAACATGTTCTTCTACCTACCTTATGAAAATCAAGATAAGCAATAGCGGAAATTGTCTTAATTACTTGCTTTCTTGTAAGCAGAAGGAAAATAAAAGAATACACTAAGCTAAAACGATAGTCAAATCTGTTAAAACCTGGTTACTATGTGTTGAAATCCGTTCCTATGCAGGGTCAGCAGTTTACAGCATTCCGTATGAGAAAAGTATAGTAAATCTGAAACAAATACAAGGACTAGTTTAGAAATGGTCAACTACACGAAAAACGTATAAAATATAAATTGTGTATTTTAACGTTATCTACATTTTTTGTGCAGTAAGTTTTTTGTCTAATTCTTACGATTTATCAATTACGCAAATTTCAGCAAAATTCATTCAGAATAAAGAGGTCTTTAGAGGCTATTGTCAGAAAATTCAAGATATACAATTTATTTCTCATTTAATATCTTTAATATACGGTATTTTAATCAAAATCGTTAGAGCCATTTTTGAGAAAATCAAAATGTTCGAAATTTTTTCCCATGTAAAGGGTAGTTTGTGATGTGGGGATTTTTTTTTTCAAAATATTCGTGTCGCATCCCTGGTAGATATCAAACTTAAAATACCAAGTTTGGTATTTTACCGGCTTTTCGTTTTTGAGTTATCTTGCTCACAGACACACACACATACAAACACGGGTCTTTTTCTGAAAACACTTATTTTGGATACAGAGGATCCTAAAACGTATATTTCTGGTGAAATCTCGGTATCGAATTTTTGGGTGGATTACAATACCTTCTCTATACACTATGTACATAGTACACGTAGAGAATGTAAAAAAAAAGAAAACGAAAAAACTTATGCAGGTAACTTACCCTAAGCAAGATTCAAACTCACGACCTCTTGAATGTAAGGCAGATTTGCTACCCCACACTACCGAGGCGGGCAAAAAAACACAACACGTTTTCAATAGAGAAATCGTGGACATGTAATTCTCTTTAGTCAGCACTCAGTCTTCATTTCATTAGTAGTTATGAAATTGGACTACAGAGCCCCCTTTAACATCTAAGGTCATATCGGGGGCTTTCCACTGTAGGTTCTTTTAACGTTGGTTTAAATCATTTTTGTTTTACTCAAACACGCACACATTCACACCCACATACAAACTTCCAGACTATGTGGGGAATAGGGAATAATTCTGGGTCAGAAAAATTCCCCGCCCCAGCCGGGAATCGAACCCGGGACCCCCGGGTGAAACAGAGTCGTGTTATCACTTGACGACAAAAAAGGCCGAGGGTAATGGCAAGGCTTTGCATGGAGACAGAGATATTCCATTTACCTCTTTCTCTTTTAAGACATGACGAATAAATCAGTTGGTCAATGATAGTTTAGAATCATTTTTGCCTTGGTTTATTGCCGTTTATTATTCAGAAAGCAGTCGCCGCTCTCAGGTGTCACTAAAGTACGAGAATAATGCGGTAGAGTTGCCTTGTTCTTCAAGTATACATGAATACATTCATGGACTAGGCAGTCTGTGTGATCATCTGTTGCCACTCGCTGTAAAGCCTTAACCAGGATAGCCAACAAAAGTCCCGAGTCAGGTATTGTACTGTCAAGCACGTGCATAAATTTCCGGCGAGGCAAACTACCTACCAATGGTTCTAGCTACACTTCCGTATAGTAAATGCATGCAAATATATACATGATGGTGGATAGGGTTACATTAAACCTCGCCATGTTAGCATTTATTTTCCAACACCAAACCCTAAAAAGCTATTTTACGGGATCCACAATCTGGAGGATTCAGACACGGTACTAATTTAAATAGTTATTCAAATCATATGCTTTTGTTTAATTTGTAGTACTTCATCAAGAGTATCACACTATTTTGAGATATAAGTGTCTGTATTTCTTATTTTAAGTTGTTCTACTTCCAGTGAATTTTAGTACCAGAAGTTTACATTTTAGAAATTGTTGGAATTTACACTTTCTGGTGAAATGTGCTCTTCATATTCAAAGTTTTGTGTTTAACATAATTTTATTTATACAATACATTCAGATTTACTGTTTTAATTAAACTGTAATAGAACCCGCGACATCAATTTCCTTCCTATTCCTCTCTTTTCTAAATTATATTTGGGTTCTTCTTTCTTTTTTCTTCATAATAATGTATGTTCTTGATCTTGCATTTGTGTATATGAAATAAATCCCTCAGTTGGTATTTATAAACCTTGCAGATAAAATCAAATACTTATTACCTAGTTAATTTATATGTGCTGCAAGTAGAATCAACGTTTTCTATGTGAACTGTTTTTGATAAATCTGAAATAACTCCGTACCTATTTTCTTTCCTCAAAATATGATGTTATGTTGCTAACGGGGTATATATTTTTTGAGACCCCCTGAATTAACAAAAATAGAAAAATGTCCTTGTGTGTGTGTGTCTGCCTCTGTGTGTGTGTGTGTGTGTGTGTGTGTGTGTGTGTGTGTGTGTGGGCAGCATAGCTCCAAATCGAAAACACCGTTAAATACCAAACTTGGTATATAAGTTTGGTGTCTTCCAAGGATGTGACACAAAGATTTTCAAGCGAACTTGCCCACCCCCAACTTCCCTTTTAAGTGGAAAATTTTGGTTTTAAATACCGTATGTTTAAGATATTTTTTGACAAACGAAATGTATATCTTGGATTTTCTGGAAATAGTCACTGAAGACCTCTCCATTCTGGATGACTTTTGTATAACTGGCAAACCGTAAGAGAATATCTGTCTTCTCGTTTCTCGTTTGTTTACTCCTGGAAAGCAAAGAGATTGGAATTTCAATTGTTTCACATAGCGGCCGGGTTTTAATGGATGAGACTATCGCTTAAGCCTGTGTATTTTCGGATTTCACTTCTACCTACAAGGTGCTAGTAATAAGACTAATTCTGCTTATGTTTATCTTGACGAGTATGATGTAGGAAACAGGTTAATCTTGTGAATAATAAGTTTGTTTTCCGAACAGATAGAGGACATCATGTGAACGAAAAACACGAGTTTTTTCCCCATTTACTTACAAGGAACCAAGTAATGACAATTTCTGCTAATGTTTATCTCAATTATCCTCATGTTGATAGAAGAATAAGCTTTTTAACAATAATTTGTCAAAGATATGTAGAGAAATTCATGTGATTGTAACACATCAGCTTTTTTAACCACAGTAAACTTTGATAAACATGTTTAGCAATAATTTCTAACAAATAATGGAAAATTAGTTTCTTCAAATCGATAAAACTAATATATGTAAACTGTTTGAAACACACTGCAGGTTCCATAACGATTCGAAATTAGAAAATTTTACATGAAGAGTTGACAAAATAAAATTTATTCGATTGGGATATTTTGTTAGTTTCCGATATATTAATTGATTTACCAATGCACATACAGAATATATATTTTAATTACCGCCTTGAGAACAAGTATAACCACCAAAGCACTTATAAGAAATCATCCGTGATTTTTAAATAGTTGTTGATTAACCTTCTCTAGGAATTGCATATAAGGGAAGAGAAAGAAATTTAACCTTGATATGCATTGTAGCTCTAGATTAGGCTTTTGATAGATGCTTTAGCAATTTGGTATGAAGTGGCGATATATACATCTTTTCAGGAGAAAAATTTCCACCGTTGGAATTTGAACCAAGTCCTTTTGCAGGGTAGTCAGAAGCGCTGGCAGATAAAGTCTCAATAAGCGAACTAAATGAAGTTTTTGTCTTCGGTTTTCAACCTGCATTTTCATATTAATTTATTCTTAAAGAATCCCATGTACCAAACACTTCCGAACACATTTCTCATGACAGAGAGCAAATGTGCGCAATTGCTGCAGTGTTTAACATTTCCATGTCAAAACATTACGAAAGCCCATTTGAAAACACGGCAGGTTGTAGCGCCGTTGAGTAATATTTCCAAGACCTAATTGTATGTCATGGCACATCAACGTCTGTCACTTCTGTGTTGGCGTCATCTCTAGTGCAGGAGGCCTTCATCAGCTGGCCTTCGTGCACAGGAAACCTTCAGAGAAATAACTCTTAACAGCTGCAAATAAACATGGCTAAAGAAAATCCTGTGCCACAGGAGATTCGATGCTCACAATTACGTTGTCCAACCAGAGTTCATATAGCTGTTTGTATTTTTATTTTCTCCACATAGTACATGGCACTTAAGCAGAGAAGGTATTGCTCTCCACTCAAAAATTCGATAATCCACCGAAAATACACATTTTAGGGATCCCTGTAAAAAAATCTTATATGTTCCATTCACATGACTTTCTCTACATCTCAAAAACAAATGTTTGTTAGAAAGCTTATGCTTCTATTTACCCCATGCTAACCGAGGAAAAATTAGCAGAACTAGTCTTATTACTTGCTTCCTTGTAAATAGAAGCGAAATCAGGGAGCAACATAAGCTAAAGTGATAGACAAAAGCTGGTTGCTATGTGACTGAAGTTCCTTTGTTTGTATGTATGGACAGGAGTTGACAAATTCCTGTATGAGAAAAGTATAAGTTTCTCAAAGCTGAAAACAAAAACAAGGAGTATCTAAAATACGATAAAATCCACGAAAAAATGTATTTATGTCATATACATTTTTGTCGTGGAGATGACCAGTTTTTAGTTATTCCTTGTTATTGGTATGTTTTAAAACATTTTTCTCGTGTGGGAATTTGTCAACTCCGGGCAATGCAAAGAAATGAATTTCAAACTACCTGACAACCAGCTTTTAAAAGACTTGGTTATCACTTCGGCCTAGTGTATTCCCTTATTTTCCTTCTATTTTTCTAAAAAATCTGATGTGTTACACTCGCACGACTTTCTGTAATTGTTCTACAAAGAGACTTCTTACTAAAGATTATTCTTCTTTCTGCATCATGCTAATCAAGATTGAGTATTAGCAGAATGTACTGATTACTTAGTTCCTTATGAGTAGATAAAGAAATGTTGTATGCAAAGCGACAGACAAATGTTTTAAAAGCTATAGTTATACTATTGTCATCGAAATTGGCTTCTGTGCTTGTTCAGGAGTAAAACAAAAGAAAAACGGAAACTTCCTGTACTGGAAAAATATCAGTATTTTAAAATTCAAAACAAATACCAAGAAATATCTTGGAAAAGATCAACTATACAACAAAAATGTATATGAAATAAATTGTGTGTTTCAACAAGATCTACATTTTTGTCTATCTCTTACGGCTTAATCGCTATGCAAAATTCTGAAAAACTCAACCAGAATAAAGTGCTCTTCAGTGGCTATTCCCAGAAAATTCAAAATATAAATTTCGTATATTAAAGTTATTCACACACAAATAAAATTTATATCAAAATTGTTATAGTCATTTTTAGAAAAATAGAATGTTGAAAAAATTTCCATGTAAACGGTAGTTTGTCGCAACTTTGACAAATAATAAACTTAAATACCAAGTTTGGTACTTAACTTTTAGGATTTGAGTTATGCTGTTTGCACACATACACACAGACATTTTTCTAAATTTGTTTTTGTTGGATTCAGGGGGTCTCAAAACACATATTTCCGGTGAAATCTTGACATCGAATATTTGGGCGCATTACCAAATCTTCTCTACACCTACACTGTGTACATAGTACGCGTAGGGAAGGTAAAAATGCTTTTCTCTGAATTAGGGAATCCTGAAACATATATTTCCGTTGAAATCTGATATTTTGAATGGAATACAATACCTTCTCTAGCTATTATGTACATTATATATGTCATACGTGTTTGAGAAAGTAAAAATGTATGATTCTCTTCTTTCGTTACTCGAATCTAGTAACTTTTGATCAACAACATGTCATTATCTCAATATTGGCACAAAGTGACTATTAGATATATGCTAATGTCACAGAAATTATAGAAGATAAAAGTTAAAATAATACAGACATAAGAAAAGCATAACAGCAAATTTAAGAGAAAACAAAAATGCTGGAGTGATGATTTAGGGTATAATAGAATATTGTTTAATACTTAATGAAACTCATAAAACACAAGCCGAAAGGATAAACATTTAAAGGATAAATCAAGATAAGGTAAAGTAAGCCAAGAATTAATTGGGAATTTGTAGTAAGCAATCAAACGAACCTACCAGATAGTAACGATATGAGAGGTCAGGTTATACAACTGAATCTCTTAACTTAAGTTATATGTTAAGCAATTATTTGCTGGATATTTACGTTTCTACAACATTTGTAATACCATTTTATTTATTCTTTATTGATACAACAATGCTCAATAAGCAAATGTATTTATTACTTTCTCTACATGTATCATGTACATACCTATAGTGTATAGAGAGGGTATTGAAATGCACCCAAAAATTCGATACGGAGATTTCACTGGAAATACATATTTTGTGTAGCTTGAATCAAAAACAAAAAAAAAACAAACATTTTCAGAAAAAGCTCCGTGTGTATGCGTGTGCGTGGTATGTGTGTGTATGTGTCTGGACAGCATAGCTCAAAAACGAAAAGACCGATATAACGATGCGACACGAAGGTTTTCAAGATATCCCCCCCCTCCCTAAGCTACCCTTTACAAGGAACATTTTTCTCAAAAATGACCAACGATTTTGATTGAAATACCTTATGTTTAAGATATTTTTATGAAAAACGAAATATATAGCTTAAATTTTCTGGGAATAGCCTCTGAAGATGAATTTATTCTGGATGACAATTATAACTGGCAAACCGTAAAAGATATACAAAAGCTTACTAGGATCTCGTTAAAACACACAATTTATGTTATTTACCTTTCTTTAGTAGAGTTAACCGTTTTCGAGGTATTCCGGATTATTAGTTTCGATTATAGCCTCAAGATTTTCTCAAACGAGAAGACATCTTTATTTTGTTTCTCGTTTGTTTATTCCTGGCATGAGATTGGAATTTCAGTTGTTTCACATAGGGACCGGCTTTTATAGTCGGGACTGTCGATTTAGCCCGTGCATTTTCTTATTTCCCTTCTACTTACAAGGAAGCTAGTAATAAGATTAATTCTGCTTATGTTTATCTTGATTAGCATGGTGTAGATAACAGATTAATGTTGTGAACAAATGCTAAAGGATATCATGTGAATGGAACACATTAGATTTTTTCCCTTCTACTCACAAGGAAGCAAGTAATAAGGACTATTTCTGCTAACGTTTATCTTGTTTAACCAGACATTGATGGAAGAATAAGCTTTTTAATAATAATTTAATACAGATATATATAGAAATTCATGTGAATGGAACACATAGGATATTTTTTTTTTCAGTAAGTCTAGAGTATGTTAGACCGACTGTGTAGTTGCTTTGGATGAACGGTAGTTGCCACACCCACCGTAACAGTTAACTATGCAAACAGCCAACAAATATTCTGTCTCGTGGAATAAAATGAAAAAGTAAACATTTTGATTGAAAAGGGTTATCGACGAGACACTCCGAATCGGCGGTGTATGACGTTTATTACCGAGTTTCTGGCTTCTAATATAGAACTCCTATTTATCTGGATACGACGCAAACGCTGCTGTACGACATTCGAA